>VZTZ01038394.1:397912-669155 GCA_013400955.1 Drymodes brunneopygia | reverse complement strand
GCAAGGTGAGAAACTCTGGAAAGATTGTGTTTATTCACCTCAGAGAACACTGTACAAATATGACAGGCAATTTTCTTCCCTTGCAAAAAAAAAAAAAGTATAAAAATAATCTTTATATATGAATCAAAAGTTCATTTGCAACTGTAAATTTTTCTCTAGGTACCCTTTTCGGGAGGTCGTCTAACTGGTGGTGGACACGAATGCCGGGAAGGAGGGCAAGGGCCAGGCAGTACATGAAGAGTTCGAGCTGCACCAAAGCCACTGAGTCTTTTTAACACGCAGGACCGAGGGATTCCGGGCAGCTTCCATGTGGAGGGGGGAAGGTTCAGGAACTGGCTGCATGCAGGCTGGAAGTTCACCCCCCAGAGGGGTCTCACACCTCAGCTGTCCTGCCAGCAGCAGCTGCCTGCCACCAAACTGGTGTCCCATTGCTCCTCCCGAGTTCTTCATGCTCTTCCCAAAGAGGCTGCCAGTGCTGTGTTACTGCAGGACCAGCAGTCCTTGTGGAGGAGTCCCATGCAGAATTGAGAGGGCCTGAGGAGCCACTCCAGCCAGGTGTCCCAAGCACATGCTCTTCTCACCTCTGCAGGCTCTTCAGACTCTACATCCCTTAGTGCTGGTGCTGCAGCTAGTTGTGTGGGTTGCAGGCAGTGAGCAGCTACGCGGAGAAATCAAACACCAGCTGTTTCATCCAGTGGATGGCTGGAAGCTCCCTCTCTGCAGCAGCCAGCCACGGCCTGGCCTGGCTCTCTGTTCAGCAGTTTGCAGAGCAGGAAAGGCAGGACAGCTGCTACCACTGTGGTGGCAGGAAGATGTGCAAAACTAAAAACACAGGATCTGACCAAAACCCAAAGCTGGGGATTGCAAAATATAACACAAATCGATCAGGGTATTTTTACTCCAACTAAACTGAACAAGGTCCAAGCCTGGTACCAGCTGATGATCCTAAAGAACCCAACAGCAGACCTTCTGTTACAAAGCAATGAAGAAAATCTTGAGGAAAAATGATGCAGAGAAAGCATTGCAGTAGGTAAAGATCTGCCACAGGATCAGCAACTGGGAGTGCAGGTATGGGCACTAAGGAAGCAAAGTCAAATATACAGAAAACATGATCCTGAGAGAAAAAGGGGTAAAAAAAGCTTACTATTTTGACACCACTTACATAACCTGTCACAGGAAAATACTACTGAATTATTACTGCTTGATCGCTTTTCAGACAGTTTCAGGTTCAAGTGCAATGGTTGGGAAAACCCATCTATCTGCAAATATGAGCAGGCTCTGATGTCCCTGAAGTACCTTACAGGCACCAGCTGGAGCAGTCTGTCCTTTCAAACATCTCTTCAGTCAGGCAAAGACAAAAATTAAAAACGAAACCATACTGGCACCTCTGCTTTAGCCCTGTAGAAACAGCACAGCTGCTGGACAAGGAGCTGCAGCCCCCGGGGTTTGTGCATCAGGAAACTGGTGGAAGCAGATCCAGCATTCCTGCTGATGCTCAAACGGGGAAAGGCTCAGTGCTCCTGGAATCCCACTAGGAGGCACAGCTGGCTAAAAAAAGTGCTTTCTGTAAAACGGATATGGGAGTTTGGATCTAGNGGGATCATTGCACCCAGAGCGCCCCCTGCAGCCGCGGGGGGATCATTGCACCCAGAGCGCCCCCTGCAGCCGCGGGGGAACCATTGCACCCAGAGCGCCCCCTGCAGCCGCGGGGGAACCATTGCACCCAGAGCGCCCCCTGCGGCCGTGGGGGAACCATCGCACCCACAGCGCCCCCTGCAGCCGTGGGGGAATCATCGCACCCAGAGTGCTCCCTGCAGGCTGTGACTGGAACTGCACCCAAAGGGAAAGATGCCTGAGGCCAAGCAGGCTGACACTGGGTTCGTGGTTCTGTTTGTTGGTTAATGCCATAGTTGTTGTTACTTGTTAGCTTTGTTTTAGATACTAGGAAAGAACTGTTATTCCTATTATCATATCTTTGCCTAAGAGCCCCTTGATTTCAAATTTATAATAATTTGGAGGGAGAGGGGTTACAGTTTTCCATTCCAAAGGAGGCTCCTGCCTTCCTTAGGAGACATCTGTCTTTCAAACCAAGACAATGTACTAGCTTGGTCTGAAGTCACTGAAAGAAATAGACACTTTGGTGCCATTTTTTTTCCTCTTGATGCCTTTCGGAAATAAAAAAACCTACCCCAATCTGAACCACTAACACCAAGAAATCTGACTAACAACCTCTGGGCTTGTGAACTGACCATGGTATTGGGGCTCCTTGTAGCAGCTGGTACCTAGGAGGTGCAAAGTGCCTCTGGGAGTGCAGGAAAAACCAAGGCATGCAGATTGGAGGAAGCTCAGAGAGGCACGCGGGCAAACTCTGCAGGTGAACTGGGAACACTCAAAACACAGACCCTTTGAAGTGAGGCCCAGGATCCAGTGGAGAGATGCAGGGGGAAAGCTGCATGTGCATCTTGCATGTGCACCAGAGGAAGAAGCAAACTACGGGGAGGCTCCCAGGCTGCAAATCCACATCTCTTGGTTCTGAGTCCATTTGAGAGCATCTCTGAATTACTCGGCCATCGAGCTCTAGCACAAAAGGAATCCAAAAATAGACACTTTCCAAAGAGTTACAAAACAGTCCGAGTTTGCGGGGCTCACAGCTGCACTGAGAAGTCAGAGGTTGAGGACAGGCACATCAAAGAGGTCACAGACACCTTCACTCTCATCCAGGTTATAGATGTAGTCGTGATCTCCAGGTGGAGGGGAGAGGCGGAGCAAGGGAGCAAACACTGGGGAAAGAGAAGCCCAGGGTTGGTTACAAAACTCAGCACTCCCACCCCAGCTGAGAGCAGCTGATGGCACTGAGCAGCAGAGCCACCTCACAGGAACAGGCTTTGAGGTTGCTTCAGCCAACCTCACAGAACTGAGGAGATTTCTGGGGCTCACACCTCTCTCAGGGATTGGCAGGACAGTGAGAACAGAGTCTGTGTCCAGAGCCCAGAAAAGATAAGGGTGAGTCTGCAGTCACAAGGCTGCCAGCTGGGTAAAGTCACACAGCATGGTCTTCCTCCCGGGAAGGCCACACCATGACAGGAGACTCTGACACTCACCTTCAGATGACATCAGCTCTTCCAGCAGCTCAGAGTTCCCACATTCTGGGGAAGAGACAAACATGGTAGCAGAACAGTCTGCTCTCCTGGTCTGCTCCTGAGTAGTTTCCCACTTTCCCCACCCTTGTTATCCCTTCTCTGGCTAAGGCACAGCATGTGCAGCAGGCAGTGAAAGGAAACTTGTGCTTAAAAGAGATAAAACCATGTAGTAAAAGTAATTCCAGCACAAAACACTATGAGAGAACTCCAGCTCCCGTGGCTTTAACTGCACAGCCTTAAAGCAGCTGCCAGTGCCAGGGCAACATTCCTGGGATCACACAGGGATGAGAGAGGCTGCATGGAGCGTGCTGCAAGGACCATTCCTCTGAGCTCTGCAGTGCTGCTCTCTTCCAGTCCTGAGCTTTGCCTCTGTAGCTGTTGACTCTCTTTTGTCCTTTGCTTCTGGATCTTTTATCTTCCCCCTCCAAACTGGGAAGAATACTCCATAAAACCACATACTTTACCATAGACAGCAAACATCTCCTTTACAATAGCATCCACATAGTGACACTGTAGAGTTATTTTGGGTGAGTTAGATCTGCACAGCTGGGGCTTTGCAGCAGTTTACATCTCACACTGTCAACTCAAACTTACTCTTCAGATGTACTTAGACATCATCAAGGCTTCATCCACTGTCTGTAGCAGAGGTGCTGGGCAAGGAGGAAGGATGTTCTCCAGGCTGACTGTGGAGCCAGGGCTGAGCACACAGATTGGAGACTCACACATGTCTGTTTGGTTCTATGGGGATTTTTAGCCAAAGGCAGCACCTTCACAAAGCATCTGCTAGAGCACAGAACTAGGGATAGCTGTTGTACATCTCCTGTGACCACCACTGAAGTGCCTGGGTGTACTTGGCCCTGCCTGGATGTGGGGCTACAAAGTATTCTGCCAGCAGTGTTGAGAAATAAATGCACTGGTAAAAATTTCCCAGTTTAGGTTTATGTCAGACCAAATTCCCTCACCTCTTCTGCCCTTAACCCAGAGTCTGTCCCACCATTAGGCAGCAATCCAGAGGCACTCCTTGGGCAGAGTCAGAACTCCAAACACAAGTAACAGCATCTCCCTCCCCTACTGCTCCAAAATTACCAGCTCCTCCACCAGCACTGAGAAGTAGTTTGAAGAGAGAACACTGTCTCCCCAGATTCTTTGCTTGGATTAGCCTTGGGTGGCTAAAGCTGAAGCAAGACTTAACAGCGATTTTTCTTTTCCATGCTGCTGACGGGCTGAAGGAGGAGCATGGGAAGGCTGAGCATGGATTAGTGACAGCATGGGGACAGGAAAGCCCTTGCTGGTGCACTGCAAGCAAGATCTAACAGAGGTTGCTGGAAACATGGAGACAGAAAAATATATACAGAAACCAGTAATTTTAAGAGTGCCTAACTACTCTCTAGCAGAGGGCCAGTAGCCACCAATGACCACAAGCACCTTACAAAACCACATCCACAAAATAATCCAAAAGGGAGCGAATCAAACAAATTGTCCCTTTTCTGTGGATAGATGGGCACAGAAAAAAGCTGTGGTCAGGGTATGAACGTACCTCTCATTGGATCAAACATCTCTGACAGCTCTTTGGGAAGCTCCAGTACTGCAAATACAACAAACCAGATGGTTTGGATCATTACATGAAGAGTCTGAAATGCTTTACAGCAGAATCACCCACAAACCTACTGTGCTCCTTACACACCCAAATCATCCAGAAATTCTGTTCCCACGCTCTGTGTCAGATATTTCTGCTACAATGACAAATAACAAAACACTTGAGCTCCACTACTTTAAAATAAATTTGTAGGAGCCCTGGGACATGAACATGTTATCATAGTCAGCAGTTGTGTCTGTAAACCTCACCCAGTACACTGCCCTGATTACCTTGTGTAGGATGAGGACATGCCTTTGGAGAGGCACGGTGATAAGATATATGCACATCCAAGGCCTAATTCCACAACCAAGATCACTCCAGACAGACAGCTCATGCTTCTCTGAGACATGCCAGCAGCAGAAAAAAAACACTCTGCGAGCTGTGTTTGAGTAAGATTTCTTCTTCTAACCATAACCTAACCTCGAGTATTTCTGCAGGGAAGTAAAAACATTCCAGCAGTGTGGCTTACCTAGAGGATGCTTTTCTCTCCTTGGGCCAGCCTGCCATTTCCTGGCACAAAGCTCCAGTGTTCCTTATTTAAAGCACATGTAGGAGCTCCCCAAATACATACTGCAAGATCACTAAAGACAGATGAAGTGTTCCTGAGTAAAGGAGGAAAAGGGAGACAAGAGCTCTCCTAATAAAGAAAACTCCCCCGGAGTTACAAAGGTGCTCTCACTGGTGGCTGAAAATTCTGTAGCTTCACGCAGTCTGAAAACCAGGGCCTTACTCTACAGAAAGGATTGAAAGGGAATAACCCTACATAAAACAGCAGAGACGCGTGTCAGGCGGGTGTCCCTTGCAGATTTTCTAGTACTGATGTCACAGAAAGCAGCAGGACACTAGACAAGACACAGTCACCTTGTCACCATGTTTCCTGGCAGCCTCACAGGGAAATGCCTACTCATCCTTTGCAGACACTGGCTGACAGCAAAGGCAGAATGGAGTTCAGCTCCTTCCTCCAGGCCCAGCAGCCTTCCCCTCACTCCCAGCAGCAGGATTTTGGACCAACACATGACACAAGCAGCATACTCACCTCCTGTGGGGTCGGGCTTGATGGGCTCAAAGGAGGTAGAAGTGCTGGGCAGTACAGAGCTGCTGTCCAGCGAGGCTGAGGACTGCAGCAGCTGCGTGTCCAACGCCGCCGGCTGGCCCTCGAAGTCACCACTGCCCTTGGACTCTGCTGCTGGGACATCACACTCTGGGAACAGACACAGACACACCCAGGAATGTCATCTCCCATCAGCCCTGAGGCAGCTGTGGCTCAGACTCAGCCCTTGCTGGCAGTGCTGGCCAGGCACAGGCAGCTGCACAGGGAGCAGCTTTCCTGCCTTCCTCCAGGTCCATATCTGGACATATTTCCTGCTGATCAATGAACCTGCATGACCAGCTTCTCTCCTACAGGTGCTCCTATAGGCTGGCACTACCTGCTGAAGTCAAGTGCCTGATCTCCCTGAGCAGTCCCACTAACCCAGGCCAAATGAAGGGCAGCAGCCAAGGCAGTGATGCCCCTTTGCCAGGAGGTTTGAATGCTGCACATCCAGCCCCAACGGAGCCAAGGAATGTACCCTCCTCTGCCAGCCACCAACCCATTTCTGCCTCCTGTAGCTCCCTCTCACCTGTGCCTGCATTTTTCTGTGTGGGAGGGCCATGGTCCTGAGTGCTGGTGGGTGTTGGTGTGGAGGGCTGGGTGCTGCTGGGAACGGAGGCCTCCTGGAAGTGGGCGAGCGGTGGGATTTGTGGTTTCGAGGGTGCAGCTGCCTGGCACTGAATGAGGTCTTCAGGGGGAGGGACAGGAAGGACGACAGGAGGAGAGCTCCAAGTATCTTTGTTCACTAGGAGGACATCAATGGGACCACTTGTGCTCTTCAGGTGGATCTGGTATTTCTTCTGTCCATTTAGGCCCTGGGAAAAGTCAAAAGCAAAACACACACTTACATTAAAAACCATTTTCAAAGAGAACAGCAGTTTTCCACAGGCAAAACACCCATGTACACAAACACACAGAACCCCTGCACTATGCCCATGTATTTATCACTCACCTCAGGGATGGGAACCTCCAAACGTGTGCCGGATGGGGCTCGAATCACAAGGAGGGTGTCTCCTGTGAAAACAGAACCAGTCAGGGCTCCTGGGCACAAGCTGCTGTGATGTTAATTAAGCACTGATGAAGAGCCCCTCCTCAACCCCCGCGCCCCCTCTCCTGGCAATCCTCCATGGAAGGAAGAGATCTACAGCCCAAGCACATCATACAGCTCCTAATGTGCCAATGGCCCAGGGCACAACGAACCTGCAAAGCTTCTCCCAATGCAACCTTGAAATTTTTCAAGAGTGTCCTTATCAAGACTAATCTCTCTTTTACTCAGAAGAACTGGCTTAAATTCACTCTTAAGAACATCTGAATCCTAAGGGAAGTATCCTTCATTCTGCTGTCACAAGCTTTTAGATGTGAATTAGAAACACAAGAGCTGCACTGCCAGCAGAGAGATGGGGCTGAACCAGGCTCAGAGCCAGGCTGCCAACTTCAGGCTGCTGTCCCTATACCTGAAACCAACACTACCCAGTCTCTACTGGCCAGAGCTGCCTGGTATTAGTTGTACTGGACCTTCCACAAAGCCAAGCACCTGTGGGGCTGGTAGCCAGCCTGACAGCATCCTTCCCTTCCAAGTTCTGGAGCTCCTCAAGATCTGCACCCTAATAACAGTCACAGGCAAGCAGCTCCCAGCCCGTATCTGGGTTTAGAGAAACATGAACAGAGAAATAGCAGAGCTGTGAATATCTGACATATTTAGATCAAGCAGCTTGCAGCTTTCACTTTGAATGTTTAAGCTTTGGTGTGGTTAATATTCACAGTTCCCCAGTATTCTGCATTAAGCTTCACTTGGTAATTAACACAGAAATCCCCAGAGTGATGAGAGAGAGTGGACAGCAGAAAAGTACATCCCTTAATTTCAGACAGGCAATCAAAGGTCATCAGCAAAAGGCAAAGGGATTAAAAATAACATAGGATTTGTCAATTGGATGGGACTTGCTTAACAAATCTACACTTAAGAAAAACGTAAAAGACATTAAAAATGCATAATAAAGCTCAAAGACACCAGCTCAAGCTGTATCACCTGTTAGTTTCAAAGACAGGTGCTGGGTTTGTATCTCCTTTGACAAATATGTCCCAAATACTTGTACAAAACAGCACACAGTAGGTTTCCACTTCCTTTTTGAATCTGCAAGTGCAAAATGCATCACAGCAACAGATGGGAAAATTATTTCCCAGTCACTAAAAACTGACGTACTCTTACTTCTCTTTTTTCTTTAATTAATCCCTCATTAACAAGAGTCCAGGAGTGGAAATCTTGGAGCAAGCAAGTTCAATAACAGTCAAGTAGAAAAACCAGGAGCTGAAATTCAGCTAGCACCACAGTTTGAGAATGCAAGAGGTCCACTAAAGAACCTCTGTAAGGCTCAGCTGGTCAGGAGAGGAAAAAGAGTCACATAAGGCACATTCATACAGGAAAACTGGACAGGCAATGGAAAACCACGGATGAAGCCTCCATTCTAGAGGGAACTGACACCTGCTCTCAGTAAGATCTAATCTCTGCATGTTTTGGTGAGGTCTGACCTCAGACACAAACCGGTTTACAAAAACCAGGTGCAATGAAATGCAAAACACTCAACCAGCCAAGCAATGAGCTGTCTGCTGGTCTCCAGTAAACTCTTCCAGACTATTACAGGCCCCCAGCACTGTCAAACTGAAAACACAGTCCCTGCCCCCAAAAGTGCAGCTTCAACCATGAGAAACAGTGAAGCCAAGGGGGTGGCGATGCAGCAGTGACAGCAGCAGGAACTTGGTGAACAAGGAAAGCACAAAGGCAGCAATGGCAAACAGAGGGAGTGGTGAAGTGCTGGGTGAGAAAAGTGCTCAGAGGAGACAAGGAGAGCCAGACACAGATGAGATTATGCATGGCTGGGGGCAGCCAGGATAAACAGCTTCAGTCTCTGCAGCATGCAAGCAGATGCAGGTTGCCAGGTCAGGAGAGGTCAGGCACCCACTGAAGCAGAAAGGAGCTGCGACTCCGCATCACTACAGCTGGGAAAAGCAGTTCATGTACTGAGGCTGCCCCACTGCATGCTGGCCACCAGGCATTAGTCTGGTCTTACATCTGTCATTAGAATTCATCTGTCACAGAAGAAACAAAGACTCCTGTGGGTTTTCTTCACTTTTTCCCGGAGGCAGAACATAAGATTTTTGATACAGCCCCCCCACTTTAGGAATGAAGGAAATGAGGGCAGAGCAAGTGGTGCATTCCCTTCTGTCCTCCACTGTCTCCCTCCTGCATTCTTGTTGGCAGGGGGAATGATGTAGCTGAGGGACCACCTTTAATATTATTTCCTTGCTTACACCATGATTTCTACTGTGCAATAAAATTTGTTTCCTCTCATTAGAACATTGCCCACTCAAGCCCTTAAAATTAAGGGCTTCTAACATAACACACATACACCCACACAGTGACACCCAGCAAGAAGACTTCCTTAGGAGCAGCACCTCTATTCCTTTAAGCACAAGTAAAAGATATTGCCTGTCCCCTCTGATAGGGACAAGAAAGCTACAACTCAGTGGTACACAAACCCAGGAGAACATCAGAGTTGACATTACATTTCACTTGATGCTGTTGGGCAGCCCATGGTCTGCTGCCCACTCTTTCTTGGAGAAAGGAGAACAGCTGGGACAGACTTACAGGACTGCACCATCACATGTTTACAATGGAGCACCACTTCCTCACCTGTGAAGCACTTGCAGATATCTTCATGTGTCACATATGCTAATGTTCCCCAGGTTAAGGAGAAAGGCTGTAGCTTCCTGCACAGACAGAGAGCTCAAAGGGCACCTGGTGCTTCCTTCTGAGCACAAGGAACATTTATTCCCAGAAGGCTCCCCATGCCACAGTCAGAAGTGGTCTGCACGTGAGGTCTGCAAGCTCCATGCTCATCAGAGCTGACATCCTGAGATAGTTAAGCCACAAGAGCTGCTCTGCACTCAGGAAAGTGGCACCTGTGACTAAGAAGGAAGCATTTTTCTCACTGTGGTAAACATTACTGTGCTTTTTACTTCCAAAAGCTGGAGGAGAAGCTGGATGCTGAGAAAAGCAGGTTTCCAGGCTGGACAGTTACCCTAACTCCAAACCCAGGTGCTGCCTTTTGACCCTTTTGGTGCAGCTTCCCCAGCAGCAGCAGCAACAGGTCAGCACCCACCAGGCCCTCAGGTCTCTGCTTCCCAGCCCAGCAAGTGAACACAGAGACAGAGTCATCAGTTCACACAAAGGATATCTACTGTTCTGCATGTCTTCTGTAACATTTTTGATGCTCTGCTGAACCCACATCTTCTGCTGCTCCAGCTCCTGTTCCCGCTGCTCCAGGTCCTCTATGTCTGCCTTCAGCTCGATCAGTTTGTGAGCTATTTCACGTGTGTTGCAGCCAGGACCCACACCCCTGGGCAAAGCAAAAATGGGTGAGATGCATCAGCCCCTGGAGGCACCCAGACCAACCCCAACCAGTCTGCCAGCCTCTTATTCCCACCCGTGTCAAACATCAAGGCCAGATTGCTTGGAAAGCCCTGTCTGTAGCTGCTCTAGACCTCCACCTCCCAGCACAGCAATGTTTGGTACATGTTTCTACTTCCCACAGCCTACCAGGACTCTTCCTCACCTCCAGTGCCATGAGAGGCATCTTTTCTAGCCCAAGGCAGTGCAGATGTTTAGTCTGTACCAAAATAACACCTTTGCTGTAAGAGAGACACCATACATCCTTCAGCTTTCCTCACTGTGCCATCAGCACAGCCCAGCTGGGGGAGGCATGAGCATGGACCACTGAGGAACCTCCCTCTGCACAGGGCATTTAAACCCCACTGTCACTTAATCCTGCACTAGAAGGGACCTGGGAACGATTTAGACCATCTTTACCACTCACTTCCACTGGATACTGTTCTTGGACTTCTTCTCAATCAACCCGATGCCTTCCAGGACATTCGTGATGTCGTAGATCCGTCGCTTCTGTCGCACAGCCAAGGTATCAGCAGCCTGCAAAAAGGTTAAGACACTTAATTCCCAACTCTCAGTCATGTTTAGCTCCTTCCTGCCCGTCAGATTAACTCCTGGCCAAGTACTTTGCTCCCCATCTCATACCTCTCCTGTTCCAGCGCTTCAAGTTACACAGCCATGTTCTTGATCTCATATGACCATAAGAAGTCACTCATTCTTCTTTTTTTATTACCCCACAGCCTCCCCACTAAACACAAGCCAAATTCCAGCCACCCTGCTCACAGTGGGTCCCAAAATCACCATTCTCCAGTAGCAAAGCAGTGCTAGAAAAGAGTAGTTCAGCAGCCTGAAAATTCAGTGCTCCCTTGAGGTAAAAGAGATGGGAGATGGAAAAGGGAATGCTGAGAGCTGTCTGCACAACACTTCAGTGAAATCAACATTCACAAGGTCTTTTTTAAAGCTGATCTGATGCCACTTGACAAAGAATCAATATCTTTTCAAGAGATTCCTCTGTCTGAAAGACATGATTCCAGGTGGAGCGTAAACATGAGCAACCCTGGGGCTTCCCTGCCTTGCTCACATGACCCTTCTCCCCCCACGTTTCAGGACTGGAAGAATGGCACCATTTCCACTACACAGCAATCTGGCACCAGCAAGAGTTAACGTGTGCACAGCCAGGACCAACAGTGCCAGTGCCACTGCAGACAGAGCAGGGCAGCACAGGAACCATGTCCCTGTCACCCACCAGTGATGGGCCAGGATTTTAGAGACCCTACAGCACACAAATCACATTGACCAACATGAATCCACTTAATGGACATTTGAAGCAGGAAGATATTGACAAATCCAAAGAGACAAAAATTTGGCACAGGCATGGAGCCAGGAAACTCCTCTGGCCCCGCATTATCGGGGCTTTCTGGCACTTGTCTGTCTCACACACCTGCTCACATAGAGGTGCTTATAGAAACCACAGCAAAGGAACTTCCCCTACAGGAAAGGCCAGAGATTAAGTACTGTACATGGCACAGAGTTACTTCCTCCAGGTGAAGATCTCAAAAATACAGAAGTAAGATGCATTCACGGAGCACTTCTCCACTACCTAAAGGCATCGGGGACAACCTCTGGCAGGTGACTCTGACCACGCTCCCCCTCCTGGTGTGTGCCGGAAGGGTTAAGTGCTGTATGAAGTTTCTATAGGTATGTGTTTCTACAGATGTCTGAGGCTTTGCAGGGTCGGATCATTACGGTGCCAGTGATAAAGAGCAGGGCAAGAACACAGAAGAGAACAAGGTGGTCAAATGGGTTTGCAACTGAAGCACACGAACACTTGCAATGTCTGCCAAGGTCCTGGCGAAAGAAGAGTGCCTGGGACAGCCCGACGGGGTAGGGAGAAGGGCTGGGAAGGAAGAGCAGGAGGGGGCGTGCGGGCGGCCGGTGCAGAGCCCTCTGAGCATGGCCGGCAGCTCTGCCGCCCCACCACGGACCCCGCTTTCCCTGCACCGAGAAACACAGGATCAGTACGCCTGGAAATCCCATCAATTCCAAGCAGTAAACCCCACCACTAAACCATGTCCCTAAGCACCACAGCCACAAGCCTTTTGACCAGGGACAGTGACTGCACCGCTGCCCTGGACAGCCCGTTCCACCAGTGCCTGACCATTCTTCCCGTGAAGAAATTTTCCTTGGTATCCAGTCTAAACCACCTGCTGCACCGGGCGCTGCCGAGTCCCTGTTCTCTCCCTTCCAAACCTGCTCCACCCGCCGGAGGGTCGGTCCCGCCGGAGCCCCGCTCCCCTGGCGGCCGCTCCCCCCGAGCCCAACCCCGGGGCGGCGGAACCCTCGCTCCCCGCCGGCTGCCCCCGCACCAGCTTCAGGTCGAGCACGCCGTCCTTGGCCTCCTGCAGCAACGACACAAACTTGGTGGTCAGCAGCCCCAGGCTCTTCTCGTGCCGGCTGGGCGCGCCCGCAGCCCCGCTGNGGGGTGGGGGCGCTGGTCCGCTGTGCTCCGGCTGTTTCGTCAGCCCCGTCGGTTTGGGGCTCCCCCGGGTAAAGTCGGGGGTGCGTCCATCCCCTCGCCGTCCGGCGGTGCCAAAATCGAACCCCCGCCCTGTGTTACCAAAGCCAAAGCTCAGCCATGCCCCCAGCTCGCACTGCCCGGGTGTCAGGGGCGGTTTGGTGCTCCAGCACACCCGGTGCCGGGGGAATCGCTCAGCCTGTGTCAGGGGAGGGCAGTTTGTGCCCGGGGGACATCTCCAGGTCCATCCGCAGCCATGGATGGTCCATCCCCGCGCCCTCGCCTTCGGGTCAGGCTGGCACAGCGCACCCCTTCCCGGTGGATCCAGCCTCGAGTGGGCTCGCACTGTGCATGGGCTGCGGTCTGACACCCCGCTGCCCTCCCCGAGCCACGGCGGGTGCGAGGGGGCAGCGCTGCGGGCACGGACAGGGCTGAGTGTCCGGAGAACAGGGGATGCCGGTGAGGGTTGACAGGGTGTGATCTCCAGGACGAGAGGAAATGGCCTCAAGCTGAGTCAGGAGAGGGTTAGATTGGATATTAGAAGAAATTTCTTCATTAAGAGGATGGCAGGCACTGAAAAATGTTGCCCGGGGCAGTGGTGAAGTCACCATCCCTGGATATGTTCACAAGGCGTGGATGTGTCACTCAGGAACATGGTTTAGTGGTGGGCTTGGCAGTGCTGGGTTAACGGCTGGCACTCGATGATCTTAGAGGGCTTTTCCGACCTAAACGATTCCGTGATTTCTACTCCCCAGACCTCCGGCTGTCGCGGTGCCTTCCCGTGTCCCCCCTCCCCTCCGCCCCCCGTTCCTGACGTCCTGAGCGCGGCTGCGGGAACACAATGAGGCCCTGAGGAGCGCGGCTGCTCCGGCTGAGGAAACGGCAGCCGGCTTCCTCCGCAGCCCTGCCCTGGCCCCGCAGCTCCGCACAGCCTGGACACCATGGGCATGTCTGCGGAGGACGAGCGCGCCGCCAGCCCCAGAGGTAACGGGGATGATGCGCCCCGGGGAGCCGGCGAGCTGGGCAGGGAAGGGATGCTGCTGCCTGCAGTACGTTTTGGGGATTCCCCCGCCCTTTGCCTCACCACCCCCTCCACCCTCTTTTCCCTGTGCCGGGGCTGGTGCCTTGTGTCCTTGCGGGGTGGCAGCCTGGCGGTGCTTCCTGAGGGTGATACCTGCGCCGGGGCAGTACTGCTCACTGCACATCTTGTCCTCAAAGCTGCTGTCCTCCTCCCTAACCCCTAGTCCCCAAGGCTGCCAGTGGCTCCCCATCAGAGCAGGAGCCTGGCTTGGCACTGGGTGACATCCCCGCGGGGCTGCAGGGAGTGGCTGGGGTTTGGATGGGGTGGGGGAATGATGAAACCAGGCACTGGGGACCGGGAATGGTGTGTGATAACTGCACTGGTTCTCAGCCCTCCACTGTGGCCAGGAGCTCTTTGGCATAGCTTCGGACTCTGTGTCAAGGGGGACACAGGGGCTTTGGGGAGACCAGGAGCCTCCCATCCTCACCTTAGCCTGGCTCTCCTTCCTGCGAGAGCTCCATCTCCCCACCCCTCCTGCTGACTCACGGCTGGAGTCTCAACCCTGCGACAACCTCCCAAGTGGCATCAGACCCCTTCAGACAACCCAGCATTGTGTTTGGGGAGCAGCGGGGACGTGCGCTCAGCCTGGGGACAATCTGAGCTGGCAGGCTGTCACAGCACCCTAGGGCAGCCTTCTTGCTGCCACAGCCGCTGTGACAATCCCGCGTCTTGGGGGGTCCTTGCAGAAGGACCCTCTTGGTGCCATGCTGCCCAGCTTCCCACGTCCGTGTGTGCCTGGAAGTCCACTGGCGGCCAGCTTCCTGCCTCTGGCCTCAGGGGCCCTTCCTGTCCCACTTCGTTGTGCTCACTGACCCCTGGCTTCATCCCCAGACGAGGAGTGGCCGGAAGCAGAGAAGGCTGAGAAGCTGGCGAGAGGAGCCGCTCTGAAATGGGCTTCAGGGGTGTTTTACCGTCCCGAGAAACTGGAGGGGCTCGGGCATTACCGGAGGCGAGAGACGCAGAGGAACAGCTCTATCCAGTCCCGGCTGAAGGTGTGTGTTTCCCACAGCCCATACGATGGACACTTGCAGCCACACCCCCTCCTCAGGCAGGGATCCCAGCCAAGGTCCCCTCTTGGGCGATGAATCCTTTGTGAGTCCTCTTTTGGCAAAATCTTTTCCTTTGGCTGGCGCTTGGTGGGTGAAGTGCAATTACTGGGGGGAAAAGATCTGGTAACCCCCTCTTCACCCTCTGCCTTACGCCCAGGCAGTGTCTGAAGTGTTAAAAGGAGTCTTCTGTGTCTCTGACCATCCTTCAAAACAAAACACCGAGGGGGTTCAGCACATTCCACGAGCAGGACTCAGAACACCCCATCAGTGCCCCGTCCCACTGCCAAAGGCTGCCCTGCCCCACAGCTGGGAGGAGGCACAGAGCTCCAACCTGCCCCTGTCCCAGTCCCCCTGCACGACTTCTTCTTTTACATGACCCAAGGAATTATTTACCTCAGGACTGAATCAGTCTGAGCACCACAACTTTCTCCTGATAATTTTAGAGATGGTTTCTCCTACCCTGACTCTGAGTGAATTGTCCAGGAGTCCTCAGTGAAAACAGCTTGCTTCTGGTGATTCTTGGCACCAGGAGCAGGGAGTTAAATGAGTGGATGGGGCGTGGAGATGTGCCAGTGCCACTGCAGGGCTCGAAACGATGGCACTCCATTTGGGATGAGGGTTTATATGGCCACTGAGGTCCTTCATGCCTTGGAGGCACATGGGGGCCCTGTGACCCACTGCTCTTTCGCAGAAACAAAGTAATCTTTTAAAACTGAAAAAGACATCTGATTACTGCTCACCCAGGACCTTGTGGGGCTGGGAGAGTGCCTGCAACGCAGACTGTGCAGGGCTGGGGCAAATGGTGTGGAGTCCTCCTGCCTTCTGGAGCTGCTCCACTGCCCCTCCATCCTTTTCTGCTCCCCAGTCAACTGTCCAGTCCTACCTGGAGGGGGTAAGTGCAGGGCTGGAGCAGCTGCGGTCGGCAGCCCAGGAGGTGCAGAGCGTGTGCCAGGAGCTGGGGGCTGCGCGGTGGGCCCTGCTCGACAGCGCAGACCATTTCCAGGGCCTCCAGCAGATGAGGGAGCTGATGGAGGAGCATGTGCAGCTGGCCTCGGTGGTCCAGGTGCTGCCCCAGATCTTCTCGGGTAAGGCACTGGCCCAGTCCTGGTCAATTTGGGCTGGAAAGCACAGGGGGAAACTTCAGTCCAACGCCGGGCTCTGTGCAGGGCTGGTGGCAAAGCCTGAGCAGGTCACTCAGGCTTTGCCAGTTGGGTGAATGGAGATATCCCTGCCTCCCCATGGCCTGATCCAGTGGTGTTCCCAGAGCCCCAGACCTTTCCCCTCACCATCTCCCTGATAACCTGCATCTATGTTTCTGGTGCAAACCCCTTCATCTCCACACTCAGTGCTGGCATCTCTTCTCCCTCTCCCACAGTGCATGAGGTTTTTTCCCATATCCTGCAGCTGCTCCGTGGGCAGCATCTCTTGGAAGCCCATGTGGAGCTCATGGTGGTGGAGCAACTCCGGGATGACATCCTCTCCCAGCTGCACCTCCGTGGACTCTCCAGTGCCCAGGCAACTGTGTTGTCCTACTTCAGTGGCCTGCAGGAGCTCAACGAGAGCCTGGCCAAGCAGCTGTGGGACATTGTGGGCAGCAGCTTGCGGCTGGTGCGCGAGGACCCCGTTCTCTTTGTCACTGCTGTGAGGATCATCGAGCGGGAGGAGAAAATAGATGATACTCTGCTCCTAGAGGCCACCTTCCTGCCCCCTGGGCGCCCAAAGGGCTGGAGGCAGAAGTTCTACCAGGTCCTGCAGGACACCATCACAGGAGGCCGTTTCCAAGCTCCCCGCATGGATGCTGAGGGGCCGGGGCTGGCCAAGCACCTGGCGGCGCTGCAGAAGGACATCGTGTCTGAGCTGTGTGTGGTAAAGGACCTGATGGTCCAGTGTGTCCCAGCTCACTACAACATCCTCAGTGTCTGCACTGCCACCTACCACCAGGCCCTCACCAGCCACCTCCAGGACATCCTGCGGGAGGACCTGGACAAACAGGGGCTCTTCCTCCTCCTTGAGTGGGCACTCCGTGTGTACCACAGGTCAGCACCAACCCCAACCAAACAGGGGATGTGCAGAGCTGGGTTGTTCACCAGCTCATGGGTGGGTTGGGAGAGTGTCTCTGGCTGCCAGGGGATGACCACCAGGAGGGCAGAGGGACAGGTAGGAACTCCTGGACAACAGGTCTTCCCAGCCCTGCCCCACCTCTGCCCTCCAGCCCAGAGATGATGGGTCACCCTGACCTCCTCCCAGAAGTGGATGTTTCTGCTCTGGATCCCTTGATGTCCTCTGAGCTTGTGGATCAGACAGAGAAGAGATATGTGATGAAAGTCAAGGTGAGTGAGCAGGACAGGGGCCCAGTGACTCCTACTGAGCCAAGCATCTGCTGTGACAGCAGCTGCAGACCACGAGCCTGGGATGAGGCCCAGGACTCTCTGCCATGCTGTGTTGGGTCTCAAGGGAGTGTGTACTTGGCTTCTTGGGCTGCCTTGGGTGGGTGTCCATCCTGCAGGCTAGCGTGTTTGAGTGGATGCAGAGGACCCTGGAGGTGGAGTTCAAGGAATGGTTCAGGGAAGAGGAACCTGAGACAGACCATCAGGGCTTCTTCCAGTCAGCCTTGCCTGCCATTGTCATGCAGGTGGGTCCACAAGAACATGGGTACAGATGGGGCATGGCCATGCTGAGACCTTCCAAAAAGGAGTCTGTGGCCTGCAGGCCCTCCCTGAATCACCTCCACTTTCCTCTTCTGCTGCAGATGCTGAATGAGAACATCCAGGTGGCTTCCCTGATCACCGACTCTCTGCAGCAGAAGATCTACAACATGGCCTTGGAGGAGCTTGAGGCATTCCTGGGCCGGTCAGTGGAGCCACTCACACCCCTGTCCACCCTCACAGACCCTGGGCCCATGGCCAAGCATCATGGGCTGGTGGTGGACATCTGCTGTGGGGCACCCAATGTTCATCCAGGTCACAGAAGGTTGAGCAACCCATGGGGCTGCTGTCTCAACCTTTGGGGGCAGCAGCTCTTGGGGGTCTGCTGCCCCACATGCTTGTCTGCTGAGCCCTCCCAGGGGGATCCAGAATGGGTCCCACTGTCCCACCATGCCCAATGTCACTCTTCAACCTGGTGGCAGCATCTGAAAGGAGCCACGTGAGCTGGGAGGGTTGTGGGAGGTCCTCATGCCCCCAGGAGCATCCCAGGGCCAGGTCCCTGTGGTGGCACCCCGGGGGCTCAGCCTCTCTGTGTTGCAGCCTGCGGGAGGCCCTGGTGCAGTGCGGGAAGGAGCACCAGCAGGACCGGGCTGTCCCCAAGTTCTACATCTCCCACCTGCTGGCCGTGCTCAACAACAACCTGGCTCTCAGGTAACCTGCACCAGCACCTGGCAGCTCTTGTAGCAACACCCACCCCCATCCTCCCTGGGGCTGCTGTTCCCACTATGCTTCCCAGGCTACCTGCACCCTCTCTTCTCTCTCCTAGCGACTCTGTCTCCTCCCTGCACCCCGACACTGCCTGCAGAGAGGTTCCCGCATCCCTCCAGGCTGCTCTGGACAGGATGCAGAAGAAAGCCACCCAGCTGCTGCTGGAGGAACTGCTCCTGGATCTGCAGGTATGTTGGTCCAGCACCTGAGGCTGACAGGGCTGCAACAAAGCTGAATCCAGGAAGAACAGCCGTACTGCAACACCCCAGGCTTGAGTTTATTCCTGCCCAGGGTCCCTGCTATGTGCTCTGTACCCTGCTATCACCCTGCAGACATCTCTGCCAGCCTGTCCCCCAGACCTTGATAAACCACCCGATGTCTGTCGCCAACAGCACCGCCCCATATCGCCAGGGCAGATGGCTCATGGCCCCCAGATCACCAACGGACAGAGACCAGGAGCCACAGCCCCCCCGGGCTGCCTCACGCTCCTTCCTCTGGCTGTTCCATGGCAGAACACCAGCTGGAGACCAGCAAAGGCTTTGTGGAGGATACGAATCCATGTGCAATTGCCCGAGTTGTTTCCTGCCAGTGTAGTCAAATTTAGCTTTCCTGGAGTCTGGACTGAAAACCTGGAATAATTAACAGCATTACTATTTAGGGCTTGAATGCCACGAAAACAAAGGAAGGGCCAAAGGGTGATGAACTTGCAGGCAGCAGTGGCCCCAGAGGAGACAGACGGAGTGTGTGCCTGCAAGCAGGAAGACAGGCAAGGACGGCAGGGCGGGAGAAGGAAATCAAAAAACATGTTGTTTCTACACAAGGGGAGTGGGGAGGAATGGAAATTAAAAATAAAATCACAGCAGGACAGGCCAAAAGCAAGTGTGTGAGGAGCAGCTCACTGTCCACACCTCAGGTGTGCATCATGACCCAGATAAAGCCCCAAAATGAGGTTCTCAGGGTGTCAGGGAGGGACAGCCCCAGGTTTCCATAATTTCCTAACCTGAATCACTCTGCTGTTTTTACATTGAGTTTTGGCTGGCTGCTGGGGCTCGGGGGCTTTGCAAGGCAGTGTCCATGCTGCCAGGCAGCAGCTGTGGGTGTTGTGCTGCCCTGAGCTGGCAGCTGTGCGATGATGCAGGGCACAGACAGTGCTCCTCTGCTCCCTTCAGCCCCTCTGCCTGCAGCTGCCTTCCCGCAAGTGGCTCTCCGGGTCCCAGCTCGTCGGCAGCATGTGTGAAGTGATTGACAAGTATGCAAAGGACTTCTCCCGCGTCAGGAAACCCGTGTTCACGGTACCTCCTTCGAACGGCTGCTGCTCTGTGGGACAGGGCGGCTGGGCACCTGGGGGCCGTGCTGGGGTGCAGGATGCTGGGAATGCCGGGGAGCCTGCGTCCTCCGGAGCAGTGCAGGGAGCACTGCCACACGGAGATGTTCAGGGCTGCCCCCAAATCCAGCTGTTTTCTCTGTCCCTTCAGTCAGGGGGCTTCCCAGGAGGTTGTTCCCATGGCTTGGTGTTGTATCCAGCCCTTTTTGCCTCTGCCTTTCCCTGGAGAGCTGGGGTCTGACACCCAGGCAGTGCCAGCGCTAACAAGTGTCCCCTGCCCAGCTCCTGCTGGCGGAGAGCGAGCTCCTGGTGGCGAGCCAGTACCTGCGGGCACTCCTGCAGAGGAAGATGGTGTGCAAGAGCCGGGAGGAGCGGGGCCAGCTGTGCCAGCGCCTGCTGCAGGACGCCACGCAGCTCCGGGAGCTCTTCTGTGGCCTGGTGAGAGGGGCCTGAGTGCTGTGAGGAGCCGGGGCTGTGCCGTGGGAAGGGGGCATCACCTCACCCTCCTGCTCTCCTCCAGCCCACAGCCCACGAGCAAACGGGGCTGTTACACTTGGGAGGAATTGTTTGGTTTGGGGACCATCACCCTGCCCAGCAGCCCCTGATGGGTGGGACATGCTGAGTGGGAAGACAGCAGCTGCAGGGATCAGGTCCCCACGTGGGCACTGAGGACGCAGCTGTGTCTCACCAGCCACCGCAGTGACCTCTGGGTCTCACACCTGGCTGCTTTCCCTCCCAGGGCCTGGAGCGGGGCCAGCAGAGCCTGGAGGCTGTTTTTGCCCTGCGGGAGCTGATCTGCCTCAAAGACCCAGCACTACTCAGCCTGGAGGTGCTGGGCTTCGTCAACAAGTACCCCGATGTCAGGTAAGGTAATCCCTGCAGGAGGGGATAGCTGTGCTGGCCCAGGAGACCCAGTCTTGGGCTACACCCTGTGAGGTGACATAGCAGAGCAGGAAGAAACCTGAGCCTTTACCCCCTTCTCCCTGAGGTTTCCTTTTCCCATGCTCCAAATTTGAGGGGTTCTTGAAAAGTCCCAAGAGCAAAGGTGTAAAGAAAACAGCAGTTCTGCTCTGGCATTCTCACATCTGTATTTGGTGGCCAAACAAACTGTGGAAACTGACAAAACACCCAACTAGAAATGTCAAAACCAAATTCAAAATGTTTGGGGGGGATAGTTTTTCAAGAAAATGCTATTTTGCCTGGTGCAAAGTACCAGTTTTCCCCTGGCCTTGGCTTGGCTTGGCTTGTCTGGGTCAGGGGAGGTTTGCAGGACACCCGGGCTCACCCCTGGCTCTCTGCCCAGTGATGAGCACGTCTCCACCTTGCTGGACATCCGCGGGGACGTCTCCAAGGAAGTGCGGCACGTGGTGCTGGAAATGATGGCTCAGCACCCCCAGGTTCTGCCCGAGGGCTACCGGCCCATCTTCAGCACCATCCTGGTCCCTGTGCCAGAGCTGCCCTTCTGCCTTCGCAAGGGCAAGTGTGCCTGACCCTGCCTGGCACTGGTGCCCCGCTGGTCCCAGGGAGGGGCCACGTGGGGCAGCTCTGGGGCTGTGCATGGTGAGAATGGAGGTGACACATGGCATCCCCTACACACAGCACCTTGTCCTGTGCTGGGGACAGTCTGGATAAAGGCCATCCTCCTCTGGTCCTGCCCCATGAGAAGACTGTTCCCTGCAAGCACCAGTCCTGGGATACCTGAACTGGGGGAAATCCAACCTGTTGCTATTTTGCTGGCCTGCTGGGACAGGGACTGAAGGCTGCTCAGGCCTGGCCCATTGTGTGCAGGAGAAAGAAGAGTTTCAGAATGGTCAGGAATCTGCATCTGGGGCAAAATCGTATCTCCATGGGGCTGCAGGGATGTTTGGCTTTCCCCAAGTCTCCAGACAGCCCCCTGAGCCAGTGTGTCCCAGCCATGGAGGCTGTTACCATTCCAACTCTGAGGCAGACTGGAGCCTTGCTGAAACCAGGCTGGCAGGAGGGTTTCAGCCATGGGAGGTCCTCTGGGCCCAGCCCTGGCGTTGGGTGTTGCTGCTCCACCAGGCTGAGCCCTGCATGGCCAGTGGGGAGCAGCTGAGCCAGGTCATCGTGGCTCGTGGATGCAGAGGAGAAGAGCAAAAGGTAGTCTCCCCACCCTGGACAGTGCCATCAGCCATATTCCTGCTGGCACAAAGGGACAGCTCTGAGTTCCTGCTGACCTGCCAGACTGCTGGCTCTGGCTCATTTGCCAGCATCTGAGGCAAGACTGGAGTTGGAGCCTCTCAAGCTGCATAGGGAGCATAGTTGTGCTTGGTGTGTTGTCCTGCTCCAAGGTTCCTCTGTGATGGGCAGCACCATCCTGAGCACTGGCTCTCCCTCCATCCTCTGCTGCTGCCCAGCGCTTGGCCGTCTCCTCCCAGGTGCCATATGAAGATCAGGAGCAGCCTGTGTCTCTGCCTACACCCTTTTGCCCAGCCCCTGCAGTGCCCTGGGAGACCTCCATGCTCTGCCATGCTTCCTGCCCTGGGATGGGTCACATCCCGCTGTCCTTGCATGGTACCACTGCTGGAAATAAAGGCCTAAGCTCTGCCCTCGCTCCCCAGTGTCCAGCCTCTGCTCCCTGGAGGGTCGGGGCAGGGATCAGGGTATCTGGGTGGCACAGACAGGGAGGGATCCATCCCCGTGTTCAGCATCACCCCAGACCTGACTCCCTGCACCCTGTGCCAGCCCAGGAGATCCCCCAGGACACAGGGGATGATACAGACACTACACACCCCGTGTCCAGGACAGAGGGGGCCGAGTGCTCTCCGGCCCTGGAGTGAGGGTCAGGTGGCTGCAGTGCTGGGGGCATGCTCAGTGAAGGGCTCCACCTCAGCTTGGGGAGGTGCCCACTGTCCTCCCTGGGGTTCATGGTGTCCTTGCCCAGCTGGCCACAGCTCCCACCTGCCTGGGAAGGTGTCTGCCCTCCCCACCTGCCCCACTGGCTCTGGGACCTGCACCACGGACATGGTTCAAAGGGTGGCCTTGAGCCCTGGGAACATCCAGCTGGGACCAGCTCTGACCCAGGCCAGGACTTCATGGCCATGTGGAAAAACAGCTCTAGTACCAACATATCTGAAACAAGTCTGAGCATGAGATGACCTCCCACCCCAGGCACTGGTGTCCACCCCAGCATGTCCAGCTCCACTGCTACCCCAGCTGTGTGCCACAACCACAACCCTGTGCCCTCTACCACAGCCCTGTGGTGCTCTCCCACTCCAGCTCCACAAGCTACAGTCAGAACTAACACAACTCACAACAGCAAAAGCCCAAGCCCCCCAGGTGTCTTTTGACAGTACTTTCCCATGTCCCTATTTGCATGGGCACGGTATGTGCCAGGCTTGGCCCGTCACTGCTGCCCACAGCTGACACAAGGCCACTGGGGGACCTTAACCTGGCCAGCTACGAGCCACGTGGCTCCCTGGCTGCTATAAAACTCATGGTCCCCAGGGGTTCAGCCTATCTGCTTTCAGGATGGCGTTCCTGTGGGTAGTTGCCTGCCTGGCCCTTGCCAGCGCCGTCTCAGGTAAGTGCTGCCCATGAGTGTGGGAAGGTCCTCGGGGTGCAGCAGGACGCCAGGGAGGGTGGCACAGAGCCACCCACACCAGCACAGGCAGCCCCCAGGTATGAGTCCTGAGCTTTTGGGTCACCCTTGTGCCCCTGTGCCTCTCCTGCAGGCTGCGGGGTGCCCGCCATCACTCCCTCGGTGAACTACAACGAGAGGATTGTCAACGGGCAGAACGCTGTGCCCGGCTCATGGCCCTGGCAGGTGTCCCTGCAGGTACAGCACTGTCCCGCTCCCTGGGCACTGCCCTAAGCACTGGCACAGCCAGCTGGGTGCCACAGTTGGGCACCAAGGTGACCTCTGCCTGTCCCCAGCTTGGGGGTGCTCAGCCTGCCCAGCTCCTGTTCCCTCTTCCCTCCCCAGACCCGCACAGGATCCCACTTCTGCGGCGGCTCCTTGATCAGCCCGTACTGGGTCGTCACAGCTGCTCACTGCAACTTCAAGTAAGGAGTGATGCCTGGCCAGCCCACAGCAGTGCCACTGGCCGGGCCAGGGGCTCGGAGCATGCTGGGCATGTTTGAGTGGCACTCGGGCCAGCCCCGAAGGCCTGAGCAGCCCAGGGCTTCCTCCCCCACTGTCCCCACAGTGGCTTCCCTTGGGTTCCTCATGCCCGTGGCTGCCCCCAGTGCTGCTCTCACCCGGGGTGCTGGCTGGACCCATGCCCCTGACTCTCTCTTACCTCTGGCAGCCCGAGCACCCACGTTGTCGTCCTCGGGGAATATAACCTTGCTTCCAGTACCGAGGCCGTTCAAGTCAGGACCGTGTCCAGGGTGAGCCGGGCGGGCGCGGTGCTGGGGCGGGGCTGTGGCTGCTCCCGCAGGGCAGGCATGAAGTGCTGAGGTGTTTCTCTCCCTGCAGGCCATCACCAACCCCGGCTGGAACCCCAACACCATGAACAATGACATCACCCTGCTGAGGCTGTCCACGCCCGCCCAGCTGGGATCCACTGTGTCCACCATCTGCCCGGCCCCTGCCAACCTGGTTCTGCCCAGCAACGCCTGGGCTGTCACCACCGGCTGGGGACGCACCAACCCCAACTGTACGTAAGCTGCAGCTTCAGGGAGGGCTGTGTGTAGCTGCTGTTCTTCCTGGGGGTTATGAGGGTCCAGGGGTGCCTGTGGGGGTGACATCTCCTGAACGTACAGGAAGGGGGGAGCTGGGCAGTGGAGTAACCCTGTCTGAGCGTGTACCAGTGTGCTCAGGGGGTGGGTGTGTGTGTAACTCAGGGATGACTGTGCACAGGCACAGTCCTGCGCTTTCTCAGGGCTTCCTGCTCGAGGTGATCCCAGGGACGAAGGGGTTTGGCAGCACGGAGGAGGAAGGTGCTTTGTATAGCAGCATCCATGTGCTCGGGAGCACCAGTAGAGGCTTGCCCAGGGCACCTGTGTGCTCTCCAGGAGACCCACAGACACCGACGTGATCTAACAGTGCTTCTTTCCCCCAGCCCAAGCCTTGGCAACAGTCCTGCAGCAGGTGACCGTGCCCCTGATCTCCCAGAGCCAGTGCATGCAGTACTGGGGCAACAGCATCACCAGCGCCATGATCTGCGCCGGGGGCAATGGTGCCAGCTCCTGCCAGGTAAGGAGCTGAGCTCCTGCTGCACAGGGTGGGTGGAGGAGGAGGAGGATATGAGGGTCTTGCTGAGCTCCCATTGCAGCACAGGTGGGGTGGAGGAGCAGGGTATGTGGTGTCTTGCACTTACGAAGTCAGATATTAAAGCTACAGCACCTGGCTGTGAGCAGGGGACCAGGCGACTGCGGTGGCAGGGACCAGTCTGGAGCATGTGCCAGGAGCACTAAGCAGGAATCTCCTCTGCAGGGTGACTCCGGTGGACCTCTGATCTACCAGACTGGGAATGGCTGGACCTTGATTGGCATTGTCTCCTGGGGAACCTCCAACTGCAACACCAACACTCCGGCCATGTACACTCGTGTCAGCCAGTTCCGTAACTGGATCGACGCCGTTGTCGCTCAGGGTTAAAGCTGCTGTCATTGTGATCCCTCCACTGGGATTAATAAAGTATCAGCATTTGCTTGTGCCAAGCACTGCCTCTGGCTCCTTTCTTCTTGTGATGCAGAGTGGGGTGGAAGGCACATGGACAAGCCCGGGGCACCCTGTGCTTCTCTCCTGAACTCCAGTACTTCCCAGAGCTGGAGCTTGGTGCCCAGCTGGGACCCAGGGGGAGCTGCAAAACTAGGACAGGATGCTCAGGCAGAGGGGGAGCAGGGCTAGCAGTGGCTCAAGGGCTGTTCAGGGGGTCTTCAAGCACACCCTGGCACCAACCTAGGCAGTGCTGAAGGCTGGGAGGATGGTACTCCCACTGACCCAGGTGTGAGGTGCCACCAGGGAAGGGACTGTGGAGCTGCAGCTCAGCACCAAAAAGCACTGCTCAGCTTGCAGTGGAGGGTGGGTGCTGGTGGGTGCACAGGATCCTAAAGGACCCCTGCAGTTTAAAGCCATGACTTGTGGAGCAGCTGGGAACACAGAGCTGAAAGGGAGAAGTGCCACAGGCAGCTCCAGCTCTTGGGGAAGATGGAAGGGGATGGCTGGAGAACAGCACACTGCTTCACACCTGCAGATCTGCCAGGTAACAGCAGGAAACTGAAGGCCATTGCAAAGGAAAATTTGAAGCTGAAAACAAATTTCAAGGCCAGGTGACAGGCTTTCACTCAAATGGGTTCTTGAGACAATGGCTGGTGGAAAAAAAAATCTTGTGTAACATGGGAGCACTATGACACATGTTCAATGAATTACAATCCAGTTCTCAGCTCAAAATAGAGCTGGTGATGAGGCACCGTGGAGAGAAGCAGGGTAAGACTGTCCCAACATGAGGTGTAGGGTATATTTTTCCTTACCAGTGATGTGAAGGTGATACCCCACCTTTTCTGTGTGAATCACAGCCCCCAAAATGTAATCACTCTGTAAAGCAGACTGTGACACTACCCAGGGACACACTGATGGGAAGGGATATGGAACATCAATGGAGGGCCACCACAAATATTCTGTCCCATATGATTGAGTAAAAAAAAATAAAGATCTGCTCAAGTAAAGCCTAGGGCTAACAAATTTTAGTTTGATTGTGTAAGATTTAGTTTCATTCAGTGGTCTGCACTGCAGGGAGCATCTAACTGACCTTAAAGGCAGGTGAACATCAGAGATGTGGGGATGGACCATGCAGGCAGAGAGAACTGCTGGCTGTAGGGAACTTCAAACAGGAATGACCAACAGCAGCACTGTGGGTCATCTGGTCTGTGTGCTCAGGTCCCTGTCAGCTCTGCCACCACTGGGATGGGGTCCCCTGCCCCAGAAAATCCTGGAGAGGAGGTGGCTCAAGAGGGATGTGCACTGTTCACTTGATATTACAAGATTTCCTGTTGGTCCATAAAACCTGCTCAGAGTGAAACTGGAGAGGTGATGAGTGGCTGTGGACAAACCAGAGCATTCCTCTGGCCCAGTCTACCATCCTGCAGCCAAAAAAAAAATAAACAGAATGTCCCAAAGTGCCTGTTCAGTCTCCCAACAGCACCTTCCAGCAACAGGCTGAATGTCTCCCTCATCCAGAGCATCCCATGGACATCCCAGCCCTGCACAAGGTCTCTCTTGGGTAGCTCCTGGCCTGGCAGCTGCATTAAAGAAAGCAGCAAACCCTTTGATGGGCACTTTGGTACCTCTTGCTGTGATCCAAGAAGGTAACAGAGAGGAGAGCAGCTCCTGGCTCTCCATGTACTTACTGACCATCATTCCCAGCCTGGAAATCGTTGCCTTCCAGCAGCCAGCCTGTGGGTGATCCATGAAGCAGAAGTAAGGACAGCAGAGCCATGGGGTACACAGAATACATGGACATGTTTTAACAGACCGAGTACACCAAATAAATAATTCTGTACACTCTAACTTGAACATTACAGACTAATTACAGTGGGCCCGACCTCACCCGACAGGACAGTCCTTAGAGCAAAGCCAGGACTCGAAAGGCAAGGCACGGAATGGGGCACTTCTCAAGACAGTCCCGTGAGGAGACTGACTGGATGAGGCCGGAGTCGCTTCCAAACCATCCCAACCCAGCACCGGAAACCGGGCAACCAAAAATAACATCAATGCCGGAAGATCCCTGATCCCAAGGGCTTCCCGGGAGGCGTCCTTCCGGAGTGAAAGGCAACAGGAAAACTCACGGCACCTGGGCGTCCGCGCAGGAGCTGCTGGTTTGTCACACACCTCGCTGGGGACCGATTCCACATTCAGCACACAAACTGTGCAACGACCTCGGCAGCAGCAGCCAGAGCTCGCCCGTCACACACAAGGGATCTACAGCATCACCAGGCAGGGGGACAGTGGGACAAGGGACCAATGTCATCAGGCAGAGCTCCAGCTGCCCTCGGCACACTGAGGGCAGAAGGCACTGAGCTCCATGATGCTGTTGCCACCACACATCCCTGGTGTTCACATTTGTTTCTCTGGGAAGTTTTCTGCACAGTAAGGCACAGCTGACATGCAGGCACCTGCCTTGGTGTGCTGCACTCTTAATCCAGGGTGAAAGAGGAGACTGAGTGGTCAAAAAAAGCACCAAAACCCTTCCAAGAGTGGTGAAGGCAACTTGGGGCTGGGTACACACACCGAGTGGTACAGGCACTTTGTGACATTTTCCAGGAGAAAGCCGAGTGGGTTAGAGGGGTTAGAGGTTAGAGGCCTGGACACAATCACCCTCTGTGCAAATTCTAGGGCTCACACTGGTGCCAAAGAAGCCAATGTCTGTGTTGCTTTGCATCACTTAGAAAACTAAATTAAGTCAAACAACTGAGATTTTAATTTAGCCTGCTTCAAACCCTCCAAATCTTTAGTATCATTACTTAAAATAATATGTCCCCACACAGCCTAACTAGAAGCCTGTAACAGCCACACAGTAGTTGCCCCATGTGGTACAAGACAGAGCTGAGCCTGCACTGCAGGTCCTCAAAGGCACCATACAGAAGCTTTTCCCTTGCCCCAGGACTCACCACAGCTCCTGCAGAGCCAAACCCAGAGCTGCTGCCCAGCAGCCAAGTGAACCATCATTCCTATTCCAGTTCGTGCATCAGATAAAAATTGACTTTCTTACTACTGCAGCCAAACACCCGGGTAGAAAACAGGACTGAGAAATGGAGCAGGGCTTAATAAATGGTGTAAATTACCAGAACAGAAAATATCTGGCCTAAAAGAGAAAAGTCCCCAGATTCCAAAGAAGACTGTGAGGGTTTATCACATCCAGAACAAACACATGAAGCAGGCCCTACACTGCAGCTGGTTTCCACATCACTACCAAAGCCAGCAGGTCTGAGCCCTCTTGTCTGGGCTTAAGCTCCTCACAAGGCTCTCGAGTTTTCCCTCACGTACAGCTGTGTGCTTCCAAGAACAACACAGAGCAGGAACCAGCAGGAGCATCTGGATGCTATCACAACTGCAGTGTTAAATAGCACAGGCCTCTTCAGGATCGAGGGAAGGGCGGTTTCTACCCCCACTGGGCTGATGTGTTAAGATTTTTAGAAGCCTGAGTGAGAAGTAAATCAAACATGGGCTGGTGACTGCTGTTTTAGGAAAATACCCTACACACTCAAAAACCTGGATGCGAATCTTTAGACCCCCTAATGCAATTTCTGGAAGACTTTTTCACATTCTTTTCCAATAACCCTCAACAAAAATAATAAAAACCAAAGAATCAACAGGCCACATTCTTTGAAGCTGTAATTCTCTCCCCCAAGAGGGCAGCTGAACTCCCAGGACAAAAGGACAGGATTGTTTTACACAGTACTGCTAAGTTCCAAAAGACAAACCACCCTAATTCCTTCTACCCCTCAAAGAGCATCTCACCCAGAAACAGTGGAGCAGCAAGGAGAGGGCCATGCTGGGACAAGGACACACCACAGTTTGCCACTAGATGTCATTCCAACTCCACTCTCCCTGCATGAACCAAAGCAGGCAAAACAGGAGCACTCAGATTTGCACCCCAGCTAATGCAGAGACTACACTCAGTGGTGGTCTGGAACAGGCAGCTGTTACCTCTGTTCTCCCAGCACATTCAGGACCAGAGGAAGGTTTCCAAAAAACACTCTGAGAGCCAAATTAAGAACCACCATTAAGAGTCAAAGAAGGACATTAAAAAAATTCAACGAAAGAGCAGAAAAAGACATTTCAGAGAGATTTTAGTTTCTAAAATCCCCAAAAAAGGCACTCCTGAAAAAGTGTAAACTCCTGAGACTTAAGACCAACCCAGCACTGAGCTGCTCCTGTGGAATGAAGACAGATGATCAAGGTAATTCACAGTGAAGAACTTCTTAGAGGACAGATTGAAGGCACCTGGACTATGGCTCAGAATTACAGCACTTTGCCTGTCCCCCTCTGCACCAGACCCTGCTGAAAAAGTGTCCCAATTGCAAGAATAAAAGCACCTGAGGAATTGTCCTTAAGCTGGACCTTCCAACGTGGTATTTGGACCATCACAGTTTTCCAGACTGAGTGAAAGATCAATCACTGAGGACTCCAGAGTCAGTTGGACAGAGCTCTGCACATCTCCCCTCTGCCCACACGTTATTGTCTGGTTGCAAAGTTCCTACAAATACTGGATTTAGAAAAAGAAGTGGGAGTGAGCCAAGAGTGTTAAAACTGAACAATGGAAGGAAAGCCTGTAAAGATTTTCCCAAGTTTACACTGATTTTCCCATGCAAACAAGAAAACGTTGCATTTGTGAAAAGAATTAAGAGTTCTTTCTCTGGAAAAGCCAGAGCTCTTTATGGGATGGCCTTGGTCCTACTCCTGCAATTCCCAAGCAGCAGAATGCCTGAGGACCACAGACACCTGGACACCATGGAGAGACAGCAGCAGCCATCCAGTATTCTCAGGTATGTGATGGATCCTCCCTTCTGCCAGTGCAGCCCGAGTCACAGAGCATCACAAACCTGACACTGTCAGGACCCTACACAGCAACACCCCACTTCCCAAAACATATTCCAGCCCAAAGCAACCACAAACGATCGCTCTGAACTCTTCCTGGTGAAAAGCCAGTTGTGGAAAAGATCAATGAAGCAAAAATTGCCACAGATGAGAAGATTCTTGTTCTGCTTTGTGAAGGTGGAGAAACAAGCCTGGTTAGCCCAGAGCTTTATGTACCTCTCATCCAACTAGAGAAGGATGAAGGAACAGCATGGGCAGACACCTGATTGATGTCTGTGCATTTTGATGGTCTAGTGGTTAAGGGGAAAAGGTCTCAGTTCTAGAGGTCCTGGCTCAGTTCATCAGCTTGACCCTCTCACATAGCCAAAATCCCTGTTTTATGGACAAACATGCAGGATAATCTGGGGAGAGCAATGGGAGCAGTCAGGAGGTAAAAGCAATGACAGTGGCTGGAGTGATGCTCCAAACACACCAAAGCCTCTTCAAGTAATGGCTCAGAACCAGAAGTGCTCTGAGGGAGCCTCCTGCCACTGCCTGACCTGCAGTCAGCTGATGCTGGTCTTAGAGGGGCTCCTGCTTTTGGAGAGCCGTTTGCAGTAACATGAGGGACACTGAGCTGTTTATGAAGCAGTATGTGGCAAGCTGCCTGCTTTGTCAGAAATCACATCTAGTTTATAGTTCACGGTAACAAACTAGGGAAAAACAATGAGAGGAGGTAAAAGATGCTGAAAACATTTTTGTTTGCAGTCCACAGAGTTGAAAAATAAATATTTTTGGGGAATTCTGCAGTATCTGTTACTGCTGGTGGGAGAAAGACTGCGTGTGATGTGGCAGGATGGTTGCTCAGAGAAAGGGCAGCCTGCAAAGGATGCAAAGTTTTCAAAATAACATGGAAAACTACACAAAGGATTTCAAATTTACTCCTGCTACACACAGTGGCTGTCCTCAAGTTTCTTCTGTTGTATTCCCCACCACATGCTTGGGCACATCAGGCTGGTTACATGTACTTACAGCCCAGTCCTCCTTTGGGGTGGGAAGCAAACCCCCAGAAATCCCCCTTTTTTTATGCCTTAGCACAGAAAAGAGTCTTCTCCCACTAAAGTTGCTTTGCTGTTTGCTGACTAGGAGTGACAGTGAGAGCTCCCTGGAGATGTGACTGACCACTTTAGCCCTGCTGACACTGAAACACAGTGGCACAGGCATCAATCCTGGGAAAAGGCCAAGCTCACCAGCCCCTTGAGCTTGGACTGCCTGCACCTCCAGCCCAGAGTCAAGCAAACCCTTCCCAAGTGCACAGCATGAAGCAAATCATGTGGCTTCATGAGAAAAGTTTCAAACCCCAGCATTTTCCTTCACTGCTGATCTTGTCTCTGCTACCATGAGAAGCCAAATCCATCCTGTGCCTGTACCATCAGCCCCTCTTCTGCTCTAACTACTAGGGAACGTATCTCAGCAGGCTTGTACAAAACTCAGCTCTGCAGCCCCCACCTCCCCTGAGAGTCCTTCATAAGAGGCCACCTCATCCCCTACACAGCACAAGGACACCTGAAAGGCAGCTTTTTCCTGGTGAGCTTAAAGTCACCCCTCACAGCTCTAGGGCATTTGTGCAGTGTCTCCAGGGTATTGTCACTGCTGACACTCCCAGACTGGGTTTCCACACTCAAGCCCCTACCCTGATGCTATGGAGCTATTTGTGGCCATCCCATCACCACTGTCCCAAAGCAGAGATGGCAGTGCTGGGGCAGGACAGGCACACAAAGCAGGGGAGGCCTGTCAAATCTGCAGGCAGGGAGTAGCCTGGAACCCCCAAAGTTCTGGTGCAGTGTCATGGTCAGTAACACTGTGCTTACAGTGGTTATAGCCCATCCCAGCTTTGGGGTGGGAAGCACGTCCCTAAAAATTTCCCCCCATTTTTTCCCCCTAGCACAAAAAAACTCAACCTTCCCAATCTTCTTTTGAAGGCTGCAAGGTGTGTAACACATCAGAGACACAACAGAGCCACAAGAACACCAAACCCTGCATGACAGGCACTGGTCTTGCTGCAAACAGGGAAAGGACAATTCCAGGGGTAAACCCTTGATGTCATCAGGCAAGTGAGCCCTTGACGTCACCAGGAGGATGGCAGCCCTTGGGGGAAACCTCACAGCTTCCCAGCCCTCATGGAAAACTGCTGTCTGGCATCTCTTTGGTGAGGAGCTGGTGGGCAGCACAGCAGTGAGTCAGAGCTATCCCACTTCTAACTGCACATGACTCATTCCAGCTTCGCTGCAAAGGCACCACGGAGTCTGACTAAACCAGCTCAGAATCTGTGTATACATAATTTTTAAATACATATACACCCCCACACGTGTAAGTGCACACACGGACGTGCACGCACAGACACAGCAAGCGATTTCTTCTTTTTTCCATACGCAAGTAAGACAAACGAAACACTCTGGAATTAATAAATAACTATGAACAACCAAGCTCCTGGGCTACAGAAAGAGCTCTTCTCCCCATGTGGCTCCTTAATTCGTGCATTCCTTGAGGCTCCACAAGGAGCCCACAGGGACTCCCCCGTTTCTGGCACGAGCCCCCGTGGCACAGCTCGCAGGGTGGGACAGCCACCACAAGGTTCCCTTTTCTCCGTATAGGGGGTGACACCTCCTCATGGATGGGGGGAACGCCTGTAGGGAGGGAGGGAGGAACCTGGCTGTTCCTCACTGAGTGTGTGCACACCTGCAGCACAGAGCAGACCTCTGGCAGGGCTCCTGGTGGGTACCAGCACAGAGCTCAGCCCGTGTACTGCTGCTGGTAGCGCAGGTTGAGCTCCCTCAGCTCCCGCTCCCGCACGCGCCGCGATTTGTTGGATTTGGTGGAGCGGCTGGAGCGCGTGGACTGCGCCGACTTGGTGCTCTGGCAGCGGGAGGATGCCCTCTTGAGAAGGTTTTGTGAGATGGAACGGTGCAGGTTCTTCATGGAGGAGGAGGCTGCCATGCTGACCACCCACGGGTGCTTCAGGGCCTGGAGAGCCGTCATCCTGTCGCTGGGGTCCACTGTGAGCAGGCGGTCAATGAAATCCTTGGCCAGGTTGGACACGCTGGGCCAGGGCTGAAACACGAAAGAGGTGATTGGAATGAAACATCACAGCACAGTTTTGCTGATTAATTAATCCCTCCCATGCCTGCAAGGTGCTTTGGGGCATTCTGCTGCTTCCCTCCTCTCTTTTATCCTCAATTCTTCCAAACTGTGACTGACCAAGCAGTGTCTGCCCAAGGACAATGAGACACAACTGCTTCACATTAGCAGAAGAGGCTGAATTAGTGGAAAATATCTTTCCATCCAACAAAGCCATTACTGCAGGAACAGGAGCCCTGTTGCTCATAGAGGATGGATTCTGACACCAGACCCACAGGGCTCTTCTGACTTTTCATCTTAAGGCACACATCTAGGGAGCAAGCACTGACCTCTGCACTGATCCTAGAACCAAAACTAGGGAGAATTTTCTGCTGTGGAACTTGGTCTCACTCCCACATGGAAATTTAGATGCTGCTACTGGTTAGCCCTGGAACAGCAGCTCAGCCCAGCTGGAAGCAACCCCATAAAATGTTCTAAATATACATAAATGTTAGATATAAGAAATTTTCCATAATTTTTACCATGGACAGAGGAAGGAATTTGTTTTACAATATGCTAGTTTTAAAGAAACAAGCCAGAAATAATTAATTAGTCCTATAATAAATACCCTCCCAGCACACCCAAGAAGGACCTTAACAACTTATGAGTCAAACACCTACAGCCACAAATGTTGAATTGTTTCATTTCTGACAAAATACTATATTTGCACTAAGGTGGGAAGTGAGAACATTTCCTTCAGCATGAGGTGAATGTTGGGCTGTGGACAAAGCTGGGAAGAAAAATGTGACAAAATCCCCTGTAAGGGTAGAGAGGAGGAGGCAGGCATGGCCAGCAAAAAACCCCAAGTGTGAATGGAGCCAGGCAAGAGCAGGTTTCTGCAATCCCTGGGCATTTTGTGGGTCTCACCTGTCCTGAAACCACCAATACTGAATCTCTGGAGATCACATCCCAAGCTGCATTAAGAAGAAGCCTGAGCAGATTTCTGCAATGAAGGTTTTGGTATAATAATGGTGACATAGGTGTAACTGAATGAACCAACCCATGTCTAGTTAAAAAAGCAAAAGTCTGCTATTCTGTATCTCTCATTCTTCTCTTCATTGGGTGAGGAAGAAAAGCACCCAGCTATTTTAAAATTCAGGGTTCACTGACTGTACAGCCAGAAATAATGCCCTTTTCTTGTGCAAAAGGTCTAAAAAAGGTATGTCCTGATTTTTTTGAGATTTGTAATTCATTGCTAGAGAAAGCAATTTTCTTTTCAAAAGACTCAAAGGCACCAGCAAGAGAACAGATCCCTAGGAGGATTTTTTAATGAAAAGGAGGATGGTGTAAGAGTTACAGCACTGCTCCCAGCCCACAGCCTGTCAGTGCATGGCCAGGAAAGGTGAACTTGAGCTTCAGCTGAGGAACTGGCTGTGAGGGGCATCAGGGTACCACAGTCTTATTTTACAAGGACTAAAACAGTCTGGTTTACTCAGCTGAAGTGGGATACATGATCACTGCCAGTAACTATGCAAGAGAAGAGACTGAAAATGGTATGAACTGCTTGATATAAAGATATGAATAAAAACCTATAAATGTTCCTGAACATATTCAGAATAGAAATGGAAATACTTGGTGCTCAGAGAGGAAGCACAGCCTTCCCCTGCAGATCAGACACCACTTCAGTGCTGGAAACAAAGTCAAAATCTGCTTTACTATACTTTCCAAGAACTAAATCCATTAACAAAAAAAGAATTCTTAACATTCAAGCTTTTCTGTCATAGAACCATTAAGGCTGGAAAACACCTTGAAGATCATCAAGTCCAACCATTAACCCAGCACTGCTGTGTTCACCACTAAACAATGTCCCCAAGTGTCACACCCACAGGCCTTTTGAACACTTCCAGGGATGGTAATTCCACCACTGCCCTGTACAGCCTATTCCACTGCCAGACCACACCTTCAGTGAAAAACTTTTCCCTAATATCCAATTTAAACCTCCCCTGGCACAACTTGATGCCACTTCCTCTTCCCTGTCAACTGCTTTATAAATAATATAACATAATATATAAATAAAATTGTTTGTCACAACCTGCCTTAAATGACTTTTTCCCAGCTGGTGAAATGCACCTTGGCAATGAATGGTAAGAAAAAAACCAGGTGCTTGTTAGAACAGAACAGTGATAAATTTTGATCAGAGACTCATGAAAATGTTTCTTTATAAAGAAGGCAAATAAAATAGCAAAAATCCTTTTCAAATTTATTAGGAAAACCACAATAAAGGTTCACTTGTAACTGAACGCACGGGTCTGTTTTGCAGAATGATGGAGCACTGAGGAGCTCAGCCTTCACAGTATTCACAACAACAGATCCAAAAAGCAGATTCTGCCCTGCCATGGGGGAATACAAATCACATTGCAAGCCCATAGATTTCCAGCAGACTTTGGATAAAGTACTCCATTTGTTAAATAACAGCAAGGGGAATAAACTTGCAGGATTTAACCTTCATTGGCATAATCTCAGCTAATCCCAGGTGGTACCATATGTCGACTGGCAACACATCACCTTCCCTTCACACTCGGGATCTCCAGCTGCAGACCTCTGGCTTCTCTCTTCCACTGATGGACAGACCCAAATGAAACCCAGGCAACAAGAGGTTTAGCATCCACTCTTGCAAGCTTGCCTTGAAGAGCTTTTAAAGACCCATTTTCTGTAGTTTTTTGATGACTCACTTTCAGCTATTCCTTCAGTTAAAATCACAAACTCCTGGCTACAATCCATCAGCCCGCAATTCCTTCTTTCCTTCTCCTCCCAGGAGCCACAGCTCACCCCATTCTGTTTCCTTCACAGAGGATTCATTTTCCAAACAGTCCTAATGAGACATTCAAGTTAATGATACATCTATTAAATTTACCAACTTTAACTCAAAGTGAAGGTAAATGCAGGTGACAGTTTGCTCTCAGTTCTTTTTAAGAACTCTTCACTACCATCTTCATTTCTGTCACCAGCAATTGAAATGACTTAAGATACCCATTCTGAAAGAGCTTTTGTGGAGAAAACACATTCACACAAACTCCAGCCTCGTGGTTTTTCCTGAGTATTTCTTGCCCTCTTACCCCAAAACCTTTTACCTTTCAGAAAACGGTCCCTCACAGAAATACAATCATGCCAGCACCCCCATCCTCTCTTTTTCACCTAAGTCCAAAGAAATGCAAGAAATGCTCAAATGAAAAGTATTTGAGAACTGGCACAACAGTACTTGGAAATACATCATCAGGACATGCAGGAGGGCATTATTTCCTCTTCCAGGCATAAGTAATTGCAGAAACCTGGAATTTGAGGCAACCCAGGAGCTATTTTGCTGTCCAGATGCATTCAAACTTCAGTCAAATGAGATTCCGGTGAGTGAAATGAGCCTCTAAATACCAGGAACAATATTGCTTCAATCTTTTCAAGTCTTATTAAAAGATGGCAAATGTGATGATTTGGACTTTCAAGAAATCTATGGAGTCTGAGGAGCTAGGAACTGTGATACATAACCAGCCTAAACCTTGAGAGGCCTGTCCAGTTTAATGAATCCTAAGGAAGAAAAAACTCCAAACAAAAGCACATTGGATTTCTCATTATTCCAATTACTCTAGTTTCGCCACAAATGTTGAATATGGAGTACCTGCAATTAGATTTTTCTTCCGGTCAGCAAACACAAATCAGTTTATTGATCTGTTTACACAGCTGGAGGTTTGATTTGCTGCACCACACGCATCTTTTTTACTTCACTGAAGCTTTTTCTTCAGTAATACGTAAGGCTACAATCTACTGATGCAATTTGCAGCCCCAGTCCCTGGAGAAATGCATCTACTCTCCAGAAAACTTGCATCAGTCAACAAAACAGTAGTTTTAACTTAGCAAAATCCCATTAACCCTCTAAATTAATACTGCAAGGCAGCAGCAGAGGGTTGGGTAGGAGCTGAGGAAGGTTGACCATGGTGTGTTTGGGGAGGACATGAGTGCAGGACTTGGAAGTGTGCTAACATGACAGGCCTGAAGCAATCCAGAGGAGATTCTGTCCATCTGATTCCCTGAGGAGAGACAGAGAATGGCTTGGAAGGAAAATGCTCCCATCCAGTGGCCATGAAACGTTGGATCAATTCAACGCTATCAGATAGCCTTGCCTTTAAGCTCAGTGCTGCAATGACAAATCCTGTTCTGTGACACAAAAATGCCACAGCAATGCCACAAAAATGAAGAGGAGTCACCAATACTTGCATTTCTGTTTCTCTAGAAAATGATTTCAAATTGATGCAGTTTGAGTACAACTTCTGCACCCTTTGTTAGACTGTGTTCCTTCAGAAGGAAAAAGTTCTGGTGTCTTTCTGCAGAGAAGCACAGAATGGTTTGGATTGACAGGGACCTTAAAGATCATCTAATCCAAATCCCCTGCCATGGACAGGGACACCGTGCACCATCCCAGGTTGCTCCAAGCCCCACCCAACCTGGCCTGAACAATTCCAGGAATGGGGCAGCCACAGCTTCTCTGGGCAGCCTCTGCCAAGGCCTCCCCACCCACAAATACCTTAAAAAAAGGAGGAATAGCCATATTTTCATCTGAACCTCAGCAGTTACCACCTGAATGACAACAGAGACCTCCTACAGGTGACCAGCTTTTCTAACAACTGCAGTCATGTCCTCAGTCTAGGACACCAATGGTGCAATGTCTGCTTCAAAAACCTCATTTCTCATGAGACAATCCCTGGATACAGACTTGTTTAACACTGGAGACTGTTGGCCTCATGCTGGAGGGAGGACTAAACATCCTCTGGAAAGTAATGTCTGTGACTCTAGAATTCAGCACAGTGACTAAAAACATGACCCAGCACAATTTTAAAGGAAAAAAAAAAAGAGGAGGAGGGAGCAGAAGAGCTGCACAAAGCTGCAGAGGGATCTTCCGGTTAGTTGTGTGCAAATAAAAGAAGGAACGATCATCTGACTTCAAGCTCTGCTTTTAAGTCTCAACAGTACCTACTGAAGGAAGGATATATGCTGATTTCCTGACTCCTACCTAAGTTACATGTTATTTTCAAGAGAAGAAAGACAATGTTTATGAGGAAGGTGAGGGAAAGGGCTGGATCTCCCTTGCCAGTTAGTCTTTACAAAAACATGAAGCACAAAGCATGTTATCACAGCTGCAAAAGATGGCTCTTAGGCCAGAAATACTGTATCCCAGTCCTGCTGATTCCTAGGATGAGTCTGACTGAGGGCTGCAGAAGCCTCAAAGCACCACAGAGACTGAGAAGCCCTACAGCAGCACACGGGTTCCTGCAAGGTTCTCCTACAGAAAACCATCAGATATCTACTCTGAAGTTTCACAAGATAAAATAGATTTATTTGTAATAAGCCTGTCCCAACAAATAGAGTGGGTTTAATGCATCCACTTGGTCAGAGGGAGCTGCCTTCACATCATGCCCTTATCACCATTAGCAGCAATGCTCCACATGACAGGAGATGAACACACTTCTGTTGCCATTCCCATTTGATGCTGCACTCCCCATTGTGCCAGCACAGACAATTTGGTTTGTGCAAGCAAAGCGAGCCAAATCAGGGAATTTCTGTACATTTTTCAGCTGGGGTTTTCAGCCCAGCCATTCCTTGGCATGACTCACCAGATGGCTGCAGAAGTAGCTACATCAACCCAAGAGAGCGACTGGAACAGAGTCCAGAATTAGCAGCACTTCAACCAAGTATGAAACCCATCCCACAGCCTGTCTTACGGCCTCAGTGACAATGGGACAGACTCCCATGGTGGGGACACTTCGCTCTGGTCCCTCAGGAATGCCAGCTGCTGCTTCTGAGGGTGCACCAGCATTCCCTACAAAAGCATCTCCTGGACTTCTAAGCTGCATAAAACACAGGGTGCATCACCCATCTGCAATTCCAGCCCTGCTAGATAGCCAGCTCAGGGGAAAGCAGCCTCCTTTACAATGCCTTAAAGAGCTCTCAAGTGTGCTGTGTTTTATTCACACTCAGGCTCCGAGGCTGGAGGAGGAGGAGAAGAAAGAGATCCTCCTCTGAGTGTCACTTAGGCTGGGCGATTGCGTGCAGCGCTCTGCTCTGTGTGATTACATCCCTTCACCACCCCTGCTTGTTATTCACATCAGCATAAAAGCTATTGAGGTGCTGGCCACGAATAAATAACGTGTTGTTCTCTGGTTTGAACAACAACCCACCTCTCCCCCCTGCAGCTGACGTGAGCACGGACCTGGAGCGCTGCAGAGAGCTCCCAACACGTGTTGGAAACAAACCCCTGACCTGTGGGACTGCTGTGAATCTCCTCACCCAGCTGGATGGACCTAGGCAGGGCTGGGAGTCAGTACTGTGAAGGCAGAGAAGATTTCTTTTGATCTGCTAATCAAAATGAGCAGATTTTGGATACCAGAGCAGAGTCCCTGAATTTTACTCTGCCTGCCATGGGAGCTGCTGTAAAGTGGTCATCAAAGCCTGCACTGCAAACAAGTTAATGACTTAAATTTATTTTCTTTTCACAAAAATGATTCAATCTAACACAGATGCGTGGTGCTGAAGGCAGGGCACATCTCTCCAGTTTCTATCATTTTTCAAAATAGCTGCACCTTAAAATTCTGATGTTTCTGGTGGCAGACAGGTGACATGCTGTTAGTTTTGAGAAGGAAATTAACTGGACTTGATGCTCTAAGAGGTTTTTTCCAACCTTAATGATTCTAAGAAGGTTCCCAAGAACTCTCTTCATTGCATTACCCATTTATGCATGATGCAGCAGTTTTGTCTAATTTAGGAGGTTCCCACATGACATCAGTAAATGGAAAGTGTCAACTCCAAAGAAGTAGGTTGGGGACAGCAAATGTGACACATGACATGGCAAACCAGCCTGGGGCTGTGCTGGAGCTCCAGCAACACCAGGTTTGCACCATCCCAGGCATCATTCAGCCTCCAATTACAACGAGGTGATCAAAACCAAGTGGTTCAAAAGAGCTGGAACAAAAAGTTTCCAGTGAAAAGATGAAATGTGCTAAAGTCTGCGCAGGGCTGATTCCCAAGCATTCAGCATTAATTTGTTGATGTGGGGAGGAGGAATAAAGGAAGGATGAAAGAGGAAAATACAACAGCCCTTTAATAATCCAGAGCATTATAAGTATGCGCAGCCATCTGGTGCAGTGAACTTCTATAACCCAGCTTTTCGAATGGAAATAGCCAGCCCATTTTCCCTGTGCAGGCCCTGAGTATTCAGCTGGAATCATGCACTAAAATTACAGCAGCTACAAAAACAATAAACACAAAGCTTTTCTCTCCAGCCAGGGGTGGCTCTTCTAAACGCAGTGCTTAGGGAATAGCTGTTAAAATGGTGGGGTAATACCACATTTCAGCTTGGATCGCTTTACGTCTCTTAAAAATGTGTCAGCAAGTTACAGCCACACAGAGCAGACTTTAACCACTACCCTGACAGAAAAACTGTCTATTGAGGAAGCTCAGGGTTAAGAGACCTGGACTTGGAAGGATGCAGGTGAAAAGATGAGTATACAGTGCTGGAACTTGCCATGAAAACAGGAGGAGTCAGAAATTTCCAAAGGTATTGCTACAGCACCAGCTCACAGCAGGATTTGCAGTAACTAAACTGGAAAATACCTTTCCCCGTCTGCTCCTAACATCTGGGTATCCTGACAACTTCAGTGCTTTAATTCTCAAAAAACTCGAATTTGAGCTGAATGATGCTCTCTCACTCTGAACTATTACCTTAAGAGAGTATTGGCTGTGAACTGGAGCTGAAGTCAATATGTGTTTCTACGTACAAATTCAGAGTAAGAGCTTAATTAAGAAATGGTGGTTCCTGACAGGGAGGAAAGATCTTCCCCAGGGAGGAAGAATATCTTTCATCATGCTGATCAGTGCAGTGGTGGGGGGATGAACAGATAAGCTTATAACCTCCCACGTACACACAACCCCCTCCTGCAAGCTCCAAGCTGTCGGCACACAAGCCCTGGGTGCTTACAAGGGAACGAACAAGGGGGAGTAAATCCTAAGACAGTCTTAGTTGCCAGTCCAACCCTGCCCTGCTTGCTGGCTGGCACCAGCTCTCCTCTGCTGCTCTGGACAGCTCCTTTAACCTCCTCAAGCCCAAACACAGCACACAGATGAATCACAGAATCGTAAAACATCCTGAGCTGGAAGGGATCCACAAGGATCAAGATGAGGAGCTGTGCTGCAAACACCAGCAATGTCCAAGCCCCAGCTGCCCCACTGTCTGGCTCGACTCTCCTTACTTCCTTATAGCCACTCTTTCAATTTTAATCAGAATCCAACCCTGGCATGGTTTCAGAGGAGGTGAAATGATGCCTCTCTCATCTGAGCACTTCCTGAAAGCCCAGGTTTAGTGTTTTCCAAGTCAGGCCAGTGTGGCCCAATGGCATTCCTGGTTTTCTCTCAGAAAGCACTGTTTTGGGTAGGCAAGGTGGATATAACCCATTTTAAAGTAAACAAAACATCAGGAGACACTCTAAGTAGGCTTGCTCAGTTTTCCACAATTCAGTCCCGGGTCACTGGTTCATAATTGTCTTTCCTGGCACTATCTAGGACATTTTTGTTAGAATTCAGAGCAGGATAACTGTTCTGGATCCCATTCCAACACATTTCTCTGTATTTCCTTCTCAAATTTCTTTCAGCATCCCAGCTATTCAGTGATGGAGACAGAGATCCTGCTGAGAAACAAAGTATGTCATTGACACTGCACCAAACTGCACATACACAAGAAGGAAAAAGGACAAACCAAAAATCCCTAACGTAACACATTCCTAATTCTGCAGCTATAATCTTATACCAACATGATCTTTTTCCCTGTTAAAATCCTACCCTGCTCTTACCTACATTGTTTGGGTATTTTTCTTTCCAAAAGAAGATTAAAACATTTCAGTTTGCTATGTGGAATCATACTACCTACTGTTGAGCCTGGCCATTCCCAGGTTCAAAAAGAGTGTGGAGAAGATCCAGGTGAGAGCTGCCAAGATAGCCAGGGGTCTTCAAAAAGGGGTGAAAGGAGCTGGACTTGTTCAGCCTGACAAAGAGAAGTCTAAGGGCAATCTAATAGCACACTACATTTATTTGAAATTAGTTACAAGGATTACAGAGCCACACAACAGGTCCAAACAAGGGGCAACAGGGAGAAGCTGTGCCTTGGAAGGTCTGTATCAGGAAATACCAGGGGAAGGGAGGTGCAGCCCTGGGAAAGGTCACCAGGGAGGTGGGGGATCTTCATCCCTGAAGCCCTTCAAGACTCAGGAAGACAAAGTTACAGCCAACATGACCTAGTGCTGGCAACACTCCTGTCTCAAGATGAATGGGATTAGGGCTCTCCAAAGGTCTCTTGTAACCAAGGTTTCTATTACTCAAGTGCTTCTCCTCCCTGCCCCCAGACAGCACCATCATTTCCCCTCCAGAGCAGCAGCACATCCCTCCTTCCACCACATATCCCTGCCCAGGATCCATCCCCCATATTTAACAGGGTCAAGTGTACCTGAATGCTTGAGAAATAAACATGGGCTGATCAGCTTTGGGTAAATTTGGACGGATATCCAATTACCTTTCCTACAAGAAGGATGTCCTTTGGTTCTCTCTCCTACTGAGCCACTGACTTTATAAAATTCATAGCAACTTGGAGTCCTTCACATTGCTCAAACTGGGTTGACACTGACCTTAGCATTTAAATAGTTAATTCTGGAAGACTGAAAGACAGACAGCACAGTTCCATAAGCTTTGCTTCCTTGGGAAATCAGGGTGAAGACAGGGCTTCAACAGACACCCAAGGATCATCCAATCCATCCCATGGTCTCCCAAGCATCCACCACAGATGCATCACTCCTGACAGATGACTGCCTCACTTGTTCTGCAAGACAGCTTCAGAAATCCTCTGGGTAAACATTTTTTGGAGTGGGAGACACCAGTGCTGTAAAAAGTTCAGTGTGAATCTTTTTAAGTGCCATTTAAGGCTCTTGTTTGACATAATCTGGAAAAGAGATTATTCCTCTTCCTCTTTGAAGCAGCCTTTTACATATTTGCAAACTGCCATGACAACATGTTCCCTAGGCCAAACAGCCAAAAATGTTTTAATCTTCCGGACACTGTGGTTTTTTGACTCACAATTGTTTTTGTTGATCTTCTGTCAAGTCTCTCTGTTTGGCCCGTGGTGTTTTTGAAGTCTGCTGCCCAGAAGTGTCAGAGCTTCAGCTCGGCATGTGCTGCAGCCACTAAACACAGCAGGATCACACCACACGCTGCCTTCCTGATCGTACACTTCATTACATTCACCTTTTCCCACAAGTATGATACTGCTCTCACATAATAGTTTATGATTCATAGACAGATCCTTTTCTGAGAAGCCAACACCTCCTAATTTTCTGTTCTTCACCTATTTTTGTGCACTAACTTACTCTTATTTAAAAAAAAAAACCAAACTACACCTACTGCTGAATTGCTCAGATTCGATAGGGCTATCTGGAGCTCAGTGCCCTTTGCAGCCTTTCCAATTCAATGCCATCTGCAAATATAATGAACATACCTGCACTTCCCTCACCTGGGTTGGTCAAGAAACCCCCAAATACCTCTGGACCTTCAGCCATTTCTAGAGAACCACTATCACTACCATGTTCCACTTTGTTGATGAGCCACCACTATGCCAGAAAATGCCACTTTTAACATGACACATTTGGGGAAATACAAGACTTCTTGTATAGGTCCCCATGCTATCCCTGCTTCACAGTTCATTTCCAAAAAGGAAGTTTTCAGAGACCATGGAACACTTTCATGAAATAGCTGAAGACCTCTCCAATGTCAGACCCATCCCTGCTAAGCTCCAGTGCCAAACACTGGAGGTATGGGAACGCCAATAACTTTGGAAGAGGACTCTGCCATGAAATTATTTTACATTCTCAGCCAAGTGTCAAGTTTTCCTTAGTTTTGCAATATCAGCCTCTCAAGCAATACAGTAGCTGAAGAATGCCACCAAGAATTCACGAAGCTTGTAAAGCTAAAAGTAAATTTAAAAAAAAATGAAGGACTAAGTGTAGAGAGCTAAGAAACTGTAACCCAGGCACTCCTATCAGCACTGATCAAACAGTACATAGAGTCTTCTGAATCACCCCAGCTGTAATGAGAAGCCTTTCTCACATGTGAGCCACATAAACATTCTCAAAATGATCAGACTATGAAAAAGCCCCTTAGAAATTACTCTTCAGATACAGACAAAGGTAGGAAACACACAAACACTTTTACCAGAAAGCTCAATTCTACCTTTTGTGAGATATAAAACCAGACTCTTTGGTTAATCACTTGAAGTGCCTGAAGCACTGGTGGATTGGATGTGCAGGGAGCACCACGATTATGGAAGTTCACGAGCTGTAGACACACAGCCAGGCACGGGTCCCCACCAGCCCTTCTGGGAACCCTGCAGGAACAGCAGGGATCTCTTAACAGCCACCTCCAGAACGTTCTCCCTCTCCTTGACTTGTGTGAACGGCTCTCATGTCACCAATCAACACTAATCTGGTGCATTAGTAAAAGCTCAGTTTTCAGGAAAATCTATAAAAACATCCATTTAAAATAACAAAGGTATTGGGAAACATGCCTGGTTTTTCTACCTTACCACTCACTCGGGGCAGCAGGGGGGGCAAAGAAGGGGGGTGGTGAGAGCAGAGGGAGGAGGAGCAGCTCATGCCTCAAACCAGGGAACTCGGATGCACCACTGCCAGTTTGAACCACCCCTTCCAGCTCCAAATAACCAACCCAGTTCCCTCTGCCTACAGCCTCAGTGCTGCAATTGTAATCTTGTCAGATTTAGGGATTTCAGGGATTAGGTAAAGACACTGCCAAGAAAACCTCTGGGTTTAGGAAGCACCTTTTTAGCCCTGCAGCTCAAGACAAACAGAAATTCCCCAAAACCGTTCTTGCAGTTGAAAAGAGATTTCAACTATGTAACATTAAAACCTTGACTTCCTACCTATGCCAAGCATGCTTAACTCCTCCTCCATCACATCCCAGGGCAGGAGCACACTGCAACTGCTAGGGAAGTCCCAAATTCCGGTCAGAGGAAATCTGAAACATTTTTCAACGCCACATTGTTCCAAATATAACGGGTTCAATTGCCTCTCTCTAAGGCAGGGTCAATTACAGGCCACAAAGTGATTTTCAGACATGTCTAGGTTTACAGCCCTTCCCCACAGAGCTCAGTTTTGATTAAACAGAAGTGGCTTTTAACCTGCAGCAGGGGCAGCAGCTGGAACTACAGCCAGGTGCCAGCTCTGCAAAACCTCACAGCCTCAGCCTGGGGCTCAGAACAGAGCTAGAAAGATGCTGTAATTTTCTCCAGAGTGCAACACTTCTACAGCTCCACCGTGAAATATTACTTTAAAAACGTTTTATAGGTCTCAGCCATTCCTCCCTGTGTCCCTAGAGTTGTAATGCTGTCCTCGTGCTGCACTTCCATACAATCATCTGGGGCCACACCACCCTCAGGTCCTCAGCAGAGCAGGTCCAGCAAATCCAGCTGAAGTAGTGCAAGATGTTACCCCAATCCACTCACCCCACAACCTGTGATAAACTCCCATGTGTGCCACAGCAATGGGAGAACCAGATGAGCGCTCACATCCTGCTCAAGGGCTGCACCTGGTTCAAGCCCACCTCCAGGAGCACCTGAACTTCCAACACAGACTCCAACCCCATTTCCAAGGGAAGGGAGGAGGGGACAGCTGCTGTATTTAGGGACAGGCTCTCTGCAGGTCACAGCTCTTCCCATGGCAGAATTAACACATATTCTCACTCTCTGAATCTTGGCCTTAAGTCAATGAGTGTTCAGTAGCATGTCTTGCCTCAAAATACACCTCCACAAAGGTATCAAAAAAGAACACATCTGAGCCACAGCTGGAAAACCAAGGACACAATCAGCCAAAGGTAAAAGAGAAAACAGCCTAGGCTATTTTTAGGCAAATGTAAAGGAGTCAAAGACAGCAATGGTAGCTGATAGTTCAAATCCTTTCTGTTAATAATGTGTATTCTGTCCAGAGGCGGCTTAATATTCTTTTTCTACCCTACGAATGTCCCTTTATCTCTACATCCCTAACTCTGCAGAAATACTATTCCACTATTAACTGGATTTTATAGGGCCCACAGATGAAGGAATGAAAATATATGTCAAATCACAGCACTATTGTAAATCCCTTCCCCCCAGATGTGGCTCTTGCCTCCCTCCATCCTTATATTCCGTGTCATACATTGTGCACCACTTCCCCAAACCCAGTCTTTCACCCCAAAAATCTTAACCAAAATACTCAGCTGCTGCCCCTCACTCTGCCTTGAACCTGCAGGTACTACTGGTATGGACAGCAGCCCTAAGGACAAAGGGCAGTGAATGAAATCACCGGAATGAAAAAACCCACATTCCTCTTCCCCATGGAGATTCCTTCCCTGCTTTTTTTTGTTTCTAGAGGCTTTGAGGCTTAGACAGAGTTTCCACCCTGTCCTGATGACATGCACAATTTGTGAAATATAAACTGTTAACACTGAGTGTCGCAGACTGCAGCAGTATGGAAATGGCAGATGTTGGCACAGAAAGAACACCCCTCTCCTTGCTGACCCTGCCCTAGCACTGGGGACTCTCCTCACTGCTGTGCTGCAGCATAAGCTAAAGTACATAGTAAAAAGGCAAAAGGAATGATTTTGAAACAGGTTCTTGTGACACCAATTCCATTGGATGAAACAGCCTTCAAAAAGAACCTTAAGAAGCAGCCAGAGCAAGGGGGACTTGATTTTCAAATGCATGCATTGGTTTCAAAGCCCCTTCAGTGGAAGATGTGTTTCTTTACCTGTAAATAAAGTGTTTACCAATGCAGCAGGCTGAGTTTTTGCAGGAGGATGGTCACTGATACATGCAGGAGGATGGAGGATTTCCCAGGTTTTAATTGAGGTTATCATGTTTCCAAAGATGTCCCTTCCTGCAGCAGGAGAGATCTGGACAAACACTTCAGCTCTTGGAGATGGAGCAACACAAACACACCTATCCTCACACCCACTGAGCTGGTGCATTAAAAGAAAAGAAAGAGCAGAAGCCAAGAGGAGTCCATTTATTGGGCTGGCCTCAGTGTTCTGTGCCTGGCTTGGAGAGGAGCTTTCATCCTGTTCAAGTGCTCCAGCTCTTCAAAGGAGAGCAGAGTGCCCTTTTCAGCAGAGCCCTGCGACTGCAGCTCGCCAACACTCTCGTCGTTCTACTTCAAAATCACGGCTTTCACACAGCCATGTGAAATGCAAAAGCACATTCCTCTGTAAATTGATGCGTTTTTACTTTTTCCAGGCAAAGGGCTCAACAATTTATATAACAAACAATTCTTCCCTATACGGGGAAAAAAGCCAGCTCTAGTTTTTAGGAACAAAAAAATGCCTGCATTACTCTAAGAACACTTCTACCATCTAATGTGGCTCACAGGAAAAAACAGCAGCTGCTCTAAGTAAAAAGCTCTTTCTTCCCCCAAGAAGGCTAAAACGTGGTCCCAGAGACTTGTATGCTCATACCAGTAAGTACTGCAAATATGTTTTAAAATCTTGCCTTCAGCTGCCCTGTCCCTATTTTCCTTGTTACACTACATTCAACAGCTTGGGCCACTCAAACTCCAGGGAAAAGAATGGAAAATTGGCCACCCTGCTGCTTTGAAATCTCTTCTCTCTTCTGGCACAGACATCAGAGGCCAAGGTGATGACTGGCCTGCAAAAGCAACTAATGGGTCTAAAGACCATCCTGGCACAACCACAGAGGGCAACACCACGTGTCAGTGTGGCCTTCTGGGGACCCCAAAAGGGAGGGGGGTCCTGCTGCATCCAGACCCTGCCAGGCACTGAGCCAATGGAGAACTTCCAGAAGAATTAGGTGGCTTTGCACTGAGCTCCTCTTAGAGCAAGGAGCAGCTCTACACTTTGCAAAGGTAGATCTTCAATGAAGGAAGGCACCTACCACCTTTTCTGGCCCCTTGTGCATATGCGACTTTATCTCCTGTATTAAAAAAATATACAGGACCAAGGGAACATTGGAGGGCAGTGGTGCTTCTCTATTCCTGGCTGTATTTTAAACTTGCTTTGAATGTTTTCCCAAAAACATACTAGAGTCCAAATTCAGGGAAGCCAGTCTGCTTTACTGTCCACCTTGAACAGATGTACTACAGGGAGATCACCAGGGTTTTTCCGCTTTCAGGGCAGTTGTTACCCTTTAACCAACTGAATTAGCACATAATATATTACACAAAACTTGATGATATGTAACATTAAAGGTATGAACTGCAGGAAAAAATATGGACACATTTCTGGGGCAAACTAAGTATAAAACAGAAAATAAAGCTAATACAGTATGAAATACTTGATTTTTTTCTAAACTGATATATTTTGATAAAGTGGTTGTACTTTTATCATCAAAACAACAAAAGATTAATTTTTTTTTAATTACATAGGCATATGTAGTTCATTTTAAGTGACCAAAAGTACAAACATGCAGCAATCACTCCGGGACTGCCAGCCAGTCAGACCTGCCACAGCATCAGTGCAAAATTTGTTGCAAAACTTATGTACAAAGCCTTATCCAAAGTTGCAGAATGCTTGTCCTAAACTGACTGTATTCTCCTGAAAGTGATAAGGATTATGGAGAGATTTTCTCTATATACAAGTATAATTCTTTTCCTCTCCTATAGGAGACCAGTTTCTACAGTAAAACACAAGTATGTAGAATAGAAAGTTGAGTTGCCACTATACAGTTCCACCTGCTACTTCTAGGGGAAGGAGGTTACCAAGAATAATTACAGTTACTTTTTGTTTCTTGTGCCTTTTTTAGATTGAAAGTTTGTCATTTGAGAGGAAATCCAACCACAGTCATCATAATTCATAATACAATGACTGATCAGTCCCTCTGGGGCGGGATGGGAGATTCAGCAACCAGCTCCCAACTGAGTCAGAAGCAGTCTGGGTTCAAGCTCTACCACATTCTCTCTCAAAATGCTGAATAAATGTAGGAAATTAATACTGAAATTTGACAAGCCTGTCACCTGTCTCCTCCACTATGTGTCACAAGGGATTTGAAGGATTACAAGTCCTCCACAGTCTTTTAAACAGCCCCCACAACGAGGACAATTATAAGGATACTTTGGAAATGCTCTGCAGACGTGCTTGGGTGAGGACTCATCCTGTAAGCACGCATCAGCTGCCTTGGAATGGCTTTATTTTTATCTTGCTTTCTGCCAGGTAGCACAGGTAGTTTGTTTGCTAATGCACTGCCTGCACTCTCTGTGCTTCCTGCTTCTGCTATCAGCTGCAGGCAGGAAAAACTGCTTGGGGAGAAAGTGCTTTGTCTTTTTACTCACACACACTGAGTTCGTTGTTATGGGAACACCATTCATGCTACTCATCCAGAGTAACTTGGTTTTCCTGTAACTAAGGGCATTCTTCCAGCCTGAGTCTATCCATAAAGGATCTGCAGGGTTTACTCAACACCTGCATTCGAATTGGTGCTTTAAACTCCAAGTTAGGGCAGAAGATCATGAAGATTCTGAATGTTCAAGGAGAGAAAAGTAGAAATGTAATGCACATACAATTTGCAAGTTAGGTTTCTCCTTTAACTTTTGGTCATTCTCTCCATCAGCGTGTCTTCCATGAATTTGACCAGATGCTCTTCAAACTCAGGCAAACTTCCAAGGTCCACAGCCCTCATTTTGACCCTCTGAAGAACTCTGTATCATCAAAGACTCTGCAGGTTTGTTAGGGAGCTTTCTCCTGCTGGCTTTCAGGCAGAAGGGAACAGATCCTTCAAACTTCAGTTTTTGTCCTTCCCTATGGAACTGACCATGTATTTCACACTGGTGCTCATCAGTAAACTGCTGATCCATGTGAAGGCTCCTATCACAATACAGCTGCAAAGTTCCTTCAGGAGACTTGGGTGAGGATTTTTACCAAAAACCACTGGAAAATCTGAATCACACAAAACCTGATCATCTCTTCACAGTCTGCTAAGTCCCTTGCAGAGCTCCTATAGACTTGCAATGTCCAACTTCCTTCATATATCAAATATGTCTCTCCTACCACTAATGATGCATCCACTAGCATCATGATCTAGAAAAAGTTTTTTTGGTTATTTGATTAAGACATGTTGCCACAGCAGCACACAGCAACCTCACCCACTGTGAGCATACCACAAAAAGCGGATTCTCTTCTGTGAATAGGAGAAGAGACCATGAGTGAAATTATTTGTCCAGATCAGATATTAAAACCAGAACAATCCATGCACCTTAGCTCAGTTTCCCAATTTAACCATAGCATACATTATCTTCCACTTATTCCATCAATTTTCCCAGGTGTGTAAAGCAACATAAAAGTACTGGTATTCAACAGAAGAAGAAGCTTTGAAACAGAAGCAGAGCAAGCCTGCCCTAGCAGCATAATGATGGTCCTATCTTCAATTCTGCACTTTCAAATTCAAAGGAAACTAAGAATGGAATTCCAGCTTTATTCCTCAGTCAACTTTCTAAGCTATAAAGAGATCCCAGAAATCAGTTTTAACTCCAAGATTTCAATTAAAAAATTAAATTAAAAATATGTCCAAACATTCTTTTTAGTAAGTTCTAACAAAACAAGCAAAAAAGAGTGATTTTGCAGCAGGCTACATTCAAAGCAGTATCAATAGCTCACCTAAACCTTACTCAGGATGCTCAGGAAAAAAAGCACACCAAGTTACAAAGCCAGCTGTCCTTCCTTCCTCATCCTAGCCATTACTCGAAGCAGTTCAAAAAGTACAGAAGCAGATACAAGAGATAATCAGAGCAGTGATGTCAGCAGTACCTGAATAACCTATTGTGGGAGACCTCTCCTATTGATCTGCTAATGGCCTCTTCAAACAGACCTCACACTCCAGGAACAGGAGCCGGGGTAAGAGGGTCCCAGTCAGAAAGCAATTACATTAGCTGGACTTGAGATCACTTGTTTTTCCAAGAAAATGGAGCTCCTTCTTAGGTCAGCATGCACCTTGGCTTTTGTTCCTCTTTCAATACAGCTTTGTCCTCTGTGACCAGGTTTTGGGGTCAGACTTTTCAAAAAGCAGGAGTCTGCACCGAGACTCAGGGCACTGCTGCTGCCTGCCATGGCACAGCTTGGAGACAGCTCCCTCCTTCCCCACTGGAACTTGTCTGAGCCACACAGCTCAAGCTGTCAGCTCTGGGCACTGGAGTTCACAGGCTTCTTTCAACATTTCTTCTTCTGTTTCAGATCCTCAACTTTCAGATTACAGAGAAGAAAAGCAGTTGTTCCCATGAAACCTCTGCTTCTGCATCCATCCAAGACAGATGCTTTCAGCAATGCACTTGAGTATTCTGCCCACTCCTGTTCCAAAGAAACCAGGACTTAAAAGTCCTGTCATTCCCATTAGTCTGACAAACTTATCAATAGCCTCATTTCTGACATCTTCCCACTTCTTCCAGTGTAGCACAAAAAAAGAAGAGCCATTTTCTGTGAACACCAAAAACTCGGAAGCATTTAAAAACCCAGAAGATGGCTTTAAGAGTGCTGGCAAGATTGTGGGAAACACAGCAGACACCTTTAAATCTCTGGCTCACTTTGTTTTCTCCGAGAATTTATTCACAAAATGAGCAGCCTCTTTACTGCATCTCCTGCCAATACCTGCCTACAGTCAAGCACTGTGCAATTTAGGGGCATAGGCTTAATTACAGTGGTAAATTAAAGCATCCATTTTCCCTGGCTCAAGAGGAACAGAAAGCATCCAGGCAACAGATCCAGGCTGCTGGCTGACATGTATTTACTTTCCAAGCAGTAAAGCATCAACAGCTTTCCAAAACAACCATTCATGTCACACACAGTATCCGTAACAGCCTCCTAAAGTGTGTAATTTGTGGTGGCACAACAAGTAAAATGCCTCAGGCTTGTGCATTGACACTTTCAAACTAGAGAGTCTAATGCTTTCTCTGTGGCACATGTGCTACTTCTGCATTTACAACCTACAAGTCTCCAGTGGCCTAATTGCAATTCACAATATTTCTCAAAACCAGTCCTTTCTGGCACAAGGACCAGTGGACATCAAAGTAAATTACCCCAAAAAAACCTTCGAAACATTCAATTCACTCTCTCCAGACTGCCTGTGGCTGCACTGAGCTTGATCAGACCCCCTTCAAGTGTTAATTTTTAAGGGCCCTAATCTGTTCACTCATTCTTCAAACAGAAGCCAGCCCATGCCTTTGATTATTCACACTGCCTTTCTACACATGCTTTTCAGCTCTGTATTTTTATCCAGAGGACACAGACCTATACTCTATAGTCAAGAGCATGGCATGACAAGAACATGACAATAGAAACACTCATTCCTGATGACTGGGTTTTGATCAGAAGTGTCAAGATGTTGTTTAGAAGTGTTTAACTCCAAATTGTTTCTTCTGAAGAGCAAGAAGCGCCTTCAGGCCCCACTATAATTTACAGAATGCCAAAAAATGATCCTCCAAGACTCCTCTTTCTATACTTATCTATGAAAGTCATCCTTCAGTCCTCCATTCTCTCACATACCAAGCTCAGGAAGCAATGCAGATCAATTTCTGAAATAATCACATCTCCAGATGGAAGAAGCAAGTGCCCCTTGCCTGCCATAACCCTGTCTTTCAGCAAACCTATTTTCCATACTACACTTGGATTTGTATCAGGAATCAGACTAGTGACACATGCGCCACGTTTCAAACACCCTAGAACAATTTTCAACTGCAAAGCCTCAAACAGCAGCTTACCAAGGTCCTCCCCAGCTAGAAACCCACAAGCATCCCAGTTCTGTTCTACAGCAAGTTTCCACTTTCTGTGCACATATTTTTTTTAAAGGAGATCACTATGCTGCACTGGGAGCAGACAGAAAATGGGAAAGGATTTTAAAAGCCAGAATCACAGATTTTTTTTTTACCCCTGGTAATGTTACCATCCACAGGACAGTCAGCTTCTGGTCATCACAAAGACACACCTAGGGAGAGCTTCTTGCTTGACTTCCCCTCCCCACACTCACCTCGCCTGAGTAACTGTACTTTCCCTTCAGGATCTGCCGGTACAGGCGGGTGCGGTTGTCATCCTCAAAGGGCATCGTGCCGCTGAGGAGGATGTACGAGATCACCCCCAGCGCCCACATGTCCACCGAGTTCGTGTAGGGCTTCCTGACCAGGATCTCGGGAGCGATGTACTCCGGAGTCCCACACGTGGTTTTCATCAGGCAGTCATCCCCCTTCTTTCGCGCGCTGGCCAGCCCGAAGTCCGTGATCATGATCTTGGAGTCTGTCCCAGGGTGGTAGTACAGCAGGTTCTCCGGCTTCAGGTCGCGGTGGGTGATCCCCAGCGTGTGCAGGTACCTCACCCCATCCAGCACCATCTGCAGCACGCGCGTGGCGTCGCGCTCGGTGAAGGAGCCCTTGGCGATGATGCGGTCGAAGAGCTCCCCACCGGTGGCCAGCTCCATGACCATGTACACACGGTCCTGTGTCTCGAACACCTCGATCAGCTGGATGATGTTGGTGTGGCGGACGCGCCGCAGGACGCTCAGCTCCGACTCGCACACCTCGCGCCCCTCCCGGTACTTGGTCTCGATCATCTTGATGGCGTAGGGCTGCTTGGTGGCCTTGTGCTCCACGCGCACCACGCGGCTGAAGCTGCCCCTGCCGATGAGCGCTTTGATGTCGTACTTGGCCGTCACGCGGGGGTCGAACTTGGCGCGGTATTTGGCCACTTTGTTCTTGCGGGGCTCGGGCTGGTGGGCGGGCAGGGCGTTCCCAGGATAGGGGTTGGTGTGGTGTGGAGGGGAGGGAGAGCCAGCTTTGATGACAGCCCCGCAGTCATCTTTGATGAAATGCTTGTAAATGTCACTGTGGCCCGTGTAAGGTTCTACTTTTTTAACCAGGTCTAGCTGCACATCTTTGGGGGGCTCGGGAAGCACTTTGCTGGTCCCACAGCCCATCACTGACTGGTGTTAATTCCCTATCAAGGCATGTTCCCAGGGGAGCATCAGCAGCAACCACGTCCGGGGCAATTCCCACATTTGAATCTTAGAAAAAGAATAAGAAGAAACAAATAAAGAGGAATCAAGGTAGTAAAGACTCAAATGGAGGGGAAAAAAAATTAAAACAAGGATCATGCTATCACAAACTGAGAATTTGGGATTTTCAGTTTTCTCTCCTACAGAACATGCACAGCGCTCTGCTGCTTTAATCACAAGTGAGTGAAGGCAGTACCTACAAACCCGTCGTGGTCAGAACAGATGTGTCCATGGAAATCACACAGTATCTCTCTTTATTAAGGATACTTTGTTTTCTGCTCCCTGCTGAGCACTGAATCAGTCACAGAGTAGTTGAGGCTGGATGAGACTTCTGGAGGTGTTTTCGTCTAGACACAATTGCTTAATAAAAATCAAATAAATGAAAAAGTCAAGCATTTCCCTTAGTTTTGTTAGATCTGCTCAACCTCCTCAGTCAGCAGCCACTCCAAACCTTACAGTTCTGAGTTTCCTCACTAGAAGGTCCATAAAGCACCTCAGCAACCTGTTCTCTTAACACATCTTCCCAAGATTTTCTTTATATTCAATTTGCACAGTGCGTTAAAGCTCTCACTACTTTGCTCCTGGGGATCAATGGAATAGCACAAGAGGCAGGAAATATGGAGCCAGAGGCACACTGGTTTTCAGGTGCATTTCACCACTGAACTCGCTGCAGCCCCTGCTAAAAGGCAGATGTTCACTTGCCCAGAGCAGCATTCAGTCAGCAAGCCCCTCATCCTTCAAACCCTGAGACATCAAGGTGGGCTTTCACATCTTTTACCAATCTCAGTTTTGCTTTATTTTACATCTTTAGGCACCAAGTGGCACTTCTGGCTTTCCATATGGAGCTGGATGCAAGAAGTGGAATTCGTACCAGCTGTTCCAGACGAGGAGCACTTGCTCATCACACTGTACCCCAACCAAACCAAACCAGCTGCACTTGGGCAAGACTTTCTGTGCTGATTAAAACAATATGACTGGTTAGGAGATGGGGAAGCCACCTGTGGCTCTGGCAGTCACTGGGCGTTTCCCATTTGCCCTTTTTGACTCGGAGCCCATCAACACTCTGAGCCTTCACAGGAGGCTACAGAAAACCATTAGCCTTGCAAATGTGATTTTTCAGTCTTACCATCACCAAGTGTATCTTCACTCATGCACCACCTCTCCAAGAAAGTGCTCAGCATGAACAGCAGAAAAGGAACCCCAGCTAGTTTTCCATTGGGAGAAGCAGGTGATGAAACAGGAAACGTTTTAAAGGGACATCCAGAAGAAGCTCAGACTCTTCATCCAACCTGGAAAGAAAATTCAGATTCAGTTTCATAAATAAATAAATAAAAGAATAAACATCATTAAAGTAACTTCTCAAGGGAGAGGCCCTCCTGGCAGCACCCTGAAGTCAAACAGACATGCACAGACGTGCCTGTAGTAGGATGCAGGCAGCAGAAATAAAAAACAACTTCACAGAAAGCTTTGCTGACTTTCACTGCCCTGGAGGTGGGGCTTCACTCAGATTAAAGCACCATGAAAAAAATTAAGAGATCTGGCTAATCCTGAATAATGGCTCCCAGGGACAGTTTTCCCAGCATTACTAAACCTTAAAGTGTATCAAGTTAACAGAGAAATGGGACAAGAGCATCCACAGACAAAATTATTACAGAGTAATTCAACATGTACAGAAGGACTCGTGTAAAGCATCCCACCCATAAATAAAACCAAACAGAAGGATCAAACACTTGAAAATATAATCTATAAATCCACTAATGGCATTAACTGAGATCTGGCAGAAACTCCAGCATGTCAGTGGCTCCTCCTTGTACCCCTAAGTGTTCCAGTGAAGGTTACAGAACCCCACAGCTGCACACCAGAGTCAGCAACAAAATGCTTAACTCCACCTTAGTGCAGGACATGCTCCTGTGTAATAATCACCAAGAACGTGGGAAAGGAATTAAGATAAATTACAAGCATTACAGGCTCTCCTAGTGGGAAATCACGTACTTGGCAGGTGGCAAACTGGGTTCTAAGCTGGAAGTGGCAAACTCTGAGCTAGAACTGGAAGTGGTGGGAAGGAACATGGGATTTATGCTTCTCCCCTTGGAGGTTCAGTTTCTTGCCTGCCGTCTCACTTGCACATCTCAAATGTGCCTCTCACTGCCTGACATAGACCTGACATAACCTGGCATTCCCAGTGCCAGCTTCTGGTGGATTTCGGAGGAGAAACCCGGGGCTGGGGCCGCTACAGCACCGTAGGCAGCTGTGTTGGAGCCAGGGGCTGGCCAGAATCAGCCAAACCAACCGGGATTTCCAAAACTGTTTTAGGAACTCATCCCAACCCAGGCCGTTTGTCACCACCCTCGAAAGGGGACCCCGGGCCGGGCCGGTGCCGGGAGCTCGTCGCGCAGCAGGCTGGGCTCCAGGCCTGGGAAGCACCCGGCCCGGCCCGGGCACCGCTCGGCTCCGGCAGCGTGAGGGGACAGGGGCGTCCCGGCGGCAGTAGGGGCCTTTCAACCCAGCCTCGGACCTCTCAGCCCCGCCTGGGACCCCTCAACCCCACCTGGAACCCCTCAGTTCCATCTGGGGCGCCTCAGGGCTCTGGCATCCCCCAGCCCCACTCAGGACCCCTCAGCCCCAGGACCCCTCAGCCCCACAGGCCCCTGGAACTCCTCACCCCCATGGACCCCAGGGCCCCCCTCACCTCTCTGGCCCTGCTGTTACCCACAAATTCGGGTTTGTTCCTTGGCATGCACAGAGCTGGCAGTGACACACTCCAGAGAGACATCGATTGTTTATTTCAGAGCTGCCCCAGCCTGGCTGCTCGGTGCTATTCCCCAAAACCAGCACGCCCCACCGGGCTTTCCCTGCTATTATTTACACAGAGAAGTTCAGGATTAGCAATCTCCCAAACACAGCCCAACTGTTAAGATTAGTTAGTAATTCCCATAGAAATCATGTAACTCTTAGTATCTACTACTCATGTTCAGGGGAAGGGTCTTCACCTGGACAGGCTCTTTTTGACCTGTAGTGTGATTTTTAGTGTTACAATGAAGGTAGCTCAGCTCTAGGATACACAGACATGGAGTATTTTGCCAAGTTAGCAATGTTTGCGTAGACAAACACCAACATCTTAGTTTATTACATCCCTAAATCTTATTAGTTCCAGGATATCCTTGAATGAGGGAGCTGGCTGCTGCCTGTTCCACTGATTAGATCTCCTTTTTTGCTGGTTAGGCTTGAAAGTAGACAAAGGTCTTACATCAAAGAGCATCCTGCCTTAAGATAATGTTGACATTTCCTACATTTTGCAGCACTGGGACCCTCTTCAGCCCTGTGGGCTGAGCTGGTGGCCCCTGGCAGGGACGATGTTCCTGCTCCCCATGCTCCGGCCTTGGAAGAGTGGCCACAGTGCCTCGTCTTTGGAGCCAATTCCAGCTCTGACAGCTCCCCAGCAGCGCCTTGGAGCCCGCAGCCCATGGAGCAGCTCCGAGGGCTCCCCGCTGGGCTGCGGGACTCTGGAAAAACATTCCCTTTGCAAGAGAATTGCCCGGAAGCATCGCTCCTCTTTCCTTGGCAGGGAAAACCCTGTCCCTGTGGGATAGCTCTTGTGCCCAGCAGAATAACGAGGCACATTCCTTTCCTCTTTGTTTTCCCCAAGTGCCACAAAACCCGCAAAGTTTGCTTGGTAACTGCCTATGGACTTTCTTCCTCATATCCTTTCCTCATCCTCAAACAAAATGCTCCACGTCCCGGCCCTGGATGACCTGAAAGCAGGGGCATGAGGGATGACACCTTGCAGGGATGCTGACGGCACTCCTTCCCCTCGGGGCCATACAAACGCGACGCTGTCGGGCTTGTTTTCCAGCCCGGCTGTCACGTCATTCCCGAGGCGGTTCAGGTGGAGCGGGGCTATTTTCACACTCCTACCATGCTTTTAAAAATAGCCGGGTTTATTTTAATGCTCCTGGGATCGTCGGCTGTTTTAAAATGATTAGTAAGTCATAATGTAGTAGAAGCTGCACCTGCTGATGCACATTATTGTCATCAGCTTCTTCTCTGCGTAATTCCCGACAAAGCGCGGAAATGGGTGAGGGTTGAGAAAGGGGCTGGAATCGACAGATCTGGTGAGTTGTGAACTTCTCTGCAAGGGAAACGCCCCAGTTCTTGTTGTCCCACACAGTAATGGTGCTGCTGGTACGTTTTCAGCCTTCTAATCCCCCCTGCTTTCTTTCTGGAGATGTTTCCACAGCCACACATCCCCCGCACTGTCCCTGAGAGGTGGCTTAACCTGTGTCTGACATGTGAAACCTTGCACGTGTCCCTGTTTAAGTTGATCCTGTTATTTTAGGCTGTTTCTCAAGGTCATCCCAGCTTGGTTCCACCAGCGTGTTCCTCTCTGTCATCCCTGAGGGCTGATGGGTGTAGAGCAGTGGGCTGCCTCACCTTGGCCACAGATGCTCACACAGGGATAAGTGCTCTGCAAGGATGCATTTCCCTCAGGGGATGCATCTTCCATTAGTCACTTCCTCACAGCTTTGTTTCCTGACCAGCCTCATGGGAACACTGAACGAGGCAGTTCCATGTCCATCACCACTGAAAAATGTCAAAGAGCCAACCCTTGGCATCAAACCCCTGGGCCAGAACCACGGACTTCTGAGAACCTCAATCAGAGCAGCTCTTGTATTATTTATGCTGTGGTGGTGCTCTGAGACCCACTGGAGCCAAGAGAACTTCACACCAGACATCCACACCAAGCCAACATCCGCCTGGCAAAACACCCAGGGATGAGGCAGGGAGCTGTCTGCTCATCCATGTGATCCACTGCCTGCCAGGTCGGGCACCCGGTTTGACTTTGGGGTCATTGCCTGTTGATTCCTGATGCCTATTACTCCATCCAGAGCCTTTCCTGCAGCTACAGCAGGAAGTTTTCTGACCTTGCTGCTGGGGGTCGTGAAGCTCTGAGCACTGAGAGGCTCTGCACCCACTCAGCCTGCCAGGCTTTGGGTACCTGGGCTCCCAGCAGCACCGCTGCAGCCAAAAACCATTGGGTTTTTTTCTCACTCCTCCAAGAGAGGACTGGTAACAGGTTTCTGTCACACTCACAAAGCAGTGCTGTTCTTGGGCAGGGTCTAACAACAGGTTTTCCTGCCAAATGGGCCATTGTCTCCTTGTCGTTTCTTTTTTTGCCTCCTCCTTTCCAAGATGCTGCTCTCCCTAGAGAAGAGCCTCCCCCTGCTCTTCTGTGCTGACCCCTTCAGAAATCCCCCACCATCTCTGATTCCCAAGACCTTCAGCGTGCCTCCAGCCCCATGGGAAGGATTCAGCCCTTGAGGCAGGAATGGCTGTGAAGAATCACAGAATCCTGGAATGGTCTGTGTTGGAAGGGACCTTTAAAGGTCATCCAGTTCCAAACCCTCTGCCATGGGCAGGGACACCTTCCACCAGACCAGGTTGCTCAGATCCGCATCCTTGAACACTTCCAGGGTTTCCTGCTGTGCCAGGCTGTAGGAAGCCAGGAGAATAGGACCCCTCATCTGCCATTGAATGGATGGGGGGAAGCAGAAAACATGGATTTCCTCTGAGCTGCATCCCTGCCCTGCGTGGCAGCGAGCCCGAGCCTCCGCAGCCATGCCAGGCCAGAGCTCAAGGTTGTCCCAGCAAGGCTGAGCAGAGGTCATAACGGGAGGATGTTCAATTAAAGCTGCTTAAAAAAGAAATCCAACTTTCCATATGCCTCTCTGGAGAATAAAACAGCCCCAAAGCTGAGCGCAGCTGGGGTGCCAGGCGGGGGGCTGAACACAGCCCCCATGGCAGAGGTGACTCCAGCTCAGCTGTTCCCACTGCCTCCAGTCCACAGGGATTGAGGTGTTCTTTTGGTGTTTCCTTTTGGAAAGTTGGACATTTGGCTCAGCAGAAATCCCCATGCAGGCTCGGACAGTGGCCAGCCCTGTGACGTAGTGTCCTCCAGGCTATGCTTGCCTTCCAATGCTCCCGCAGGGTGCCAGCAAAGCTGGAGGTGGTGAAGCTGGTGCCTGGTTGGGGATGCCAGACTGGGACAGTGGCACCAGGGCCGTGGAAGGGCAAGGAGCCATCCCCCCTCTGCTGGTGGCTTCCACACCAATCCCTCCGGTTAGAGAAACCCAAGTGCATCCCCACAGATGAGGAGTCATTCCCCTGCTGGCACCTTGGTCAGGAGGAATTTCCCTGGGTGAAGGAATGGAGGATTCAGCCATCGCGTGGCAGAGGTGTCGGGCGGCATGGTGGGAGGTGGGCCCTCATGTCACTGTGCCACGTGTGCTGTCTCACTCACACAGCCACCCAGAATAGTGTCACCATCTGGTTCCAGCTGCCCGGGGACACAGGGGCCTCCCTGGACCCTTCTGCGATTACAAAAAGTGAATTCAAGCATCAACTCAGCTGGCCTTTATCCCTTTTTTTTTTCTTTTTTTAATAATTCAGGTTTGTCTCTTAGAGAAGAGAGAGGGAGATAATGTCTGCAGAGCATTTAATCTTCTGCCCAAAGAATAGCAGAGAGCAAATTAGGATCTACTCCAATTAATTTGCCTTGATGGGCAAAATCTGGAAAGCGGCCATATCTGGGAATTAAGAACAAAAGCAGGGAGTGTAAAGTAGGTCACCGGAGTTTCATAACCAGACCGAGGGGTTTTCACAGCACGATGGGTGCTCCAAAGGCTCCTGGTGTTGGGATCCACCAGTCTCATTCCCCACCAGCCCCTCATTTCTGCCTGGGCAGTTGCTTTATGGTGCTGTCAGTGTGCAGGGAGCCAGCTGTTTGTTCTGGGGACAGGAATGAGGACATTGTCCCTTCCCACAACAGGACATGGCTGCAGGGCTGTCCCAAACCCTTCGGCTCAGTGGAAAGACAGACACCGGCTCATTGTCCCAATTTTGGAGCACCAGAGAGCTTTCCTGGGGTCAGCATGCCCACCCTCGCCGTCACACTGCTGTCCTCGGCCCTGCAGGCACCTCCCTGAAGGAGGATTGGGGTGACAGGTGACACTGGGCAATGTTTGGGCAGTGCTTTGCTGTGGCCTCTTGCACATGCAGCATCACCAAGCAGTGGTGACCCACAGATCCACCCTTTTTCCAGCACCCCCAAATCCCAGCCCTGGCTTCCCAGAGCCATCACGACACATGAGGATGCACAGCCAAAGGTGTGAGCCGTGTTTGGTGACAGGTGCTGGTGCTCAGGACACGTGGTGACACAGCCAAGGGTCTGTGACATGTACGGTGACATCTTCCAGGACATGGCACCTGTGTGGTGTGTCTTCCTGCACAGAGGGTGAAACACCCGGAGTGTTTGGTAGGTGCGTGCGAGAGGATTTTCCCAGGCTTTGATTCCGGCTGGATTGAAGCAGCACAGTTTGTTGTCTGCAGGTGTCACCGTCGCGGTGGCAGCCTGTCACAGCAGCACGTCGGTGACGCTCCATGTCGCCGGCCACCTCCCAGTGCCCCGCTGCGATCCCACCGCTCCCAGCCCCACGGAGGTGCCGGCGGGCGCTGCGCGGTGCGTGGCCGGCGCCCGGCTGGCGTTTATCCTCTTAGCCACCCCGCCGGGATCCGGCACTAATTCACCCTTAAACACAGGATTGTCAGGAACTGGGAAGGAAAGAACCGGCGGATTATCCCCCCGGCGCTGGCGTTAAACACGGGGAGCGGCAGCTGCTGGATGAGGAGAGCTGGGGTGGTGTCTTGCCCCATGTCCCGTGGGGCACCGGCCCCGGGAGCATCATCTTCCCCCAGCGAGGGCTGCTGGGAGCCCAGATGTTCTGTGTCCCCCCAGCCAGCCTCAGGCTGGTTAGTGAAATAAATATCAGGAAATAAATAATGGGAAATAAATGCAGTGCCCCCCACAGAACTGAGGCATCAGCAGCAACCACTCAGCCCTATGGAATGAACCAACAATCCTGTTAGTGTTTCCCAGACCCAGAGCCTGGCAGAGGACTGGGACAGACAGGCTGACATCCCAGAGGTCACCAATCCCATGTTTAAGTTACCAGACCTCGCAGGAAGAGATTTCACGATGAAACAAGCAATAATTTTCCCTGGCTCAATGAGGACAGTGATTACTGAGCTCCTCGCTCACACGCTGAAGGCTTTCAGCCACAGGACAGTGTGCAAAGGCTTCTCCAGGCCAAAACCACGTGCCCGGCTGCTGGAATGTTTTTGGGACAGCCTTGAAGTCACAGAAATCACAGAAAGAGCAGCAACTCGCTACCCATGGCACACACGAGCTCCTGGCTCCTGCTCTCTGCTGAGCCTGGAACATTCCTCAGTGTGGTGGCACTTGTGTTGGCCAGAGGATTTTGTTGCCTTTCCCAGGTGGGATGGTTTCCCACATGGCAGCCAGATTTACCACTGCTGCTGGGACCCAGGGGCCTTTTAGGTGGGAGGTGGGGAGTGATGGCTGTGCCCAGGAGAGTGGGGAGGTTGCCTCACCATCCCAGGCCTAGGGGAGCTAGTTTGCACACTGGATTTTAGTATCTGGGAAAAATATCCTGTTTTCAGCACAGCAGTGATAGGGATGGGAATTACAGCATTTTCCACTGATAGACACAAATTTAGCCGAGTTAACTCCTGCCAAATCATCTTGGATTAACTTCAACGAGTTCCATGTAGACCTGGATAGAGAGTTTCAGCTCCCTGGCTTTTTCACCTCTATCATCTTGGCTTGAAAAACCCAAAAACCTCTCTTCCCTTCAAACTATAGTTTTCTTCATGACCATGAATGCAGCAAGGCCAGAATAAAAGGGGTGGGAAACAGAAAATGTCACTGGAGTTGCTCATCAGAGGACAAGCTATTGGCTGCCAAAAAGACAAAGAAATCTGCACCCTGTGTTTTCCTAAGGTGGCCTTTAAAATGAATAAAACATTTGACCCACCTCTAAAGGGAACACCTGCTATGCCCAGTCCTGAAAAGCAGCTGTCAGGGAGCACCAGGGCACTGGGAATTCCTCCCTCCTGGGGCTGCCCATGGTCCCACGGGCTGCCTGGCATGGCCATGGGCACTACACTGGGGGAACAGAGTCACAGACCCTCTCACCGACCCATCTCGGGGACTGGTGCAGGGAGCATCTCCTCTCCAGTCCCCAGGGCAAACACGGAGCTTGGGAGGGGCTCGAGGGGCATCCCATTGCAGGGAGACAGGAGAAATGTAAAAGTGTCTTTTAATATAAATATAAATCCATCTGAAGTGCTGCAGGAGAGAACCGTGCCCCGCGAGGGATGCCCGGGAGGGAGGTGGGCACGGCAGGGACCGGCCAGCACCCGGAGGGACCGACCCGACGTCACCTGGGCACCCCGCGGGCAAGCAGGGCTAGAGCCGGGGCAGCAGCAGCGGCAGGGCCAGCAGGGCCAGCAGCCGGGGATGCAGGGGGGTGGCCGAGCCCCGCAGCGTGGCCTGGTTGGTCTCAGCGGCCGGCGAGCCCTGGGCGCTGGCCAGGCGGCCCCGGGCGCTGCACAGTTCCTGCAGGTTCCCCTGGAACTGGATCTTGCGGGACTCCTGGCGCAGCGACTCCCAGATGGTGGCCGCTTCCACGGGGCATCTCGACAGCACCTCGCTGGCGCAGGTGTGGAAGTCATCCCAGGACCTGGGGAGGAGGGCGGGAGTCGGGGAGATGCTGGTGGCAGGTCACCCCGCCGTCCCAGCGGCTCCCACAGCGACACTCACTTGCAGATGGTGTCCAGCTCCTGCGCCTCCTCGCCGCCCTCCTCCTGCTGCTGCTGCCGGACGCTCTGGGCCATGCTGTCCCCCAGGCTGATGAGGCAGCCCGCGAAGCCCTTGTAGATGGTGTCGCACTGTCCCGCCATGCTGACGGGCTCCTGGCTCGCGGCTGCGGGGCACAGAGAGGAGAGACCGAGCTGAGTCCCCGCAGACCCCCCGCAGCCCCCGCCTGCCCGGGGAGCGTTGCGTGAGGGTGTCATCGGGTGGGGGTGACACTGGGCTCTGAAATGCGGCGAGGGGCTTCCACATCCCCCCGGACCGTCGGCATCCCCTCCCTGGGCACTCGTAGTGACCCTTCGCTCCTGGCCCGGGAGCCCGACGCGATGTGACGACCCCGCAGCGATGCTGCCATTCGCCGCAGGGTCCTGCCGGCCGCGTCATCTCGGGCCTCCCGGGCTCTCCCCGGAGCCATCTGTCCCATCCTTTATCCCCTGACAGCAAAGATTAATTTGAGACTACAACGGAAAAAAACAAAGCAAAGGCTCAGCATGCTGGAGTCCCTGCTCCGACTGCAGTGGGAGAGAGGGGGAAAGGGGAAAGGAAAGGGGAAAGGGGAAAGAGAGGGGGAAAGTGGGAAAGAGAAAGGGGAAGGGGGGAAGGGGGAGAGATGGCAGGAGGAAGGGGAAGGGGAAAGGAAAAAGGAAAGTGGAAAAGGAGGAGAAGAAGAAACGGGAAGAGGAAGGGGGAAGAGAAAGAGGAAGGGGAAAGGTGAACAGGAAAGGGGAAAGGATGAAGAGAAAAGAGGAAGGGAAAACAGGAAGGGGAAATGGGGGAGGGAAAAGGGAAGGAAAAGCACAAAAAAAAAAGGCACAAGTGCAATTCCGACTACTTCATTCTGAAGTCCCAATTCCCTGCTCTGCTCCACAAACGATTCAGCACTGGCACTGACCAAACCTTGGTGCCGGCCACGGGACAAGGGGTGACAGGGTGTATTCGTGAGGACTGCAAGTGCATCCACGGCCGGTGGGAAGCCCAAAAGGAGCTGGTGTGTGACTGGGTCACAGGGAAAACCTGCATGGTCCTCAGCTCTGCCCCGTGGGGTCCCTGTGCCAATTCACAGGAATTACAAGAGTTTTGGAAGTGCCATGGGTTGCACCAGAGAGGTTTCTAATTGAAGAGAGCCCTGCGGGGGACCCTTGTGGAAAGGGGACCCCAGAAGCAGCTAAAAGTTTCCTGGTGACTGCTGAGGCAGCCAGGATGTCTCCGGGGATCCGTGTGCCTTGCTGCTGGCATCCCATGCCTGCACCCCTGGAACAGGGTCCTGAGCAAAGGGGCTGTGGTTGAGACTGACACCGGGGCGAACCTGACGCGATCACAGGGCACTTTAGGTGTTTGCGATGACAACCCCCTGAACCCAGCACCGAGCAAAGTCTCGGACTGATGCCAGACACGTGGGTCACAAATATCGCAGGTATCAATGAAGAAAGTAGGATCCATTGCTCCTCTTTTGACTCAGCCAGGCAACAAGTGTGTCTCCCACCAGCCCAGGGACCTAGCAGCCGGCAGGGCCAGATGACGCCTCCTCTCAGCCGCTGGTCTCTGCTGCAGGCTGGTTTCACCTCCTGGGCTCCTGTAATGCCCGGCACAAGCCTTCCCCTCCTCAGCTCGGCTCCTTCGGCACGAGGCTGAGCAGGGCGAGCAGAGAAAGAGAAAGCAGGAGGGCAAATCACCTCGGCTGCTTCGCTGCAAAACCATGGGGAAAAACCTGTCCCCGGCTCCGTTAGGGAGAAAGCCCAAGGGAAACGCACGGATGAAGTTTCCCAGGGCGCTGCAGAGCATCCCTGGCTCCCAAGCGAGTGCCGGCGCAGCCGCCCAGCTCCCGGGGAAGGGTCGGAGTCACCCACTCTCTGAGCCTAAAATTCACCTGAGGTTTGGTGGTCTCTGTCCTACACCGTCCGTGCAGGCGGATCAGGTTAACCCCAGGCTCCCCATCTCTCTGCAGAGCAGGGATATCTCCGGGTACCGCTGTGCTCCGCATCCTCCCTCGGCTCACGGAGGAGCGGGAGTGTGGAGGGGACACGCTGGTGCCGGTGAGGTGCAGGACCTGCCGGATAACAGTCCCCCAGCAACCAGGGTGCCCTCCGGCCCCGCTGAAAGAGGGCAGCAGGGAAAGCCAGCAGGTGCGTGGGGTGAGCACACAGGGCTGGACAGCCAGAGCTCGGAACTGTCCCCTCCTGAGCAGAGAGACCCCGGACAGCGCTGTCAAGCCGCGTTCCTTCTTGCCCGGCATCTCAGGACACGGGACAAGGGTGGATGGATCGCTGAGCCGTGGAGCAACCGGGCATCCCGCTCCCCGCAGCTACAGAGGGTGCCCGATGCGGCCGGGGGTTCCGCTCCCACCCGCCAACCCCCAGCCCCGGCGGGGAGAGCCCGGGGGTGTTGGCCCCGCAGCCCGGCCCGGAGCGGCCCCGCGGCACTCACCGAGGTGCAGGAGCAGCGGGCACAGGACGCCCAGCAGCCGCCAGCAGCCGCCTCCCATGNCCCCGGGACCAGCCCCCTGCACGCCCTGCCGGCCCCGCCGAGGGGCGGAGGAGCCCCCGGGGCTGGACCCTGGTCCTTGCGTTTCACAGAACCACAGAATAGTTTGGGTTGGACGGGACCGTAAAGACCATCCCGTTCCAACCCGGCACGGACACCTTCCACTAAGACCAGGTTGCTCCAAGCCCTGGTTGCTCCAAGCCCTGTGCAACGTGGTCTTGTGAACACTTCTAGGGATGCGGCATCCACAGCTTCTCTGGGCAACCTGTGACTCACTGTCCTCACAGGGAAGAATTTCTTCCTAATATCCAATCTAACCTTGCTCTCTGTCTTTGTGAAGCCATTCCCCCTTGTCCTGTCACTCCATGCCCTTGTCCAAAGTCCTTCTCCAGCTCTATTGGAGCTCCTTTATGTATCGGGAAGGTGCTCTATGATATTTCCAGAGCCTTCTCTTCTCTGGGAAGGAGGAGCAGTGAGAGACATTTTTGTTGTAAAAAGGGGAATTAATATCCCCTTCCCTCACCACCAGGTCCTGGCTCTCCCAGGAAGCAGAGACCACTATGCCCTGCTGAACTCACACAGGAAAGCTTGAGCACAGACTCAGGAAAAAATCTGGGAAGAGAGAGGGCATCCTGGCCCCTCACCTCAGGCTCCAGCCTGGAGATGGTTTGATATCCTCAAAGACCCCTCAGTCATCCCTCCATCACACAACAGAAGGTCTCCACTTTTTATTTTTCTCAAAAAGTTTTTTATTGAATTGTTCTTAATGTTATTTCCAAAAAAACCCAAAAAACAAAAAAACGAACAACAAAACCCCCCAAAACTTCAAAATTTAGGTAAAAAGAAAAACCTCAGTGTAAAAGCAAAACTAATGTCTGAAACATGGACATGCTCTGATGCACAACAGAACCGGTGGCCCCCCGGGGCTCTTGCAGTTTGCTGCTGCCTCAGCACCCTGACCCAGAGCCCCTCCCCGGGGCACTCCAGAGGCATCACCCCCTGCCCAAACTTGCCTCACTGGCTCAGGTGGGCAGGGCACCCCACTGTGGATCTGGAATTAACGAACCTCAGAGTAACTAACTAATTAACGAATTTTAACTAACCCCTCTCGCTCAGCTGACCTCCTCCTTGTGCCTACAGCCCGCCAGGGAGGAGGGGTTTGAGCCCTTCACTAAGGTGTGGGTCGGGTTTCTGGTCAGCGAGGAGGGCGTGGCCCCGCAGCCGCTGTGCTCGGGCTCAGCACACTCCTCGCTGCTCCCTGGCTGACGGCAGCACATCCAAACTTTTATAGGGGTGAGAAATCATCGGCTTCTGCTGCATGAGACATGGACTGCCAGCCAGCCTTGGGGACGGATGAGCAGGTGAAGAAGAGATTTAACTCTCAAAAAAGAGGCTATTTAGGAAAAATAAGCCAAGTGAATGTTCAGTGACTATTTGGAACTATACACAGATGGCGTTCGCCTTAGAGACATCACACACGTGTTGAGAGATTTTCTGGCAAGAGCTCTTAACACCAGCCAGGCGTCGTTAGTGACTGCAGAGCTGCTGGGTGGGCTCTGGTGGAGCAGCCCAGCAGGCAGCCAGCTCCTCCTAGGTCATGCCAGGGGTGACCAGGCCCTGGAGCATGATCATGAGGCGACGCGCAGGTTTGCTCAGGGGGTTGTGGGGCTCCGCCTGCAGGAACTGGAAGAGCTTTTGCCGCACCTGGTTCATGACTGACCCCATGTGGTCTCGGGTGATGGGGTCGCTTTGGTCCAGGTGCATCACTGCATCCTCCAAGTAGCTGAAGGAGAGAGAGCAAGGTTAGGACCAAACCCAGCAAATGATCCCAATCCAATTCAGTTCATGTTAGCACTGAAGAGGCACAGTTTTGCTCCCCACTCCACCCAAACTCTGCAGTATGTTCTGTTGTTAGGAAATAAATGTTCCTGACACACAGCAGAGTTCACCTATCCCTTCTTCAACATGTCAGGTCAGCCTACAGCTCCCATCCTGCCCACCTGCCCACAACCTGGCTGATGGAACCAAGGCAGGTGGAACAGCCAGTGAGAACTCCCCACAGTGCTGGAGTTGGCTCTCAATAGGTGTTTTCTTAAATGCCTTTAAGCAGAATTAGTCACTAATTAGACAGTAAAACTCCTTAGCAGTGAGGCTCAGTTTATGTAGGGTCACATCTGAGATCCATCCAGGAAGGGGTGGGAGAGGATCAAGACTTTTACCAACAAGACACTCTGAAGTTCCGATGAGCCATCAGCTTTCAAACCACAGCCTGAGTAAGGCAACTGCAGGTTTTGAATAACAATGCAGTTTAAACTTCACAGCAGCAGCTTTAACCCCAATTACCAGCTTGACTGTAACTTGAAGCTCTTTTCAGTTTTTCTAGCTTGCTTTATCCTTATTGAGTTAAAATCTCAACTTAAGTAATTTTTCCATACAAGCCATAGTCAAAACTTGTAGGTTCTTAACTTGTAGGTATTTAGCTTTTAAGGGCAGATAGCAGGGTTTTGACTCAGACACTAAAAATGTTCATGGCAAGTATCAGTACAGTCACTACTTTGTCACACAAGCTTTGCTTGGAACATCCACCAGAAATTATTCCAGTATCTCCTGCTGCAGCCTCCCACTGAGCCTTTGACAGTCACGACAACAAACTGCTGACACAAAGTCCAGTGATGGGTTAAGAGTTGAGGGCAGAGCAAACTTGCCCTGGATATTTGACTATCTTGCCTCCTCTTGCCTCCACAAGGAAATCGTTCCTTGGGGAACCGGGATCGCTGCACAGGCTGCAAATATTGACAGGCTACAGTTTCTGAGGTACCAGCACCTACTTCCACTACTACCTGAGGGCAGCAAAGCTTTCCATGGCAATGCTGACATATTTTTCTGAGTTACCACTGGCTGTAAAAATGCCAGTAACAGGCGACAGAAGCTCCAACTTTTGCCGAAGCTCCACCTTCCACTTTCAGGCAGTGAATTTAATGCCAGTGCCAGGAACAGGACCCAATTCTCTGGTCATACTCACTTCAACTTCAGTTCCGTACGAGTGCCCAGATCTGAGGAGAGCTGCTGAATGAGGGAGAGCAGCACAGGCTGGGACAGCGGGCATGGATGCTGCCCAAACACTTGCTGAGTATCCACAGTCTCACAGACATACAGAACCAGGTTGAGATCAGCTGCTGTCAGAGCCTGCAAGGAAGACACAGCTAGAAATGCACAGGAACCAACAGGCAGGTGAGGGATACAGGACAGAGTGACAGCTCTGGGAAGCTCAGTGTCTGAACAGCCTCCTCTGGGAGCAAAACTCTCTGCCCCTTTGCTGTACAGGCCAGCAGGACCATCATTAGGCTCTTGCTCTGTGCTCTGAGGACACCTGTACCTGTTCCAAGCTGAACAGAACACAACCACACAGAGGGGAGCAGGTTACTGTCAGCAGCATGGAGTGGGGCCAGCAGTGCTATCATTCCCAGAAGGGTTTGTCTGCAGCAGATCAAACGGAACTACCTGCATGTTCAAAGTCAAAGGCAAGGTCAGGCCCCAGCTGGCAGATCTGCCTGGACAGGCTTATGAAGCTGTTGCTCCTCAGAGGTGCACCACATGTCATGGCTGGTAGCAGAACACACTGATTTTCTGGAGCACTGACACTGTCCTGACAGGACATGAGCAGGCATGAAGGAACTTAACTGCAACCAAATCATGGAACCTGCATGGCTCTGGCTCCACTTGCATGAAAGCAACTGCACCCCTCAAGCACTCCACTGCCACAAGTCTTTTCAGTCAACTCCTGTTGTGAGATTATGTGCCCACCCCAAGAAGCCGTTTTTCCTTCTCAGCAGTGGATGAATACAAGGAAAACTAGGTACCTGCTGGAAAGCCTGGTTGAGGTGTCCCTGCTGGAGCAGCTGAAGGATGTGAGTCTGCTGGGACTGGAAGTCCATGTGAGTGGAGGGGATGGGTGTCCCGGCCGCCGAGCGCATTGCCTGGACAATGCTCGAGGTGACAGCTGCCTGCTGCTCCTTCATAGCCAGGCTCACTTCTCCTTTAATGACTCTCTGCACCTGGGCCAAAATAGACTCCTGCATGCTGAAATAAACAAAACAGAACCCATGGGCACCTGTGAGAATGAAGAGCCGAGGGATAACACTGCACAAAGCTTATACCAGCAAGAAAGCACAGGCTGGTTTGCTGATTGTAGTGGGGCTCCCAAAGGGTTCATACAAATAGATCTGAGGCACAGGCAACTCTGTGGCCAACACCACAGCGTCCCAGGATGCACTTGGAAGATGCTGGGATTTTGTGCAGGAAAGTGACATTTCAGAGAACTAAGTCCCTCATTAAACAATCAGTCTCTGGCTTACAAGCAAGGCAACTAAGCTGTGGGGTTATCCCCAAATGGGGCCAGCTTCCTCCATGAGATCTGTCAGATGCAGTTTCTAGTGTGCAGATGACACCTTTAGAATGAGAACACACTTATACTGTGCCTGTGACTTCTCCACAGAAGAGGATTTCACAGTGCAGACTCTGCTACTCTGTGTGACACCTTTTCCCTCAAGGGCTGGATTCTCCCCTCTTACAAAGGGTACAAAGCATCAAACCTGCTCTATTGCAGGTAGAAAAGCAGGAGTTCCCTGGGAACAAGCCCAGCCCATGCAACAAGACCAGGATTTAGTCTGGTGGACTTCCTGGCAACTCTGGCCTGCACTGAGGACCCCAGCATGCTCTGACATATGTTCTAGTGGCTTAAAATAGACAGGGTTGTTCTGCCCTGCAGGTGACCACCAACCAATTCCAGTGCCTGGCAATCTGCCACTGCCTCACGGTGTGAATGTGCTGGAGGCACTGCTGGGATTCCATCCTGAAACCAGGAGGGCAAAGCATGAACTGCTGCAGAGCTGGGGGGAGAGAGAGTAGCCTCTAGAAACTGTAAGCCTAAGGACACGGAGTAAAGAAAAGCCTTGAAAAGTCTCCTCTGAAAGGATCTTCAGGAAGTGTTCAGATTTGAGTGTGCTTAGGGGTGCCTTAGATCCTTCTGCTCTCCACTGTACACATGGGACCCGGGGAAAAGCAGGCCCTGAGCTTCCCAATACAGCTGGGAATCCTTCTGTGGGCAACAGTCACCAGCCCACGTGCTTTGCCATACGTGCAGGGCCAACAAGCAGCTCTACAGCACTCCTGGCTTGTTTCCACCACTCAGCAGGGGGAGGTGCTTGTGATACACACGTATGCCTCTCCATGACATCTGTTCCCACAAGCCCAGCTGCCAACTTACTTGCCCACGATGATGTGCAGCTGGTGCTGCACCTCAGCATGGACACTGGCAGCAATGGTGGATGCCAGCTGCTCCGTGGTGCTCTGGAAGGTGCTGATGAGCTGCCGGAGCTGGTTCAGCAGCGGGTCCCGCACCTCCTGCTCTCGTACCTTCTTGTTCTTCAAGTGAGCCTCCAGCTGCTGGATATCTGCAACAAGCAGAGAGGGAGATGTTTGTGCCATCTGTACCTTTTGGAGGTGATCAGGGCAGAAATCCAGCTGCCAGGCTCTATGCATTCTCCAGCAGAAGCAATTGCTGTGTATGAGCACAGGACAGAGTAGAAGCATAAGACTTGTTTTAGGCTGCATTATATTAAACTACAAACCCAGCCTGCAGTCTCCCCACCACACAGGATCACACAACACAGCAACAAACCCAGCAGTTCTCCTACAACAGACTTCTACAGGCACTCTTTGTTCAGGGGAGATAAAGAGAGGAGTGTTTTATTTAATCCATAGTGTGAATTGTGACCTGTGTTATTTCAATGCTAATGAAGAAAGAGGGGGAATATTTCTGACAAGAAAGAAATCATGTCTGCAGAGATTAAAAACCTGCGTTTTAAAATATCTTATGAATTGGCCAGATCAAGAGGGAGAAGAATGTAAGCTCTCGTATTTGTAAGAGACTTGTGAGGAAGAAGAAGGATGCAAAACAAACAGCAGCTGGAGACACTCTGCAGATCTATGGCCTCTGTGCTAGCACTGGCTGCATTCAGGCCCTCTCAGAAACCAGCTCTGCAGAGTAATGCCTGCCCAGCCACCCCAAAGGCCAAGGATCTGCACCCCAAGCCAGAACAGGAACGATCTTCCCCAGTGCATTAGTGTACAGTTTTCCTTACTTAAGGGTATATTCTATATCAGCCTGAATATGTCCACATTGTTCAGCCACTATTTAATCTCTGGTCAACCCGGTACCCTTCTCTAAACCTTCTCCAATCCATTATCCCTCTGAGAGGAGGGCATAGCTGCAGGACTGTTACCCTCTCCATTCATCATGTCCCTGACACCAGGATGGGATAATCCTGCAGCTGGGCTTTCCTACTCAATAGATGAAGTCACAGATTTAGTGAACACAGCTGAGTGTTTTGCTACGTGGGCTACAAAGACCAGAGGTGAACTCCTACTCTTACAGAACCACCCACAGAAACTTCCCCACTTCTTCCCCAGAATGAAACAGAACACATGGATGTGCTAAGAGGTTAAACAGCCACCACAGAACCTCTGAAAGGCAAAAACAAAAGGCCAATGTGTTGCCAGCCACTAATGCAAATAGTGCAGAGAGGACTTGAAGAAGAAAACCAACTCACATTCCTGTGTGCCCTGCTTGAAGGTGTCATTGATTTGCTGGAACATGGACTGGCAGCTCTTCTCGAAGGCTGGCAGTACGACGCTCTGGAAGGCCTCCCTGTAGGCTGACTGGATGGGTCCCTGCAGAGTGTCAGCTGTGGCCCTCACAACACTGTCTGTAAGGTTCTTACAAGCACACACAAAAGATTCCATAAAATTAACAACAGTCTGCTCCAGGACTAAGGATGTGAGCAAACACCAGGTCCCTGCAACACACCCACATCAGTGTCCGAGGGTGCTCCCTCGGCTCTTCCCACTGGCCAGGCTGCACTGTGGCTCCAGCAGGCAGAACCTCTGCTTGCTCAGGGGCTGCCCAAAAACAGCACCACTTCTCTGCAGAGCAAGGGAAGGTGGCACAGTCAGGCACAGTTCCTTTCCCCTTCTCCTCCTTCCTTCCCAAAAAACCATCATTCCCTGCCAAGGTAAGTAAGCAGCTTGTGCTCCCTCAATAATGTAGGCATGGGGAACAGAATGAAGCCAGTCAAACTTTCACCACTTGACTGACTGAGTTGGCCCTGAAAGTCACTGCTGTGGTGAGAATCTCTACTCTAGCAGAAAATGAACAACTTGGTAAATTTAAAAAGTGTTAAAGGCAGAGTGGGCAGGGGAGCATACAAAGAGTTTGTTCTTCCAATGAGACCATGAAAGAGCTTTGACTATTGGCAGCTAAACTGGCATTACCTAGAGACAGAGGTGAGGGGAAAAGGTGTAAGGAGTTGCTACCCAGGCAGGTGACAACTCAATGTCCCCAGGAAAAGCTACTCTAGTTCTCCTTACCTTTGATTTCACTAGCTTGGTGATATTCTCTTTCAGTGTCCCCTCAACAGCAGTGAGCTTGGCAGCAATAGTATTACTCAGCTGGCTGACAGTAGGGTCCATGCTCTTGGAAATGCCTAGGCATAAAAAAAAACCAGGACAAAATTGCAGCTTTAAGCCTAAAGTTACACTTCAAGGCCCAAAAAGAGAAAATGGAATCAAATGATTCTTGGATATGACACAGCAAGGGACAATGATCACAAACTTTGCTTGGGGAGCTAAGGTTGGACATTTGAAGGAAGTTTTTGCTAGGAAGGTGGTACAGCTCTGGAAGTCACCAGCAGTTGTGGAACCTCCAGCCTTAAAGGTTTTTAAGAGTTGGTGTGACAAAGTCACAGCTGACCTGATCCAGAACAGCAGGTAGCCCTGCCTTAGGCAGCTACTGGCTGCAGGCTTTCCCACCACCAGTTTTTGGAACATTTCCTTACATGCATGGTGCTGGAGCATCAAGAAAGGGCAAAGTGAAGTTCAAGCCTCCTCCAGCCACGTCACAACCTTTCAAAATTAGCCTCTTTCACCTTCCTCCATTGAACAGACTCCAAAGGCTTTAGAGGTTACAATGGAAGGTCAGACCACACTCTCTGGAAAGGCATTCCCTCTGGGAGCCTCATAGTGCTTCTAAACCACAGCCTCTCTGCTCAGATTACAGTAGGGCCCACAGCAGCCGGATGTGCAGAGCCTGGTGTTCACACAGCCTAACTCCTGCTTTGCACAGTGCCAGCACTTTCCCAGTGTGCTTTGGATCCCAGTGGAGCCTCCTGGAGGGATCCACCTGCCATGCTTAGGCAGCCACACTCACACTGGGGCACTGTCTTCTTCATCTCCTCCCGAATGGTCCTCTCCAGACGGTTGCACACTGCAGTGGACAGGGACTGGGAGAGCTGCTGGGACAGGTGCTCCTGGAGCTGCCCATTGCGCTGCTGCCCTTCCGTCAGCACCCGGTCCAGTCTTCTCTCTAATGAGAAGTCGTGTTAAGGAGCACAAACAACAGATTTCCTGTCTACCCACAACACTCCTGTCCACAAAGATGGACAGCTGCCTCACCTCCAGAGGCTCAGTGAGAGCAAATGTGCAGCTCTTAGTGAAAGAGGGGTCTCATACCATTACTGCTGTGTTCCTGAAACAGGGTGCTCTCAAACAATTGATCAGGGTGAGAGAAGAGCTTTGGAAGGCAGGATAGGAAAGTCAAACAGCTAAAAGGAGTCAGACAGCACTGTTTCCTACATATTGTGGTTAACTTGGCTGCCCCATAAGCAGCTCAGCCCCAGCCAAGCACTCACTCACTCCTCTGCAGCAGGATGGGGGAGAGAACAAGCAGGGTAAAAGTGAGGAAGTTCACAGGCTGAGGTAAAGACAATTTAAGAGGTAAAGCAGAAGCTGCACATGCCAACCAAACAAAATAAGGAATTCATTTACTACTTCCCATCGGCGAGCAGGTGTTCAGCCATTCCCAGGAAAGCAGGGCTCCCTCACACCCAACAGTGGCTGGGGAAGACAAACACCATCACTCCAAGTGTCCCCTCTTCCTCCTCCTTTCCCCCAGCCTTTACTGCTGAGCACAGCGTCATACAGAGTGAGCCATCCCTTTGGTCACTGGGGGTCAGCTGTCCTGGCTCTGTCCCCTCCCAACTTTTTCCCACCCCCAGCCTCTGCCTGGTGGAGCAGCGTGAGAAACAGAGAAGGCCTTGACAGGGCTTAGAAACAGCAAAAACATCAGTGTGTTATCAGCATTGTTTTGGCCACAAATCCAAAACATAACACACATGAGCTGCTGTGAAGAAAATTAACTCCAACTGAGCCAAAACCAGGACACCAGAAAACATCAAGTCCAATGTCCATAAACAGAAAGTTGGTAAAAATGTTTCTACAGGATGGAATTAGTGGACATAAGTGATACAGTGCATGGGAGCAAACCCAGGCTTCAGGCTACTCATACCTCAGGAAGCAAGTAAGCTCTCTGAAACACATCTTAAACAAACAACATCGAACTCCAATGAAACAAACAAAAAATGATAATTCAGCTGCTGACAAAATTCAGTTCATGCATAAAGTTGTGCAGAAAGGAAAATTATTCCAGTATTACAGTATAGCTCTAGATACTGAAATTCAGTAGAAAGGTATCTAAACTATCTGTGAGTATCAGACTGATGGTCAAAAAAAGGAAAATTCAAGACTAATTAATAGAGAAAACTACTGTCACAGAAGTTAAGAATGGTTTCAGACATGAGATAGGCTGGAGCTGCTCAGTTTGGGGAACAACCAAATTTAGTGCAGAAAATGTACACAGGAACCAATGACTCACAATACAATACAGGTAACTGGATACCAGGTTTGAAAGCACCAAAAGAAAACACTTCTCAGACAACACATAAGGGACCTTTAGATCACCACATGAATAAATGTGAACAAACAAGATAATTCTATACTCAGCTATGCAGTATGGCAGCCAGATGCTATTTCTGGTGCAAGTACTGACTTGCCTTAAGGAGGAAAGGAAGGAAAGGATCATCCCATAATTACTCTTGTGCCACTGCCTGAGGTGGGATAATGGTACCAAGTGCACCTCTGGTCTACACCAGCACTGCAGCACTTATGGCTTAATGGGTAACTAAGATTTAGTGGCAGAGAGAAAGTGTCAGCTCTCCTCTGCTCTATTTCTGAGTTTCTTGCCTTTAGAAAGGGCATGAGAGGAACTGGACTAGTTATTGAACTGCAATATATTGAACTGAAATATACTGAACTGCAGCCAGGCAATTGCTCTGCACCTACAGCCCCACACTCCCAAGATCCTTGACCTTCCTGAGGCTTCCTCATGCCTGTAGCCTGCCTTGCAGCCTTCCACTCAACCCTTGCAAACAAGGATACGCTCCTGCTCTTGCTGGGAGTCGATCACCCTCTCCATGTGGCCCATGAGGGAGCTCTGGATGGCATCGAGGTGATCCGTGAGTCTCTGCAGCAGATCCATCTGGTTCTGCCGCAGCTCAGAGAGCTCTCGCTGTTGGCTCCTCAGGATGCACATCAGCTCATCCTGGAACTCTGGGGTCACCTACATGTGGAGAAGATAAGCATTAATTTCTAACAGGACTGGAGGTCAGTTGAGCTTTCTGCTGTCTTGAGTCAACCCCTGTGCTTGGAAGTGAAGCATAACACACAACACAGCAAACAGGACCAGTTTAATGCCTGTTCCCAAGAACTTTTGTGCCAAGGACTAAACTGATAAAGCAAGGTTCCTGCGTGGAATCAATAAATGGTTGCTTAGAATATCAACTGTTTAGATTCAAGATCCCCTTCACAGGAGATTTTATTCACTTTTGGCCAGGTACTGAGAGCGTTCATGCCTATCAATGTAAACAATGACCTCAAATACCCATGAAAGAGTTGTGCAATCAGCACAGTAAGGAGGTTTCTTAGAGCACTTTTTCAGACCTTTCATTTATTTACAAATAACCAAACCACTGGACAAGTATAAATTTATATATATTGTCTCTTCACCTCCTCGAAATAGTTCAAGGAGTGTGAGCACCCACTCTTAAGGGGAAGGAACAAGGAGACACACACATCAATGCCCAGTCCCCCTATGAACCTTCCTTTGCTGCAAATAGCTTATCTTGCTACAGGCACAGGCAAATATGAGAATGAAATCATTAGTCTGGAGAGCACAGAGCAACTCCTTCTCTGCTGCATGTCAGCACAGAGCAATGCCAAGCCCAAGTGCAGCCCCATCTCAACCTGCTTGGGCATGGTCCATGATACTTCAGGGAATTGGGATGAACTTTCTCTTAGGTCTTTCCTAGTAAGACATGAAGCTATGATTTCCTAGAAGCTATATTTCCTAGAAGATATGAAGAGCAGCTCTGACTCACCTGGTTGTTAGATGATCTTGGTGACTGGTTCATGTCCCTGGAAATAAACAGAGAAAGAGTAGTAACCCAATTATGTCAATTAACTCCTCTTATTATCCAAGTTATCCAAGTCTTCTGGCAAAACAGATCCCACATTTCATGGTTGCTTTAGATTTTACACTGCAGCTCACAACTCTGTTTTGCCTCGTGTAACATGGAGAATAATGGGAAGGTGATGAAATCCCAGTTCTAACAGCACTGTGACTCTATCATTTGCACTGTTCACAGATCCTGAAATTCCTTACAGACTGGTGCCTTTGCAGGGAGGAGACCTGAACCAAGTGTTAATGAGACTGTAACAAAGTGCACTGCACACTCACTTTTCAGTTCCGTCCACATACAAAGCCAGGGAAGCAAACACCTTTTGAAGGTCTCCAGATATTTTACCAAAGAAAAAACAAGTATTCATTTGTTGAAATTTAGAATGAATGAGCATAAATCATCTAGTGTGATTCCAGCTTTTAAGGTGAAGAAACTAGTAATGCACTCCAACTCATACAGCAGAATAAAGAAAAACACTGAACTGATCCACTAAGATTGCATGTCTCCATCAAAGTCACAGACCTATGAAGAAAAGTAAACATTTTTAGTTCCCAGACAGTACCCACTCAGCAACTTTCAATGGACTGAGGCAGAAAAAGAGAAAGTCATTTCAGAAGCAAAGAGCTTCAGGGTGCCACTGTGCAAAACCACAGCCAGAATTAAATGCCATAGCCCATCTTTGTTGTGATCTGCATAGCTAGAGATTCAACTCATGGAGCTATGGAACACAAAAAGAAGAAGGAGCCCTGTGCAGAAGCTGTGCTGCTCTCCTCACACTGATGCAGACAGATTGGTCTAAGGTGCCATGGGCAGACCTTTCCAGTCACCAATTTTCACTTACAGAACATTTAGAAACACAAAAAAAGCAGCAAGCAGGTAACAAATGATAGATATTGCTGAACAAGGGCACTGTGCCACTGTTCAGAAGGCAATTAGAAATGGAGGCCATTGTGATACTCACAGCATCACAGCTCCAACAAAGCCTTCACTGAAACCAGTGAAAGGACCCAGTGTCCCCTCACAATGTGCAATTTACCTCCCACACATTTTTCTCAAGCCCAGGCTTTATTTTGAATTTTGAGTCCCAGCTGGAGATAGTGCAGAACTATCCCCAGGCCCAAGTGACAGTCAGTGTTTGAGTAACCAGCAGTGCTTTCTGTGGGGTTCCTGCCCTTTGCAAACGGGGCGAGGGTTGGGAGCACCCAGCTGCTGCCTCAGACCCCAATGGCTACAAGAGGCTGTGGCTCTGCCCAGCTGGTCCTGGAGCCTCCTGTGCCCTGGCAAGCCCAGCGTACCCATCATCCTTCTTGCCCTTCCGCTTTAGCTTCGGGGAAGCCCGGGGGGATGCCTTGACTTTCCAGTCCTTCACAGGCAGCCTCTGCGCAGATGCTTTGGCACCAAATCCACCTGACGTAGAAGCCAAGCTTGCAACTTCATCATCATGGTCACTGTGAAGGAACAGCAGGGGAGAGGACATCACTCACAACACTGGACTGTGTCAGCCTTCACTGCGGGGAGGGCATCGCACGGCTCTTCATCCACACACGGTCAGAGTCAGCTACAGACACCCCCACCTTAACCTTTCACAGTCACCTCCACAGAGCTCAGAACAGGCTGCTCTGCTTTGATCCAGGTCTGCCCAGGCTGAGCTTGAGTGCTGTGCAGCAAGGCTTGGAGGATCCCTGCATTAGGGACAGCAGGGGCTCAGGCAGTATGGCTGAACGATGCCTGTTTAGCTGCAAACACTGGCACATGAGCCCCAGGATGGCCTAGCAGGGAACCCAAGCACAGCACATCCTTACAGCTTTACAGACATCAAGCACTGGACACAGAAAGCATTGCAAGGACTGCAGAGGAGGATCAAGTAAGCCTAATACATCTGTGATCCTCAGTACCTTGGAGATTTTCACCTGCTGACCAGCTTCCAATATAGGCTGCACATTTCAGTCTGAATTTACGTGTGGATTGTGGACAACCCTCAGCTGTCAAACAGGGCTGAGCTTGTCAGGCACACAGAATGTGCCTACAGAACTTTGGGGGAACTCATAAGGGGAGAAAAGATGTCAGAAGCAAGAAACTTACTCCTGAGGTACTCTTGCTACCTTATATAAGGCACAGTATTTGGAAACTGGTCCCTTAATAGGTTTTTACTGGTAATTAAACCAAGCTTGGTCCATGCTTTTAGAAGCAGCACAAACAAACCTTTCCCTACAAGGAATAAACTGGGGAGAGCCCAGAGGCCAATCTTGAGATGAGCTGAAGTCATCAGAATATTAGGGAAGCTGGGCTCCAAACACACATTAAGTCAGGAGACAAAGCAGAGACATTCACCCCACATGTGAAGGCTGGCTGGGGACAGAGGCACAAATGCAGCCTGAGCTGAGCCCATGCAGGGTGAGAAAGGGGGCTGAGCACTCTGGTACCTTTGTTCTGCACTGGCATCCTGGCTGTCATGCTGCAGCAGGTGGTAGCTGTGCCGATGGTAGGAAGAGCTCTTGTGCTTTTCTTCAACCTCATCCCTTGGGCTAGAGAGGGGAAAAAAGGAAATACTGTAGTGAGAGTCTCTTTCAACTTGGATATTCACACTTTCCATGCCTTATGAGAGATCCTGATAGAAATTCTGTATTGAAAATCAACTCCACACTGATCCCACAGACACAGGAAGAGGCAGGTCTTGTGTAGAGGCACTAAACACTTGAACTTGTCCATGTGCTTTTTTGGGGCCTCAAAAAGGGAGAAGCAGCTCAGCTATGCTTGAAGCACTAACCAAGAACTATCTCCCAGCAGCCATTCATACAAGAGAGGTAAGCCACTACTCAAACCTGGCAGCACAGCACAGCACATTTCCATGAACAGCATCATCTTGGGTTTGTTTGTCCTCATTTAATACTGATCACTGGAGCAAAAATCATCAGTGCTTATTAGTCCCTTAAGTGTCTGAGAAGTGTGTGAATTTGATGGGTCAGCTCTAACAGACAGAGTTGTAACAGTGGATCTAGTCTCAGTGTCATAATGATTTTGAAAGCAAACTGCACATGCCTCTATGCTGTCAATTACGTCTGCCTGAACGCAGCTTGCAGGAGAATTTTAAATAGAAGTGAGCACTTGTGAAATCTCTCACAGTCAGAGACAGCTGATCTGATATTCTGAGATAAGACATCCTGAAGTATTCAAAGACAGTGAGATTGAGGGGAGTTGCAAACTCCTATAAAAGTATTTTCTCAAGTTCATATTATGAGTACAAGAAAAAATATTGTGGAAAACACAGTCTTAATGCCCTCCCCAGAGCCCTCAGATGGGACTGTTTCCTGGAACAATATCCTCAGTTGTGGAGGCACATGGTGAGGCTTTTCTTTGCAATTTTGATGAGGGAACAGTCCAGGATTACCTGACTGACCCTCTCAGCCTTCTAGTCCTGCTGAAAAGGAAGGTGTTTGCAGGTTCTCCTGGTGCATGTAGCCCTGGCCTAAGTGGACCTAGATGCATCTTGCTGTTCTCATCCCACTACAAGACAGGGACACTAATTCTGTGATGAAACCCAGCACTGGTCCAGCATACCAGATTGCTCCTTCTAAGCAGCCTAAGTGATGCTGCACCATTCTTCATTCCTGTTCCACTGTCATTTATTCTCTGACTGCTAGAGTACTGTATTTATTTATAACACTAGCTGCATAGAGGCAATCCTAGAAGAGAGATATATAATTGACCTGTAAGCAAACCTGTCAGTTATGTGTCAGTTGATTCAACAAAAGCTTGCAGGAATGCATCACCTGGGGCAGAACTTAGCTTGTTCTGGTTTGATTTCCAGAGCATGCACACACAAAAAAAAATCCTATCTCAAGTCTCCAGGGGAACATGAAGGCCAACAAAACAGACTTTTCACCTTCTTAACAGAGATCACTTATGCTGCAAAGGGTATCAGAGAGCAAAAATGGTTAGAGGTGGCCTAGGAAGTTCAGGGCACAGCACACAGACCAAGCACACAGGAAGGCTGACTCATCAGATCCTTTAGGGGAAAGAGGGATGGAGAACTGCTCTGGATTAATCACAATGTAAGAGCTTTTCAGCAAGCTGCCAATTTGGCAAGTGCAAATAGATGACCCTGTGCCAGACAAACCCAAGTGATTACCTGTCTGCCATGCTGTTCCTGGTTTCCCGGGTTATGTCAGGAGCCGCTGGCCACGGCTGATTCACAACACTGTCAGAAGATGCATTTTCCTGAGTTAAAGCAGTCTCCAGTAAGGATGGAGCATTCAATCTGTCCACCTCCACTGGAGGCATGTCCAAAGAGTGGTGGCTGTGCTCGGAGTTGTGGCGGTTCCTGGGAGACAGCAGGTGCAGGGCTGAGGCAGCTGAGGCCATGCTGTCTGCGTGGTGCCCGGGCTCCAGCACCTCCCCGGGCAGCCCGGACGGAGCCGCCGCAAAGCTGCGCTGCAGGGTCTCGGAAGCAATCTCTGGGATGTCCTGGGACATGGCAGTGGAAGCAGAGGAAATGACGTCTGGGGAGCGCTCGCGGGTGGGGGAAGCCTGGGGCACCACCAAGGGCTCCACTTCCTGCAGTTCCAGTGCTAGAGAGGAGTTTCCTGGTGCGACCTGAAAAGAAAAGTCAAACAAGAGCCTTTAGGGTAATGTGGAGACACCCCAAGAACCCCTGGTGCCTTACACCAACTGCCTCTGGAAACAGCCTGCTGTATTCCTTTCTCATGTGATCCCTGTCTTCCACTCCTTCATCAGATGGAAAATGTCCTCAGGACTTGTAGTGGACTCTCAGCTGGGCTAACACACTTAAGCCAATGCCAGTTTGAACTCACTTCAAAAGAAAATCTAACACTAATTCTACCTTCCTGCTCTGTTCCACACTCCCTCCTCTTTGAGGGAAAACATTAGTTTTAACACTGAACATCTAGACTGAAAACTTGTTTCAATCTCAAGCTTTGGTCACAATCTGTTTTACACAACATCTGAAAATTAAAATTTAGGGATGGAAAATCACAATTTCAGACTCATCAGACCAAGAAGGAGGAATAAACCTTTCCAGGTAGCACTGTCTCCTAACACAAAGGCTGACCATGTCCAGCCACTGGAATAGTGACAGCACAAGCTAGAGCTGTCTCTTGTTTCCAGAGACATGCTGTTCTACACAAGGACAAATTCCATCAACGTGGATAAGCAAACTGGGCTGCAGGTCTGTGCCAGCAGCTGTGTTTTCCAAAGGGCACATACTCTTCCCTGTTAACATCTAAATAAGTGTGATTTCATAGAATCCTAGAAAGATTTGGGTTGGAAAGGACCTTAAAGCTCATCTTGTTCCAACCCCACTGCCATGGGAAGGGACACCTTCCACTAGAGCAGGTTGCTCAAAGGCCCATCCAACCTGGCCTTGAACACTTCCAGGGATGGAGCATCCACAGCTTTCCTGGGAAGTCTATGCCAGTGTCTCACCACCTCCTGAAAAAATAATTTCCTCCTAACATCTAACCTAAACCTCCCCTCTTCTAGTTTAAAATCATTTTCCCATGCCCAAGCCCTTTCTGCCCATGTAAAAAATCACTCTTATCTCTTTTAAGCACTGAAAGGCCACTCCACTCCTCAGAGCCTTTTGTTCTCCAGGCTGAGCAATTTCAGCTTGTAGAGGCCCATAGGGTTTCTTTGGCCCATGAGAAGGAAGGGAGCAGCATTTGGAGCCTTACTGGAACAGGTGCCTTTGGTGTTAGCTTGTCAGGGAGGCCTGGGATAAGAACAGAGTGACTCCTAGGACTGGTTTGGAGACTGCTGCTGCTGCTGCTCAGTGTGAGGCTGGTGTCCAGCTGCATCTTGGGACTCACAGTCAAGTCTTCTGATGTTCTGCAGAAACAGACAGCAGCAAATCAAGCAGCACAAAGAAATGACTGATCTGCATCAAACACTCAAGGTGAGGAGATGGGATACAAAGGTCAGTGGAGGAGCCCTTGCTCTTTCCACCATGGTCATCTACTCCCTGTCAATGAGCACTTGCATCTCCTAGACCCCATACACCCCAGAGAGATACCAGGTGGAAACAACAAAAGAAGAAAAAAAGGGGCATTGCAATCTTCTAGAATTCAAGGAGTCAGTGAGGGAAGGGACAAATTGTATCTCCAGTGCACACTGTACAGAGTAAAGGGAGAAACAGGACACTATGAGACAGGTCTTCCTCCTTTTCCCAACCCCCAAAAGTGAAGTTCTCACCTGTTATGCAGCCCAACCCACTGTCACACTGTAAGATTTTCCTACCAGTCCCAATTCTCTCCCTGTCCTTGGTGGCTGCAGTGTTCTCTTACCTGTAAACAACAATGGCCCTTTGGGAAAAGCATGTGGAGCAACAAAACTGAGCTGCAATAACAGAATCCCTACGAGGCACACATGAAACACTCTTGTTGGTCCCTAGATGACAACAGGCATGTTCCAAGCTGCATTAGGGATGCAAACAGCTGCCTATACAGGGACGTTGGGACTCAGGCGAGTTTCTAACTCTGGGTACAATCTCCTCTCCTACAAGACATGCTATAGCTCTGTGCTATCCCAAAGGCCTGTCTCAGTTCAGCTGCAGATGTATTATTTGACTCATGTGCTATTTACCTGGGCAGAGAGGCATCGGTGACAGAAGTGCTGCTCATGGCTGTGACTGCAGTCAGAGAACTGACACTGCTGCCTGGAGACACAGCAATCTGTGAGGAAACACACAGCAGTCAGGATGGGACAGGGCAACAACACAACTCAACCTGAGAAAGACAGACTCCTAGAGAGTCTTTGGTGAAGAGGGAACAGAAAATAGGTTGAGTTGTATTGCTAAGGTACTCAGGTGCTGGTTGAAGTCAAGTCCCAAAACATCCTCATCATATGGCTGCTTTTATTGAGGAACTGCAGAGAGTGGGGCACTCCAGCAGGGTCTCACAAGTCCCATTTAGCTGCCTGATCATTTCAGATCTGCATTCCCACAGGACCCCATCAGACAGGATGTGCAGAGGTGGCATATTTTCTTCCATTGCAGTTACATCATAACCCCAAACAACACGTGTAAACCAGTAAGAGCAGTCTCCCAGCTTACAGTTATTTAGCAAACCTATATTTCTACAAAGCACACCTACATCAGTGGTTTTGCAGCTGAACACAGCACTTACAACACAAGCTTAGGCCAGTTCAGCATTTTAGATGTGCCAGCAAGTCTCTGCTCAGTCTGGTTACATGCAGAGTTTCCTGTGTGCTCTGCATTCAGTTAGCAGAGCCTATCAGAATCACTACAGCCTGGAAAGCATGCCCAAATGTACCAAAATGCACTTCCATCCCTTGCATCACCATAACAGTGCTGATCTCTGATTACCTGCTGAAGGGAAGTACTTGGTGTCATGAATGCATCTGGAGTCATCAGCTTGGGTTTGGCATCATTGGAGAGAGACAGGAAGTCTGCTGGCACGGGCAGATCAGCGATCCGCCGCAGGTCTGGCTGCGAGCCGTGCACTGACTCCTTTTCAGATCCCAGCCCTTCTGTGCTCAGATCAGCCATGTGGTCTGGAAAGGCTTCAAGGGAGAGATACAAATCAGTCTGGAACTTCCCTCCAAAACTAAAGCTGTAATTCCACGAAGTATGAACTTATGCCATTGCATGCCATGCTTGATTCCAAAAAGAACAAGCAAAAACCCACAACATCCCAGTCAAAGCTTAGAGCAAAGCAAATCCTGTGTTATGCTTTCTTTTTGTATGCCAGAATGGATTTTATCAGGCTTTGATAATAAAATATCCAAATATTCTTCCTTTCTTTCCTAAAAGCAAGGCCAGTTTAAGTGCCATATCCCAGAATGTTGAATGGGCTGAGAGTTCATCAGAGACAGCCCAGTCCCCTCTACTCCCACAGCTCTGCTGTCACTCTGATCTCTCCCACCTGACAAGAGACAAACCTCAAGTTTCTTTCACAAGTGCCAGATTACCCAGGAAGGTGAACTCAAGCATGCACAAAGCATTAGCACTCCTGGTCTAACACATCCCAAACTCCATACTCACAACCAGGGTCTAACCAGCTTCCTACTTCACTGCTACTCCATGTTCAGAGCCCTTTATGCAATGACACCACTGCAGTACAAAGAAATACCCAAAACCATCCTCTTGCTCTCCCCATTGACAACCTTTTAAGGCTCAGCAACACTGAAGACCAATTTAACACACATGCTCACCAAATTCTTCATGAGAGCCATGGGAAGGCATGGAAGCACTTGTGTCAGGGCTATGAAGAGGCTGAAATCTAATCTGCACATCCTGTAGGGCCCTGGAAAGAAACAAGCATCTCTGATCAGCTTAAGAACCACCAAGAGAAGTCTTAAGGCTCAGAAGATTTCTCTTCACTGAACTAATCCCCTTGGAAAATGCTTTAGTGTTTTCTGCCTGTCACAGAAGCAACAGAAGGTGATCCTCACTCAGCCATGTCACCCAGTTCTGACACCCACAGTATTTGAGATGTTTCCCAGCACTTGTGTGTGAGCATAATTCTTAAATCACTCACAGCCACAGAAATACAAGCTTGTCACACCTTTCAGGGCTACCTCCTGGTAAGGCCATACACTAAACAGCCAGAAATTTCTATGGGGCTAAGCAGCTTTTGTTATCAGCTAAATAATTTAATCTAAATTTCTACAGGTCAGTGCAGGGTTAGGACAACCACAGACAGCTGCACACACATACTCACTTGGTGTGAACACAGAAGAGTTTAATCAGCACTCCTGCTGCTGATTCAACAGCCCCAGAGCCCTGAGCACCTTCTGGAATGGAGACAAAGGTAAAATATCAAATTGCATAGAAACTACAAAGTACTACAAAAACATCACAGCAGGATGAACTGACAGCAAAGAACCAGCACAATACAGATTCTCCTTATCAATGATCTGGATGAGGGGATCAAGAGCACTCTCAGTAAGTTTGCAGACAACTCCACAGAATCACAGAATATCCTGAACTGGAAGAGACCCATGAGGATCATTGAATCCCACCCCTGGCCCTGCACAGAACACCCCAAGAATCACTGCATGTGCCAAGAAGAATTGTCCAAATGCTTCTTGAACTCAGAGAGGCTCAGTGCTGAGGCCAGTTGTGTGAGGTTCAAGAAGGCCAAGTGTCAGGTCCTGTGCCTGGGTCATAACAACCCCTGCAGCACCATGGGCTGGGCGCAGAGTGGCTGCAAAGCTGCCCAGTGGGAAAGAGCCTGTGGGTGCTGGTTGAGAGTAGCTTAAAATGAGTCAGCATGTGCCTAGGTGGCCAAGAAGGCCATTGCCATCATGGTCTGTTTCAGCAACAGTGTGACCAGCAGGACCAGGGCAGTGACCAGGCCACACCTTGAATCCTGTGTTCCAATGCTTGACAACCCAGCTTAAGCCTGGTGAAGAAACTTTTCTCAACACCCAATCTAAACCTCACTGGGTGCAACCTGAAGCTGTTTCCTCTTGTCTTGTTATTTGGGAGAAGTGACCAGCCTTTCATGAGAAACCCAGAACCAGCCAGGAAAGAAATCCTGATCACACAGGAGCCAAATTTTGTCACCTACCTACACTCAAGTTGTCATTTTCCTCTTCTGCTGGGAGCACCTCGGTGTGCCTTAGCCGGCAGCGGCTCACGGCCTGGATGCCAAAGCTCAGCACTGGGTGGGTAAGGAGGAACTCCGAGATGGAGCTGAAGTAAGCCTTGCCTTCCTCTTGGTTCTGCATCAACTCCATCACATACAAGACCTGGAAGAATCAGAAATGGTAAATCAGAGCTTTCAGAGCACACCATGCACGTGTGTGGGGACCACAGAGCTGAGCATCCAAATCAGATTTGGAACAGGGGAAATGACGTGAGGAATAAAGCCTGGGTCTTGAATTTGAAATGGAACACTCAAGGGAACCACAAGCACCACACTCTTACGTGAGTCACTGTTGATCAAGAACTCAATCCTACTGTGCCAGACACAAGTATCTCCAAATGAGAGCTTTACAGAGCTTTACAAAGGGTGAAAAATAATCCTTAAGGCTCCTCAGGATTATTCAGCTGAATTGTTACCCTTTTTCATCTAACAATGAAATTGCTGAGTCAACTTCTGCATTTTTATCTACTAACATGCAAATCCCAGACCTAGGCAGAAGAACCAGTCACACACAAGGGCAATTCTGCTTCTGTCACCATTTCCCACAGGCAGCAATAAAACAAACGACTTACTTTTCTTTGCACATCACTCAGTATCAGATATTCAGCAGAGAGGTCCAGGCAGACTTTCAGGCTGGGAAGAATATTCATGGAGCTGAAGATGTCAGGAGAAAAGCTACGTAGACAAATAAGAGGGAGGGGATGCAGACAGCAAGGTAGATTAGCCCAGCCAGCATGATTGCTATGAAACTGCACTAATTACCAAAAATCTCACAGAACCTCAAGGAGTTTACAGCCCTACAGTGCAATCATCCACTAGAACACAAACACCTTTGCTGAAATCAGTGTTGACATCAGCTAAGAACACAGCTGGGAGAACACACAATAGGATCAAGTTAAGGATTCTGAACATTGAAATGAAAGATGACACTTTGTCATTACTCAACATGTTCCACATTCATAGGAATACAAGTGTTAATGCTACAGATCTCAAACCAAAAATCCACCAAATCAAAATACCCCTTCCACAAGTTTTGGACCTTCTGCAGCATGAGGTAGAAAAAGCAGCACTCAGCTCTATGTAATATTCTCCTCACTTAAAGAGGGAAAATCAGAGGTGGCCTTAAGCATGTGTGTGGTGAGAGAGGCCACGATCCATCATCAGAAAAATAAAGTCAGGGAACCTAAGCTGAGTCAAGAGATGGACTAAAGCACAGTTTGAACTTCTAAACCTACATGGCTCAATATTTAAGCCTTGGATAATTTCTTAAACTCTATCAATATAGCAGCTTCTCATAATTTAAACAGTAAAAGCACTAATAGGAAAAGATTCTAGATTGGTTATTGAATACCCAAAATTTCTAGAGATGAAAACACACAAGGTGTGCAGCCTCTCCTCATGCTACAGCTATGTCTATGCTTTACAGAACAAGGCAAAGGCAAGAGGTCTTGGTAACACAAATAATAAAAGCATAAACTTCCCTGGCCTTGCCAAAGCTTGATGTGACAGTCTGCCACAGCCCTGAGAGCTTCCAATGACAGGCTGGAATGGCAAAGGAGGAGGCTCAAATTTGGGCTGGAGTAGACTCCACTGGATATCAGGGATCACCTTTGCAAATTCAGTACCCCTAAATCCCACCCTTCAGGGGTGTCCCCCACGTACCGGACAGTCTGCAGACAGGTCCAGGACACCGTGCACCACATCTTCAGTTCTCTGTTCTGATCAGCTCCTGTGATGAGAAACCTCCAGAAGGGAACTCTGCAGGTACAAAAGATACAAATTCTCTTAAAGAACATCTGATCCTTCCTAGAAAAGCTCCTCAAAAGATGCCCATGGTTGATTTTGCCCAACTGTGGCTTAAAGTTCCCCAAAAATTTCTCCCCTGAGGCAGACTAGAAACCACTGCACCTCTCAGAAACCTTAAGGCCACAACTGACTGAAGAAACAATAACAATAAAAGCTATATTTTCATCAACTGCAGTTGAAATTTGGAGAATTAACAGGCCATTTAAGACTGATCATACCACAAACCTGAGAGGACTTCTCAATTTAGAACTCTCATTATTTTCATAGTCTTGGCACTATTATTAAAGTCACTTTTGGTTGTGCTTGAGAGTCTTCTTTATTTTTCTATCACTAGAAAACTGACTACGAAGAGGACAGGACTTGCTCCTGCCACAAAGCTGAAGTTTTATAAGTATGACAAAGACCATTAGAAAACAATGCTAAAGCTTAATACTTCAAGCACAGGATTGGAAACTTACTCTGGGTCTTGTTTTTTATGGTTGTCACAAAAGAGCAGGCAGGAAAGAGGTCTGCCATCATGGGGTTTCCACTCATGAAGACACCTGGGAATAAATCAGAGAAAACGTCCAAGTGTGAAGGGAGTGGTAAATGAAGAGGATGCAGACACTGAACACACAATTCCTGTCCAGAAGCCACAAAGCATCACTGACTTGTAGCTCTTTAGAAATCTTATATAAAATAAGGAGATCACAGCCCACACAGACAAACATTGTTACCAATAAATAAATAAATAACATCCTGTGTCACCATTTGGTCTGGTGTCTTAACAAGGGTACAATGCAAAAGGAAGTCAACATTGAGAAGAACAGCTCAGAGCAGCTTCCTGCATTTACATGGACAGTGCAAAAGAGTTTAACCACAGCCTGTGCAAAGCACAGATCTCCTGTTTCCAGACACAGCTCTCTGGTTTTTCCATAAGCCTGTGATATTCAGTGATGCAATTTTTCAGCAACAAATTACAAACATTTAAGTTTATCCTTATAATTTATCTTTATAATGTCCTGAGAATGACCACCACAGATGATTCTGTATCAAGGAAATTCTCCCAGAGAAAATGCTGCTCTCTGTTCCAAGATCCTTCATTTTCCAATTCTCCAGTTACCTTGGCTCATCCTGTCCCTCAATATAGATTTGCCAGAATTTTACAAAACCGTCATGGCTTGCTGTGGCCAACACAGTCCCATCTGGAGAAAGTGCTCCCTCACTCAGGCACTACACAGAGGGGGAAAAGAGATACAGAAAAGTAATTTTATAGCTTTTTTTATTTTACAAGAAGAAAAAAGCTCTATCTTCAAGCAAGAATTTGACTACCAGCGTGATAGTAGAGAAGGCCAGAGGGATTTCTAACAGAAACAGGCAGCTTCTACCATTAAGCATTTTAACCCTTCACAGGACAATTGACATGCACCCTCTTTCTTGGTCATAATAAACCATCACCTTTTCCAGACAGCAAATTCAAGTACAATGGATTCTGCTGCCACTGCTCGTACTGTTATTCATGTTATGAATAGAGCTCATTTTGGTTTGGGATCTTCTGGCTTTTCACAACCGTAATTGCTTCACAACTGTTTATTTTACAGCCAACTGTCCTAAGAACTGCAGCTCCTGAGACACTATAACCCAAAGAAAACCCAAAGAAAACCAAACAAAACAGGTTTGTACCGTGCTGTGGCCTTTCACCACAATGAAACCTTCTTTGATATCAGGCACTTCCACCGGCCAGGAGCTGTTGTTGGTTCGGATGATGTCCAAATCCCACACCTCTGCCTGGAAAAAAACATGTAGGCACACAGGTTTATTTTTATAACCACTGGTTTGATCCAGAGAATTTCCTAGATCCCTATCTTGTAGCCTGATACACCAGCCCAATGGCAAGTATGTGACATAAACCTTCCCATTTCCACCCAATCTGGCCATTAGATGCTTTCCTGGCACTGTACATTACACAGCGAATTGCTCTTGGCATTTGCAGCTGCTGCCCACCAAGCCCCTCCTTGGGTACTGGCTCAGCCTGAACAGACAAGTGATGTCTCTGTTTCAAGTGGTCCTTGGTATGTGATGGTGAGCAGAAGTGATCCCTTCCCATCCTCCTGAGGCCCAGAGAATGATCTCTCCTGGGAAGAGAGGAATTCAGGATCTTACAGGAGGATCCCCAACATGCACTAGACAGGAGCCTTTACAACTCCATTGTAAACTCAGCTCTTTCCTTCATTAAATTTTTTCCTTCTAACAATAAATTAGGGCAACGTTTCCGAAGTAGGGTTTCCTTACCCTGTCCTCATGTAACAATGCCAAGGTTTGACTTCCCTCCTCCCCGCTCTCCTCGTTATCATCTGGGATGAAAGGGCACCAGATGATTCTTCTGAAGGTGTTCAGTGGGGTATTGTCAGGCCGCTTGATGTTAACCAAGATCTCCTCTCTGATCGCCAGGGTTAAGAAATGTAACATTCTGGCTCTGTTACTAATGCCCAGCAATAATCTGCTCAGGCTTGGACTGCTGTTTTAACACTGTTAAACATCAGGATTTTTTGGGCCACTGATAAAAAAGAAAGTAGGTAAAGGGATTCTGCTGAGAAAGCAGCCAAGCTAGGGTTTCTTCACTGACAGAAGAGCTTCAGCTTACAAAAGTTCATAGATTCTCAAATTTTCTCTTGCAGGCTGCAGTGACAGTATAAGCACAACAGTCACATCTGAATGTGCAATCCATGTGACAGCTAATGATTAAATGATTTGTTAGCATTGCAACACTACCAGAGAACGACAGAAACAACACCTTGCCCCCAGCTGAGTGCTCAAGTGCACCACTACAAATGAGGTCTTCAACAACCACCACCATCTTTGCTCCAGTTGCTTTTGAAATGATGGTACACAATTAAAATTAAAAAGCTACACTCTTAGGTGACATATCTCACACGTTTCCCAGAAGTACTGAACAATCACTTCTAGCAATTAAAAGGAAAATATTTAGGGCAATGAACACTGAAAATAAATTTCAGGGCCACCAAAAGAAGGATGACAGGTTTGGAAGGAAGACAGTGAGTGGACGGGAAGTATTACATCCTCCTCCCCAGAGAAGTAACTGAGGAAAAGAGCTAGAACCAGAGAAGACAAAGCTCTGTCACATAGTTGAGGTGACACTGTCCACACCCGAGGCCAGCTGGTACAGACTGACACTTCTCACTGATTTCTTTGTCTGGACCAAGAGCACTGAGGTGCTCCTAGAATTTCAAGCAATGCAGTATCAAGTAATGATTGTGCTAAATGCAGGTAAAAGTTGGTTGATTTGATACTCTGGAAGGGCAGAATGACTGAGCTTCCCCCTGCAAGCTGCTATTCTGCAAATTAAATGGCAGTGTTGAGGCTGCATTCACATCTGACCATTACACAGAGATTGATAGGAGGTGTACTTGCAAAAGATACTGAATTTTTTCTTTATCCATGGCCAGGCGCCAGACAAAAAGGTTGCCAGCCTCGTCCAGGCAGGCCAGCTGGTTGGAGTTGAGGTGAGCAAAGGCCAGGTCTGCCACACCTCCTGTGAATCCCTTCAGCAGGGTCCTCTCAGCAGCGCTGACACTCAACACACGCACCATGGCAGAGCCATTGCTGGCAGCTGTGGGACAGACAGAGGGAGAAGTCACCATTTATGTCTGTGGTTTCTCTGCATAATTCTCATAAACTTCCCATAACTCTCATAAGCTTCTCATAATTCCCAGGATTATCCTCACTGAAGATGCCTCTATTAAATGCCAGGTCTAAACCTTCATCCCGAGCTCGTTGCACCTCCAAGGCTGACCTCCAGTGACAGTGAATTAATTTTATTTGTAATTTAATTTTCAGTTACTGCAGAAAAGGAGTCACTGAGAGGTGGATAGGTCGGATACATGTTCTGTAAGGGGAATGCAAAAGGCATGACTATTCACCCTGCAAAAAGCACTGCTTTTTGGCTTACATGACTAAAAAGAAAATGCCTCAGAACCTGTGCACACTAAGCAAAGTTTCCAGCTTCCCCTTTTTAGACAGACACCAATCACCACAAAGCAGGCAGTCTTACAGAGATCACTGTGCTTTCACTTCATGATGACCACACCAGCCCTAGCAAACCACTCAGCTTCCCAGTGTTACTCCACCCAAGTTTTTAAAATATTTTTAAAAAGGGTGAGACATCCTTAAGCTACTCTAAAATAACATCAGCTAGGAAAAACTACAAGAGCAGAGTAGTAGATTTCATAAAAGACCAGACAAACTGGTGCAAGAACTAAGGACAAAGAGACATAAACACTCTGTGCTTGTCTGAGAGCAGAAAGAGACACTGCAGATAACTAAGTGTTCATTTCATAGAACTGTTAAGGCTGGAAAAGACCTTTAAGATCATCAAGTCTAACCAGCACCACCCTTGTGTTCGCCACTAAACCATGTCCTCAAGTGCTGTATCCACATGTTTTCTGAACGCTCCCAGGAATGGTGACTCCACCACTTTCCTGGGCAGGGCAGTTCCAAGGTTTTAGAATCCATTCCATGGAAAAAAAATTTCCTAATATCTAATTTAAACCTTCCCTGGCACAACTTGAGACTATTTCCTCTCTTCCTGCCACTTTCTTTCCCATATGCTGTGAAACAATCTTTCCCTGTGTTGCTCTGCTTTCCTCTCTCTATGCACAAGACGCTACATCTGCGTTGCTCTTTGGATCCTCTAAATTTAGCCTTAAACTCAACTCTAAATTTATGCAAGCAAATCCATCACAAACACTTATCTGCTCAAATTACCACGGGGCTGTTTCTGTGCTTAGCTATATAGCAGCTTGTTTGCTGCAGAAATATTTAATTAGAGGAGGAATCTGAACATCAGCTCTCCAGTAAAACCAATGTAGTCCTTTAACTTTTCCCACATCCCCACTGAGTCCTTCTCTTTTATTTCTAACTCTCCCACATAACAAACTCTTCTCTCCACCTTTGCTTATATTGCCTCTACAACACTGCACTCTGATCTGGGTAATGCAAGGTACGTTTCAATCAGTGCCAGTTATGTTGTTCGGATGTAAACTTTGCCTTTCTTAATGATAAACAGAGCAAAAGAATACAAATCAAATCCAAAACAAGAAGGTATCTCACCTCTTATGGCATAAGCCAGGTAAGAGTTTGAAACAGCTATCAGATTGCCATAATAGTATTTCTGCTCCCAGTCATATCTAGCAACAGGCTGTATTTTCACCTGTTCAGGAGAAAGAAAACAAACATGAGAAATGTCTGGAATTATCTTTCCCATCTTTGTGGTCCCTTAGTTCACTGCACACTAAGGAACAACTTGGAATAAAAAATGGAAAAACACAAAATGGAAAATTAAGAAACAAAGTGGAAAAGGGCTGAACATATCAAGAGCAGAGGTCTCTCTCCTCATCATCAGCATTTGTTCTGAGCACGGCTTAGTCCTCTGCTCAGCACCAGCTCTAATTTCAGCATACTGGTTCTTGCAGCTCTGACCTGCTGGCCAGAGCCCTCAGCAGGACTGACGCCAGCAAAGCAGCCAGGGAAACCCTCCCTTCAGGGTCCAGGGAGGAAACAATCAGCAAAAAAATCTTGTTTGTGGAGAAAGAACACTTTCCCAGGAACCTACAGCTTAGATCATGGACTTCTGAAAATTAGAGGATAACTTGGCCAGACTCTGCAATAACAGAAACTATCAGTTACAAAATACTGTTCTGACTTTTTTCTCCTTGTTAAACTCTTTGACAAGCTTCTACCTAACTACAAGCTCCTATGACACAGGAAAGAAGATGTTTATTTCTGTTTTAAAATATTCAAGGATGAGCTGATGTGACTAAAAAAGAGACAGACCAAGCTTTCTCTTGCTTCTTACCTTGTTACTCCCTCTGGCCTTACTGGTGATGCTGGAATCACTGCTGGCCACTATCTCCACATCTTTTGCTGATATCACTAAGCATGTGGAGCTGTCATCACCAGAAAGACAGCTTTAAAAAAGAACAAAGAGGGGGAAAAATCAGACAGGACTCACAGGAACAGAATATTTAACACTTTATGTTAAATTCATAATTTTAACAGCAACACAGCAGGATTTGTGCATCTAAGAGCTTGAGCTGAACAACTGAAAGCAGAAACTCCTCTCAGCTGAGTCTCCCTTCCCTGCATGTCATGGGTTTGAGAGAGTCAAACACCTGCTTTGCTCAGCCTAAAAACCTTCAGTTCATTTGACTTAAGAACAGACATTTGAACATTTGATTCAAGTCCCCAACACCAGAAGGTGTGAAGAAAGCAAAACCAACCAAATGAACCTCATCAACAAAACAGTGCACACTGCTCGTGGCACTCATGGCATCCTCTTTCAAAACCATGACCAGAGAACCCAAGTAAGAACTACCTCCATGAGCTCTGGAACACCTCAGGTGACTTGGGTCCCCTGCTGGACATCTACAGGGGAACCACAAGTTTCAACCAGAGCCCTCAGGACTTACATTCACCCTGACCTGCAATGTTCACCATGTACAGTCCTGTTCCCCTTCTCTGAACAACTGCAGATATTCTTCAGTTCCTGAGCTGCAAGGATGGCAGACTCCATGCATCAGCCTCACAAAAGCTACAAAAGCACTAACCAAGAGCGCTGGCTCACACCTGCCACCTGAACTGAACATAAAACCCATTGTCAGACTCCCAGCATGCAAGTCCACGCTCAAGAAAACCGAATTTGACCTGTTTTCCATTGACTCTCAGCATGTCTTTGACAAAACTTACATGACTTGTTTCTCCTGCAGGGCTCCTAGAGAGATGCTGCGATGCACTGGCTTGGCCAAAGCAGGTCCATCTCCGTTCCCAAGGGGATCAGGCACCAGCAGCCCATTCAGGTCCCCGTTATACGAATTTGACGGTCTCTGGTTCTCATTCACCGAACCTGAGGAAAAGCATGACCAGCTGTGCCCAACATGCATTTCAAAGAAATAGCACTGTGTGAAATACACCACCTCTAGATGCTTTTTGTCAGCCTCTATTGGTCTGTCAGGTAGAAAATGCTGGACTGGTCGGGGAAAGTGTTCTACAAAAAGGATGCGTAAGAGACCTCCCATGTGATGAGAAACTCACCTCCACACATCTGAGTGAAACCATTTTTTTCTTACACAAGCTATTCCAGCAGATCAGAGAAACACCAAAGAACATGTTTCAAGGAACTTACCAGGCTCAAGGAGCAAATAGCCTTAGATCAGAAAGACTAAGCTGGTAATTCAGGTTTGCTGAATCAAGTACCAGACCAAAAGGTTCTTGACAGGTCATTTCTAACCCTCAGGCCAGCAGAGAGACCTCTGAAGTGCAGCAGTGCAGGGATCAGCTGCAACATTTGGAGCTGGCTGGAAATAACACATTTGTTACTTTCCAAAACCAGCTCCTGACTGTGAGACCTGACCTCCAAATCCAAGAGTTTAAGTAACTTTGCTGGAATCTCTGCAGCTGTGCCTATGGGACTCCCATGTTCTTCTCCTGGTTGAACAATCACACAGAAGTTTATAGCAGTCAAATTTTGTGTAAAGCAGCCATTTGTTCAGAGCCCCAGCTGTGCTTTGAGGAGTGTGTGTGCCCTGACTTTGCACATCTGGCCTAGCACAAGCTGCTTGGTGGCTTCCAAGCCTTCTGAAGGCTTTGGGACGGGACAGACGTAACAGGGGGTGAAGGGGACTCTTCTTCTTCACCAGCAAGGCAAATATTTGACAACCCCCACTGGAGAGCAAGGCCCCTCCATCTGCACCCCCACATCAGCACACCCAAGGCAAAGCTGCCTTTCTCAGCGAATCCTCGCTCGAAATTTTCACTGGTTTGGAAACCCGAATTTCGTACACTGTTGCCAGGTAACAACTGCTGCTGAGCTCTTGCAAAATGGCTGCTCCCAGGACCAGAAGCTCCCCTGTCACTGGCACATGTAACAAACCTAAACATAACTGTGGGCAACAGGCAGGTCCTTCCAAAGAAAGGCAACTTTTTCACTACTGAATAGGCTTCAACAGATCAGAGTAAGTGCTGCTGCCTAAAACATAACTGCAACAATTCACTGGCCAGAAGAATATTTTTAAACTTGCCTGTTAATGAAGAGTCATTATGGACACTGAAACGTGCAGTGACAGGGTACCCTGATGCAGGGACAATTTGGGCACTCACCTCAGTGTACCTGCACTGCATGTAGAAAAAGCAGCAGCAATCACACAGCACAAGGAAATTCAGGCCAGGGAATGTGATCCTGTGACCACCTCACATTGGTGCTGTGCTTGCTGTCACAGCATTAAGATCTGCCCCTTATTCCTACAGCATATGGTGGGTGCTTGTCCAGTTGCAGCTACTTCCACTGACAGCACTTTATCCTTTGTGACCAAAAGCAAGAAAATATTCCCTACAGAAAAAGCATCCAGTCTCCCAGAGAAAGATGATCTGTGCTTTGCCCTTTCTGCAGCCACAGCAGAGTCTCAGCTCTTTTACAGACAGCAGGATAGTGATGTTTGCTCCACAGGAAAAAGGAAAGAGGAAACACTTCCCAGAAGCTGATGAGCCCAACAACAGTACACCCAAGTTCAGGAATGGGCGCAGCTCATTCTGTGTTAGTGGAAGCCAGACAAGCACAGGTGCTGCCTGCACACAGTCCTGGAGGCATAAAAGAAGGGAAGAGGCTGTTTAGTAAGAACATGAACTAAACCAAAAGGTTAAGCCAGACTGGTAGATCCAGGCCTCAAAGGGAAAGAAGAGTGTTTGTATTCATTACCTTTTCAAAGAGCAGGAGCAGTCAGAGCTGAGGCTCCGAACTCTTCCTGCTCCCACCATCAGCTGCATCAGGAGATGCCAGCCTGACACACTGAACACTGCCCTGATAAACACCACGAGCAGGGTGAGCCCGTGTAACACCTGGTTATCAGCAGAGATCTCTGCAGGGATTGAAGGATCCTGCCCACCACCAGCAGGGATGTTCCTCCACAGCACGGTGGCACTGACAGCCTGTCTCCATGTCCCAGCAGGCAGGTCCATACTTTGGCAACAGTTACTGAAGCACTGGATGAAGTTTGCCAAAACTGGGAGAAACTGTGTCAGGAGAGACAGACTGGGTAGTGGATTACAGTTTCACAATCACCAAACCCAGCAGAATTTAAGAAGTATTGTGCCAGTTGTAAACTCTTTAGAGCAGGCAGTGTTTTTTGTCACCTGCCTGGACAGGACCTAGAGGAACACAACACTGCTCACAGCTACCTGCACCTGGTACTGCAAAACTTGAAGGCTCCCCTACTCCTCTCCCCTGGCATCCTAACAAGAGTTTCAGAGACTTTCAATGAACAGATGCACTCTTCTTCTTCTTATTATTATGTCAGCCTTTTCAAGTTTATTTGCTGTTAGCTGGGCAGTGATTTCTGCAGAGAACCACCACAGGTTCCTTCTGGGAACTTCCTGCCCACTTGCTCCTCTTCCTCCCAACTGCCTTCTTGTGCACTGGAGTCAACAGAGAAGGTAAAAAGAGAATGAATAGGAAAGAAGAATGAAAAGAAATAAGCCATACTCTGACAATAACTCCTTGACTCCAATCAGCAGGAGAAGCTGCTCTGGGAGAAAGTCAAGTCACCTTAAGCAACAACTCCAACCATTTCTCAACCACAACATATACTTTCAGTTCAGAAACTGTTTGTGAAACCAGTGTTCCCATCCCTGCACTAAGTTCTCCTTTCAGTCTTTCATACAGTGTTGCACTACAAACGAAAAACATATTTTTCTTATAAGAATTAGAATTCAGGAACGTGCTAGCACTCCAGAAACAAGGGAAACTATTCCAATTAATGAGAAGTTTCTCTATGGGTAGTAAAGCTAATGAAGCTGCCTTCCTGCAGGTTTGGTCCATCACCTCCACGTGCCTCTACAGCCCTCCACAACAATCCCACACTCAAGCTCTCTTACTTTTGGCCAAGCAAAAGGCAGCACACAGGGCAGTTGCTCTGCAGGCAGCACATCCCTGCTGAGTCTCAGGACATTTAGAAGTTATATTATTCCTGTCCTGCCTTTCCCTTGAAGAGAGCACAAGAGGGGCATAAATCTATCCTGCATCCAAAGGCTAAGATTTTTTTGCAAAGCATTCACGTCTCAGCCTCCTTCACACAGTTACCTCACCACGTTTGACTGAAATACCTATGGCAGGTTCAAAAAGGGGGATGAGAGAGAGCCTAAAATTCAGGAGAGTGGGAACACTATCCAGCTGACTCCTGAGCCCGCTGCTGATACTCTTACAGGCAGAAGGGAGCCCGTTGAACTCTGAGTAGAGAAGTAGAATAGTTCAAAGCACAGGGAGAAGACTCGCAACCACTTCAGGAGAGACATTTGTGATCCCATTTCACATACAAATAAGGAGAGTGAAAAGCTTGTGTCAAGGGTGAAGCCGGCACTGATCTCAGAGCGGCCTGACAGTCCCTTCCACTCAGCCCAGCGAGACGCCTGGGAAACACTCCAAGTACTCCTGGTAAGGGGGGACACTTGTGTCACGGAGGTCGCTGCTGTGCAGCTCCCAGCAGCAACACCTCTCAGCTGAATGGAGCCCCGAGACTGCAGCAGCAGCGAGCTCTGGGGCCGACCTGCTCTCGCTCTGCCCATCGCCAGCAACCTCCTCCTTCAACGAGGGTCCCAGGCCGGGGGCTCCTCTCCTCTCCGGCCAGTCCGCACCGCGCCGCTGGCCCGGGTTCTGCGGGAAGCGAGGCAGTGCCGAGCGGGACTCTCTGGCCCTGGGCGGGTCGGAGGGCTCTGCCAGGGGCCCCGAAGGGAAGCGGTCCCGTCCGGGCCCCGGGCACGACCGCTGACAAGCGGCGGGGCGGCGGCGCAACNCGCCGCCCCCAGGCTGGGACTGGCGCCCTGGGCGCTGCCCCGCACACACCGAACCAGAGGAGGCTGCACGCACGGCACAGCGCGGAACCTGAGCAGAGCTTCAGGCACCAACTCCTGGAGAGGGGCACGGACCGACCCTCCTGGTTTGCCGGCGAGGAAAACACAGGGGTCCCGTTTGGCTTAGAGGGGGCACGGAGACTGACTACAGGCTACCAGCACTGCTGTCACCCTTCCGTACTATGTGGGGAATTTGCATTGGTAAAATACAACAGGTGAGAACTAAGCTGTCAATGTTAAAAACTGAGCCAGAAGGCTCCGTTAGGAAAGCTGCTGAGAGGGAGAGGAAAAGGTGTGTGGAGGAGGGCGGACCTGCCCTGCACTCTCTGGTAAAACTGTCAGGATTCCTTCAGTTGGAGGTCCAGGTCTGCGAGCATTTGCCCACCACACAGACACAGTCTTCCCACAGCAAACACCATCACACACTCCACAGCCAACTCATAAAAATGATTTAAACTTTTAAGAAAATCTCTGTTTTATTGTGTAATGTAGCATTGAAACATCTGAACAAATCAGTAACTGGGCTGTACAGGCTGCTGTTCTTTCATTTCTTTGGGTTATAGAGTATCTTGTCAGTACATAAACAACAACCTTTTGCATTATAAATTCTTTCCGAGGCATGCTGGTACAACACAAATTTCTCTTATCAAATGCAGCTAATTCTAACTTCCAAACATCATGCACAAGGAACTCATCTAGTGACAATGTAAACTCAGCAGAAGGGCAGGTCACAAGTCTTGCTTGCTCACGCTCTGCAGTGCTGCAGGTTTGTGTATGATATTTGGAATGTTCCATGAGTGTGAGTAATACCAGTTAGGAGGAGAGAAGGAAAACGAAAAAAAAAAAAAAAGAAGAAAAACAAACAAACAAAAAAAAACAGAAAAAAAAGAAAAAAAAAGAAAAAAAAGCCCGGGTGCCTCGGGATGGGCAGCTCAGCCGAAGTTGTGCAGTGCTAGCCTGAACATGTCATTGGTGCAAACCCAGGCATCATTGATGTTCTTTAATAGAAATATCTGGTGGAATCCCATGATTGGATCTTCATCAGCCTGTAGAAAGAGAGGGGGGAGAAAAGGTTCAAAACACTCATTTTTTGAGAAACTTATTCCAAACCTCGTGATGAGACAACTTAAAGCTAACATTAACAGTGACATTACATGCTGTAAATTGTGCAGTACCCCAGGAGACACCAACACCACCAGAGGGTCTGTTCTGAGGGGCTTTGCAGACAAACACCCAGGGCCCAGAGAGACAGAAATCCTGCAATGGCACCTGAAGTTGGGTCTTTGTGGAAGACTTGCTGACATGTCACTTACCACACTGATGGAATATCCCTGCCCCAGTGTTCAATCACAAATCCCTTGCCCAGGAATCAAGCTTAAAGAAAGTGGTTCAATTTTTAGCTGCTGAACTTTGGGTTGATGGTAGAAGGGAGTTTCTGTGGAGGTTGGTATCAACACATTGCCTGGATGATGCAGGTGATCTGGGCTTTGAAAGCCTTGCCAGAGCAGGTGCAGCTGTCCAGCAACAGCTGGAAGGGAGCAGAGCATTTGCTCCAGCTGTGACAATGTGTTCCAAGCACAGGGAATGTCTGCAGCAGTGCCTCCACTCCTGCCTCTGACAATATGTCTGGGTATTTACAATATTACTACAAAAGTAGAAAATAGTATTAGAGGCAGACTAGTACTCCCACCTAATGTTTATTTACCCATCTTCTCTGAGACATCGTGCAGGAATTAAATCCTCAAAATAACGTAAATGATTCCCAAGTCAGTCAGCTGGAAATCACACAAAAGGATTTAATCTGAACAGCACACTGAACCAGCTACAAAGCAATCTTCTGATGGTGGCTGTAGTGTGTTCAATTCAGCATTTTCAGAGGATTTTAAGCTTTATTCTTTCAACACATAGCTATTCAGCTTCAGAAAAAGGGAGGAAATGTATAAAAAAGAAACTTGAAAAGCAACAGCCAGAGCAGCTCATGAAAGAGGCTGTCAAAGCACAGAATGCTCATTGGCAATGCTCTGCTGCTGTTCACCAAGAACAAATGAAAAGTCTGAAGAGCAAAGCAGACTACAAAATAAACAAAAAGGAAATTTTACCTCAAAAGAGTAATATTCATGGACTGTGAAACCAGTCAGCTTTGAGGAGCAACTCGCAAAGGACATCAGTTATATCATAGAACAGCAAGTCTGCCAGAGCACTGGTGGCATCAGGTGCATGGAAAGGAAGCACTCAGCTCCAAAAACCACTGCAAGGATTTCACAGTGATAACTTCCTAGGAAGTTAAGTGGTGTACACCATGTGCAGTTTCAGTAAGTGTATGCTAATTCACAGAGGAAAACCAAAGTGGGCCCTAGGCTGACCCCTCAGGAAAGTGATACTGAAATAATGGAATTATTTATTAAACCAGCTGAGAGCTCTAGAGCTATGAAGGCAAGCACAGGGTTAGCAGTTATTAGGGAAGAAAAAAGAACCAAAACCCAGAAGTAAGCAAATGCAGAAATAGGCAAAGAACAGCAACGTATCAAATTCTGCATGCATTTGTTATAAGTTAAAAGAATAAAATGCTACAATAAAGTCATAAAAGGATGAGAAAAATGATCCAGCTACAGGACAGTTTCCTACTGAAGAAAATAAATTGAGTATAACTCTTCAGCTTGCAAAACCATAATGAGAATGGGGAGAAGAGGCAAGAAAAATTACTATAAAACCATGAAGAACAAAGTGAATGAGGAAACTACTACAGACAGAAATTAAGAAGGCAACAAGTAAGGCCAGAAATATGAGCAAGTCAGTGTTCAATACATGACTGAATGAGAGAAAAATCCTCAAAGGAAGACAAATGCTAGCAGTCACTGTCCAGCAGACAAAGAGGGCAGCTTGTCCCTCAATGTCCCTCATGCTTTGCATGAGGCAGAGGCTCCCTAGGAATGAGCCCAGAGTGAACACAGGCAGCTCTGCTGGGTTAGACCAGCCATCCCTCTCCTGCATTAGCACATATGACAGCAGTCACAGCAATTTTTTCAAAGGAAGTATTATCCCTACTACATATGCCCAGAAGAGAGGCTCACATATCTGTGCTGTGGAGGTGGCCTGTGCACTGAAGCCCATGGGTTTGTGTCATTTCCAGCTTTTCCCAGGTATCCAATGCAACCCATTCCAGGACAGCCTCACCCCTCTGCTTGGGAGTTGGCAGGTTCTCAATTCTCAGCTGCCCTCCTCGTTGCAAATCACAGAGGCATCTGTTACAAGTTGCATAAGTACTTTTCACACCAAATTTGAGCTTGTCATTGCTGACATGAGTATGCTTTAAAATATACTTCTGGAAAAAAAATACCATTGCCAGACGAGCTTTAGTGTATTTGTATTTGATTTCTGATAAGCTCTATGTAGGCTCTGATGAGAGCACTGGAGCTCTTGATGCTTTGGCTTACAGAGAATTTCCTTCTTGCTTAAGAAATTCAGGGCTGGACAGATGAAGAAAGACTAAAAGGGAATTCTTCCCCAAAACACTTGGTGTGGTACAGACAGCAAATTCTCACAATGAAGTCACACATTATTGTTTACTTTATTCCTTTCACGTTATCCCTTCACAGCACAGAGGAGCAGTATACTTTAAAAACAAGGAAAATCCTAGACTATATTCAAGGTGAATATACTTTTTAGGCCATTCCCAAATTTTGACTATGTCATATTAGCACATAGCAAATGTTCACAGTTCAGTGACTCAAGATGCCCCAGAAAACACAGACTAATCCTATCCCATTTTAGTTTAGATCTTCACCACAGCTCAGATAACACCACTGAAACTCTCTATCCTTACTTTCCACTCCAAATTCAGGCATGCCCAACTCAGGATTTGTATTCCAGATGTGAGCCCAGGCTCAAAACACAAGGCTTTAGTCTTCCTATAAAACCTTCCTTTGTGCCGTTCAAATTCTTCCATGAAAGCATTGAATTAAAACCAAAATTAAAGAAGTCCCAGAACCACACTGGAAGAATCCTCTGATTTCCAGGCCAGCCTTTTGCTCAGACTACAGCAGCTCTGCATCACAGAACCACAGAATGGGCTGGGTTGGTCCACAGAAGGGACCTTTAGAGATCACCTAATCCAATCCTTCTGTCCTGGGCAGGGACATGTTTCACTGCATCAGCCACAGCTTTGTCTAGCAGAGTCTTCAAATTCCCACAGAACAGATGTTTCACAAGGTGTCCAGGCACCACTTCCCAGGGTTTCAGTCTTCCCATGAAAATCTTCCTTTGTGTCCCATCTGTACCTTCCAAGTTATGGTTTCTAACTACTGTCCCTTGTTACACTGTCTGGCACCACTGAGAAGAGATTGCTTTCAGGTTGTTGGAAGTAATCAATTACTTTTCACTGACATTTCAAGCAGATTTCCCTTAGCCACCTCCTCTCCCAGCTCCACAAGCTCTCCATTGCCCACAATCTCAGCAGCTTTTTGACCTTTCAGTTTTTTCACATCCTTTCTGTCCTGGAGGCTCAAAAGGAAAACCTCAGCTCACAGAGCAGTGAGTCATGTCAGAGCTTGAGATGCAAGACTGCTTTGCATTTCAGGTTTAGCTACACAGCTTTCCTCCTCTTGCCTGGCCAGAGAGGGTTTTATTTCTTCAAGAGCAGCCCCAGCAATTATTGATTGAACTGCAGGGTTGCAACAACCCTTACCTCAAAGGAAAGGCTAATTACTTGAGACTGCAGGCTTTTTCAGATGTTAAACCTTATTTAACAGACTTTAAGTAATGCTTCAAGTGTTCAGCATGCATTACAAAAATATCCAGTGATTTTAAATGCAAATTTCCTTTTCCTTTTAAGACTAGGAAACACCGCATAACAATTAGTTATTCACAATTAATTCTGCATCAATCACTTAAAAAAATCACACTCTGGGGAGAACCACAGATCTGCCACATGGCTCTGAAAACACACAAGCCACAGCCATGCTTCTCAGCTGAGCTCAAGGGACAGAAGGGCGAGAAGAGAGCATTCCTTACTCAACCAGGACAGCGAGGACTGGAGGACAGGTAAGGCAGAGGGTTAAACGTTGTGGAGAGCTAGCCTGAAGACTTCGTTGGTACACACCCAGGCACCTTGAAAATTTTTCAATAAAAAGGTTTGGTGGAAGCCTAGAACTTGGTCATCATCTGCCTGAGCATGACAGGAGAAACACGTTACTAGGTGAAGCACACTGAAGATACTGGGTGACATTCTGGATGAACACTGGCAAAGCAGGGTCACACCAAATGCAATTCGCTCCTAAAGGCTTAAACTGATGCTTACTATTCCTAGTTGAAGCAAGCAAGCAGCACTCAGACAATGAACAGCAATAAAAACCAATAGGATTAGAATAAGTGGATGTATATTTATTATACTTCTGAAAAAGGATAATCCCACCCAAACATTAATACCTATCAGCATCCATTAAAGAGGATCTTTGAAAGCAATTATTGCATTGCTTTAGCCAGCAAATTAGATCTCTGCTACTAGGTTAGTCCACCTACTCAGATGCTCTGTTATATTGCAGCATCTTCACAAAGAAGCTGTTGTGCCCAGGCCCCTCAGTGCAGGTGATTATTCTGATATGGAAGTTGTTTTTTTTAAATTTATTTATAGTTCAGACTGGTATTAGCATGCTACTGGTGATCTTGGAAGTGCCCTTCCTTGTGCAAGATTCTCTTACAGCTCTCCTTGACACCGACCTATGCAGGCTGAGCAGCCACACCACAAAGAAGGCAGCTTTAAGTAACAGTGAGTATGCAGCTCCACGTTTGCCTGTTACAGTGTTCCCTGCTCAACTGGAGCTACACGTGAGCCACTTGTTAAAATGCATCATCTGCACCCAGCTGTTCTCAGTTCCTGCATTGTACACAGAGCAGCACTGAGATGCAGTAAAATGGCTGTCAACACGTGTGAACTGGCATGAGAAAAAAGTATTCACTACTTATCACAGCCAGGTTCATTCATGCCACAGACTGTTCCTGATATTTCATTTGTCCACCTCTATAAATATCACACAGGGCAGAAGCGTGAAGTTAAAATTTTAAGTTGACTTCGACTTTCTGGACACTTGTTCTGTGAGAAGCAGCATTCCCAGAGATTAAGATGTGATTTTTAAAGCCAAGGTTTGAGACACCTAAATGTGAAGAGTGGAAAAACATTTCCTCACCTACTAAAAATTCATAAGCAGGTTGGATTTGATCATGACAGTAGGCATACTTTAACCCAGTATGTTCTCCCCAAATACTTGGATGCTCTAACACACGATCCCCAAATTATACTGAGTTATTTCAGCAAGCTGAAATTATTCAGATAATGCATCAGAAAATACTACTCCAAGTCATCATAATTATGGAAAGATCCCAGACTGCATTTACAGTCAATAGCTTTACAGAAGCTTATAGCTTTACAGAACCCAATAGCTTTACAGAATCTTTTAGAATTTGGTATTTGCCACAGGATCCAACACAATCACTGTTGCAAGCTGTGATCTGCTTGATAATTATGCAATAACCTTAGAAACACGACTGTGCAAAACTAGGTGAAGATGTGACTGACCCAAGACACTGAGTCAAAAAAATCAGAGTTTTGTGCACACCCAAGAGCAGGGCTGAGGAGTCTGTCCTGCAATTCAGTGCTTTCCATGATCATACGTGGCTGCTTTTCCACAGAGTGTGTGCAGGTGGGACTGAGCAACAAGAAAGCTGGAATCCAGCTTGCAGCTAGGAAGCAGGAGCAACTTGAATGAGAGCCAAAGCTGCCTATGTTAGGTTTACCAGTGGATGCATTACACTGGGCACTGCTCTTCTCAGCTGTCCAGCCCAAAACAAAGAGAACAGCTTAGCAAGCAGATTCAAGCATTCAGTCCTATGTTTGCTTAGTAAACAGTACAGTGTCAGTGGAAGTTTGAATGCTTTGACACTGGAGGTGCCATTGAGTTAGCAGGAAAAGGAAATCTAAGCAGCTATTTCAAAACAAACTGGGTGCAGGTAACTCTAAAGACTGGATGGCATCAGAGGCCTGACTTCACAGCATGGCTGGACAACATGAACTCTGGTAACTTTAACTACTGCTATCTAATTTCACATTTTTTAAACTAACACCACCCACTGTGAGCAATTTCTGCCTGCAGCTGACTTGACATACAAGAGTATTTTTTGCAAATTCCAGGACAATGTCTTTCATTCATAAGCAGCTTCATTAATTTACAAGAGTGTGCCCCTGGTGTATTGGCAGACTGGGTAAGTTTACACAGTTCAGTAGTATCACTCACACAGCAATACAGTCATACTAAGCCTGAAAAATAATCTGGTTCTTCACAAGAAGCAGCTGTTTCAACAGCAAGTGTTTGATCTCAGGGGCAACATTCCCATTGTTGGATCAGTTTTGATTACAGAGGTACTAGACTGTACTAACACCAGGATTGTATTCTTGTGTCCTGCGACAGTCAAGAAAAAGTATGGACTCACTGAAGGGTGATCAGTTAACAAAATGAAGTCTGCTAAATCAGAGCTCAAATGCAAACATTACATCAAGGAAGATGCTAAACTAGATATGCTTAAATTGTCCAAGAACTCTGTGATGATGCTTTTAAATGCAACAGACATCAAAACCTTACTGCATCAGGGTAAGGGAAATACTGATGCTTCTAGAACCCACATGATATTTGTCTGCACAGTAAAATCCATGATACTTTGCTTGGCAGAACACAACTGTCAAATTACAGATAGTTTACCTAGAACTAGGTATCTGAAGGAAGGAGCATTTTTTGACAATCTTGAACAGCAGAGGAACAATATCCCAATGCAAGCTTATCCCTATTCCCTTCCATGAAGGAGCATTTTAAGGACCACCCATGAGAGCATTTTAATGTATTCAGAAATCAAATGACTCAGAATCCTGCAAAAATCTAAGACATAAGCACTTGTTAACCTGTAATGGAAAGAGTTTACCTTAAGCTGCCCCACTACCATACTGAGTATACAGCTATCAGGTGTAGGTTGGTGGTCTTGTGCTGTGATGCTGTGTTGTATTTTTTGGAAAGGGAGGCTCTGCAATGAAAAGAAATCAAAATAAGGAAATGCACAGTAATTGAATTATTTAACTTACAAAACAAAGATTGAGTAAATCCAATATTATGAAGTGTTAGATTATTGTGGCAGTACTGCACAGAGAACTGCTGCAAATGTGGGCACTACTCATGCAGGGTAAATTTTAACAGTTGTGTTTTTCAAGCACCAAGAGAGGAAATAACGTCACCATACACAGTAAATGGTATCTTTTCCTACTCTAATTGCACTGCCGTCAGATCATCTGTAAGCTCAAAGTTCATATGATGAAGGAACAAACCTCTGCTCTGAACTATATTAAAAATTATAATCATCTAATACATGAGGTATACCAGATGACTCCAAATTTTCTTTGTTGAAGTGGCTATGAATGGAAAGGAAAAGTGGATGAAGTATTGAAGACTTGAAATCCACATATCCACCCTTCCCCTTTTTAATTCCCTCGACACTCAGGTAACCAATGTCAGTATGTCTGGAGGCACGTGTGCAAGGAACACACCTTGAGAAACACCAGGCATTGGGGAGTAATTCCTGTCTTTCAGCTGGACCAAATTCACATACCAACACGGACAATTCCATGCAGTGAGCATGAAATATCTGGGGGATCTCAGAGTCCTGTCACACAAATGCAATTTTGGGAATGTTCTCCCAAGAGCTGCATTACTGCTAGGTGCTTTAGTGGCAGTTCAACATGGATGGAGCTCTGGGTGACCATGCAGTGGATACTTCAAGTCTAGGAACTGCACAGGATGGCAGCACGTGGCCATTCAAATCTCAGGTGGCACTTGGATGCCTTTGCTGCATTTCCCTGATTTGGAAATAGGTTGAAACAAATCCAAATGCATACTTCAACAAGTTCTGCATTACCCTCTAGTGGAAAGAGCCTCAGTGACTCCCGAGAAGGCCTAGGTAGAGACATGAGTCCTGCTGTAACAGATATGAAGTACAGTCTTGGCTCTACAAGTCTAAGGCTCTAAGAAGAATTCCAGGAAGCTAAATCCTTGGATAACAGAGAACACAAACTGTGTATGGATCAGGACCTGAGGAAGCAAATGAAGTGTAGGGAGCAGCCCTCTAATTAGAGGGACACTATTCAAGAACGCCCTTTAATAAAGCCTGGGGTGTTTCCTCTTGGCTGGGAGTGTAATCCCAACCAACTCAGAAGCGCAAAGTGGACCAACTGCTTTATGGTATAGAATAGACATTTAGTAACAACATAAATCAAGAGCCTTCTTTTCTGAATGACCAGCAGACTGTTTTCCAGGGTCACCATCCTGAACTTGAATGTGCAAAATGCCCATACAGCCTGCTTAAGCATAGGCTGGGAAGTTCCTTTGACAAAAGGTACTCCAAAGCCCAGTCCCACCTCAGCACAAGAACTTCTTGTTGAACAAACCTTGCAAAAAGAGTCTCTTGAAAAGGCAGAGGGATGAAGGGGAATGAATGCAATCGTGTCCAGGGAGGAAGGAAAGCCTTTGGAATCAAGAGCTCTGCAGAACAGTGACAAGTAGCCAAAGACAAGGCTGGGTAAGACAGTGGCTGTTTCAAGTACCTGATTACACAGGACGGGAGGAAATGGCCTCAAGCTGCATCAGAAGAGGTTCAGGCTGGACACCAGGAAGAATTTCTTGACTGAAAAGGTGGTTAAGCATTGGAATGGGCTGCCCAGGGAAGTGGTAGACTCACTATCCCTGGAAGTGTTCAAGAAACAACTGGACATGGCAATTAGTGCTATGGTTTCGTTTACAAGGTGTTGTTCAGCCAAAGGTTGGACTCGATCTTGGATATCTTTTCCAACCTTAAAGATTCTATGACTGTCATCTTCAGAGGAAAGGACCCCAAAGAGCTGGCCAGCCTAGTGAGCTACTCATGTGATGCACAGGGAGAAATTCCACTGGAAAGAGTAGGAGTGTAGGTGACAGGAAAGATCATTGATTTTTAGGATAGGCAGAGGCTGCTTCAAAAGGATGGCTGCTTATGGACAACCATTTGTATGGAGCAAAGGATTCTGTGGTATGAAAAGTACAATGAAAGTGTCTAAAAAGCATGAAGGCACACAACAAGCAAGGTTTTTACCATCTGATACTAGAAATTGACTGGTCTTTCACTACCAAAACTATGGAATCCTCCTTGAAGTCAGGTAAGAGAAATTAGGCAAGAATAAAGTTGAGTAGCATAAACTCACTGCTGGCAGCAAGAATACCTGTCTCAGCTTCCTTCTTGGTCCAGTATGTTCATAGAACTACATAATCATTATCTCAAATGCTCAATGTAAATCAGGCTGCCCCTAAATTAGCACAGGCACTCTCTGTGAAACAAGTCCAGCATCAATTAGGACAGAAGGAACAAGCGTCAACTCCCACGCTGTAACAAGGTACAGATGTGCCAGGCCTGCAGAGCAACACCCATACAACCTTGCCCTACTATATCAGCAGATTGAAAAGGTGCCATACCACTGCTGTCACACAGCAAAGAATTCCATCTAAAAGAAAATGCCACCTCTTTGTGCTTACATCAGTTCACCAGCCAGGCACTGAAGGACACAAGACCACAGAAGTGCGAAAGATTTCAGTGTCACACTGTCAGGGATGTGCTGAACTGACTAAGCAGCTCCAGAAACAGAGTAGGTGAGCACATGAAGCTGACACAGCAAAGGGAGCCCAGGCAGCTCAGTGCTGACAGAGGAATGCTGAACGACATTAGAGTCACTGTAAGCTGATACAGCCCATAATGAGCCACAGCAGTGGAAGGGCACGGAGTAACTTCAGTGCATTTCCTCCTCACTTTAAGCAGATGGATACAAGCCAGAAAAAGTTTCCCTAAAGCAGAGTAGTGTGTCTTCACTCACCAATTACAGCTGCAGCAGGCACATAAATCCAGAAAAGTCCACCTTGCACCAGAGACAGGGAAGGTACAGATGAGCTATGTCATGGTGGGAAAGGAGCTGGATCCACACTGGGCTGAATCCAAGGCAGCAATCAGACACTGTGGCCAAGCAAATGCTTGGCTGGTTGGGTATCTAAATGGCTGCTAGCCCAGAAGTCTAAAGAACACTGAGTACACAAACAAGCAACCCTGGAGCTAGGGTATCTCCTCACCTACATGCAAGCAGTTGCTGCTGTTTCTGAGATGTGCAGCCTAATCAAAGGCAAGACAGGTACCTGAAGCACAGACCTGAGGGCAAACCTCAATCTTCACAGTTAAAGATGCCTTAGGTGAAAGAAGCAATTCAAAACACAGGAGCAGTAGCTGTGCAATAAGCCAAGTGTCAAGTTACCATTATTTTTCTTCTCAATGTGTAATAAAAATGTCTGAAATACCATACTCAGAGCAGACTGTCTGGTGACCTAAAAAGCATGTCCTCTGCATATCTTGCAAGAGAAACAAACTTTCTAGTCTCATGACAGTTTGCAAGTACCCCCAGTTTCATAACAGAAGCATGGATTTAATCAAGATGATAAAAATTCTCTAAGTTTAACTAAATGAACATGGAATTCCAGTGTCCTCTCACTTGCTGAAGAGGAAACGTGTTTCAAAGTCCTGAACCGTACCTGCTCATATCTGAACTGCTGACAAATCTGCACTGAGGATAAGTCAGCTTCTCCACTATAGAACTTATTTGCAGTTTACGTATCAGCAAACAAGTTGTTTCTTGCTGTCATGTGTCTAGCCTTTATCACAGACAGATCCAAGTAACAGGTTTGCTATTGCTTCTTCCTTGGCATGCCTTAAAAGAGCAAAGACACTTTTCACTCCTCTAGATCAGAGGCATCTTATGCATTGGACCTTTTAAAAAAATAAATCAATAATGTCAAATACAATTGCAGTCACAAAACAACCTTGCAAACTATGGAGTCAATTAACATTCCACCATTAGAGCCATCAGTGGAATAACCCACTACATAGCAGTAAAGCATAACATTTCCTGAAGACCCAAGTTGGAAGCAAAAGTTCAAGATTTTTGAACTGCTTAAGTCTAACTCAAATTTTCAGAAGCAATTATCTTCTAGTCTTAATAACTGTTTCCCAAAACACTCAGTAAGGATTGCAGACTTACAGTGAGTTTTTCAACAATGGCTGCTTTGCCCTGGAACTGCTGCCCTTCCCACGTAAGGCATGATGCATCAATCTGGGGGAAAAGGAAAAAACTCATCAACTTAGGTAACCCTTAAGCAATCCTGATAAGACTTTGTTCATTTACCATAAATCCTTAGAATCCGGCCATTTGAAAACTACCTCAAAGGGACACACAAAGAAACCAGCAAAACCAATTGAAAAAGTTTGGAACAATCAACTAAAAATTAAGTAGACTACATCTCATTATCATAAGTCTACCAGCAAAAAGAGTTCCTGCCTCTGGATAAAAGTCAGCTTTCAGAAGAAAGTCTAAAGGATAAAAAAAAATTCTACAGACATGAAGTGAAGCATGTAGAAAGAGAAAAAGATATGAAGAAAACTGACAACATGGGTTGCACCACCAGAGTAGTGCTCCAACTCACCTAACTCAAGAAATTCAAAAGTGGCTGGCCAGGTCCCTACCTGGAATAGGTGACAAAAGTCTTGATTGACTTGGATTACACCACTAAACTGAATCTTGTGGTGGAAGTAGTGGTAACAGGAATACAAGCCAAATCTAAGAGCTCCCTGCTGCATTCCTGCATGCTATAAAATTTGTTTGCTCCCACAGGGTCTCTGAAGGGAAAAAGGTCATCATTAAAAGCCCATTTCTAGAGAATCTCCCCAAATTTAGACAAATTGTGACCTTGGTGCATTTCAGCCACACAAAACAGGGTCCCATTCTCCACAGTTTAGGAACTCCACAAAACAACATACATCAGTGACCTGCATAATAGTTCTCCCAAATACATGTGCAAAGGACTCTTCATGGAATGATGGAAGGCAGAAAGACCCTAAGGGTGAAAAAAAGCCAGGAGTTCACTGTGTGGAAGGCCCTATCTCCAGGAATTTAAATTAGTTTGTACTTACCACCATTTGGAGGACTGAATGTATTTTAGTAATAAAATACAAACTAAGAGCCTCCATATTTAGAGCTGCGGTTAGAACACAAACTGCTTGGGCTTCTTCTTGGGCAAAGTAAAGTAACAATCTGGCAGGAAGCAAGTACACAACAATCCCAAGAGCAAATGGTATCAGTGCTGCTGGATATTGCTGAGGTATAAGGAGGGGTGTCAGAGGGTGTTGAACCATTTCAATCCTCAAGAGCTTGCTGAAACTTCACACAGCTCATCCAGCAGATGAAGAACCAGCCAGAAAATCAGGATATGCTGCTAGAAGACTTGTCAGCCTTGAATGCCTCGCTGCAACTCCTCAGCCACCCAGCAGCATTCCTCACCATCAGCAATCAACTCCACACACAGAGCACTTTGCATGCTCTGGAGGAATCTTCCCCCAAAACTAAAAGCTTGTTCCTTGGGTTTGTTTTTATTCTGGTATCCAAGTTTACTTCACCCCAAATAAGAAGCAAAAATAAAAACCTAGTGCTTGAGGAAATTTAAACTAAATTTACATTAATTTAACATGTTACTTTACATGTTTAAACTGGATTTAAAACTGTAAGTCTATTGTAATGTTCAGAGGATTAATATAGCATGAGGTCCAAGAAACACCTGCAAGAACTGCTAAACACAGGGTAGGACTTAAATGACATCTCACTTCAAGAGGGATCCAAGCAAATCCATGCCTGTAAATTAATGGCAAACTAAGACTAGAATGTTTGCTTTTACAGAGCACTTCATCACAGGATTATCATCAAACCCATCCAATACAAACCACTGCCTACAGCTAAACAGGGCTTTTGTGAATCTGACTGCCTATAAGGCAAACAAAGCTCAAAATAGAAGTGAAACATAAAAGAAAAGCAATGAATAAAAGTGAGTGTGATTGCACTGACTAGCATTCTGGAGACAGGATAAAGCCCACTATCCCACCCTTTGTATTCTCACACACCAAAACAGGGAATCCCAGACAGATAATGGGACAGAGCTCCAGCACTCTTTCTGTGGATACTCACATATATTGCTCCTAACTGAGTCCTGTCTGCATCAAAAAGTTGGTAGTAATGTTGCACAAAGCTGGATCCAATCTGCTCCCAGATAGGCTTGTCTCCCATTCTGAATCCTCACCCAGAGCCAGTGACTATAAAACAAACAAACAAAATTATCAGAAAGATCACAGGAGCATAACACTTGGCTTGACTATTAGCATCAAGAAACATAGATCCTCTCAGCTGGCCTAAATTTTTCTTTGGGGTAAGTAGGACAAACTCACCTCTGTATCCTAGACTTGTAAATAAAAGTCTTGGATACTGAATGGTTTAATTTCTAATTATAGATTCGGTTTGTAGTGCTATTTCAGTGTGAGGTCACATCTCATGTACAAAAGTGGAGAACAAGAACAAAACTGAGTGTTACCACCTTATCTTCACATATTTCAGAAGTTACACCATCTGAACAAGCTGGCAAGTGCTCGCTGTTTCAACTTGATCTCATTTACTGTAAAAAACTGACCTGTTAATATGGATTGTCTGCAAGTGGCTTACACTAACTGATTCATGTATTTAGTTCCACAGGTATTTTACCATCCACAGACCATTCTAAGAGTGTCCTGTCAATGGCACATAACAAGAATTAATTCACTAGCTCGTTGTTTAACACAAGCTTCTGCCCACCCTCTTCTATCCTGTCAAGGAGGCTGAAGTATACTTGATGTCTATCTTTAAACCTGTAATAACTTCAAAATACAAACCATGATTTTTCATAGTGGTGAGAATCTGCAGTTCCTAGTGAAGGTGCTGGAAGCTCAGAGGCATCCCACACTTCTGAACACAAGTGCCTCTATTCCAAAGGGATAAAGCACAGAGCATGCACAGCAGTCTGGACAGGCCCAAAATCTCGTGCACCATCAGCACAGCTGATGGCTTTATCACGACACTACATTTTTCAAGAAATCACATTCATTTTTATTCATCCTGATCTCTCTCTGGAAGTCTGAAGAATTGTGCTAAAATTCTAAACACAAAAATACTGCACTCAAACCCCTCTACATTATATTTTAAGATCTGAGTTCACTTCAAGCAAACTATACTTGCTTAACATCAAGATCTGTCAGCCGCTAGTCCCTCTTTGCAATCCCTGTCCAAGAACCTTGGAGTTACAGGCTTAAATTGCACCATAAGCCTGAAAAGGTATGAAATTCTGTTTTAGGACACACGATATAAAAGCTATTTTGGCTTCCTTTAGCTGTCAACTACTCACACACCTGTATAAGATTTGACAAATTCCTAAAAGAAGCAAAGCACACATTCCCAAGATCTCCACAGAGGGTACTCCCAGGCCCCGTGCACAGTTGGACAAGAAAGCTCTTTCATATTTTAAGTCCTTGGCTGTCTGAGCTCTGCTCATAGAAATGGGAACTGAAATGGGTTCAGCCTCTAGGCTGGAAGTTTAAAGGTCACACAAATTTGGCCAGACTTACAGAAGAGCAAACCTCTTTCATCAGATCAATCGGCCTAACAGCAGGTAGCCTCTGTGTTTTCAGGGTGGTAAATTCAACTACCAGGAACAACTGCTATCACAGTTTTAAACATCCTTATTTCACAATCAGTCACCTAGGCAGAACAGTCAACATCAAACTCACCAAGCCTGTACACTAACATAAAAATTCAAAGTCTTGTTGCCACACAACTATTGTTTCAACTGCTCCAAAGAGATGTACAATCTGGTGTTAAACACCATCGTGAGTGCTCCACTAATACTTGCAGTACATATCTCAGCCTGGAGGAGTTTACCCAGTGTGGTCACTTCTCTGGGACAGCACAACACAAATTAAAAAAACACCCAAGTACAACAGATTTAAAAAAAACAAACAAAACCAATCCCACACTCACATTCCAAAGAACTTAAACCTAGTTCTTTACAAGCGAAAAGTCTGTATTGATTGCACACCCATAATTGCTGCATACCAGTCTAACCTGGAGTTGATCCAGAAAACAAATAACTTCAGCCCGCATTTGGGGGTTTTATGTTGAATAAAAACCACCCTAAAACCATGGCACCAACTCCCTGGGAACTCTACTGAGTGATGCCCACCCTGCTGAGAGCACTCATGTCATATTTGGAAAACTCGAAGCAGTAGGAGTTAAGTTTGATGCCTGCAGTTTCCATTCCAGACCTGCGGGTACCTGGAAGTGTAGTTTGGGATGGCTGCAGCAGAGCCAACAACCAGCACAGGTGAAAACCACATGGATTCACTTTTTATGGATCCTCATAGCTACAACTTCCAACACATAAAGTTACACCACTATCAGATATTCCTAAACATTCAAGGGCACATCTAGTTGACAGCATTGATGCTCAGCAGTAACACATCTAACACTGAACTGAAGCAGAGGACAACAAAATAACCACCGGCTTATTCTTCTGAAGCTAAAGCAAGTTAGCTATTGCCATATTCAACTTCCCCACACACAAGATGTGCACTCACCCTTAACAGCTCCCTGTACCACCACACAAACCCAAGATCAAGCTGTACACCAGCACTGCACCTCATTTAGTCCCTCAAGGCACAACAGTCTCACTCAAGCACCAGATGCCTTCTGTTCAATCCTGAAACTGTGAGAAAGCCTTAGAGACTGCAAGGAATGAAGGAACTCTTATTTTAAATATGGAAAGTAGAATTATGGTTTCTAGATCTAAAAATTTGTATGCTAGCTTGCTATCTCTTCTAAAAAAACCTGTTTGTATTTTGATCAGTAAAATACTATTAAATAAATAAAATAAAATACAGCATAAATTTTACCCATTATAATATGGACTTCATCAGAAATGAGAACAAGCTAAAAAAATGCGTCTGAAATTAATGATCCTTGACTAATTTTTTTTTGTTTGTTACAACCTTACTCTCTTTCCTGTGCCATTCATGTATGGTTTTGCTGAACACTCACTCTTCCTGGAAAGGTTTATTTTCCTTTTCTGATTTGTCACCTTTTCCTCCATGCTGTCTCGTGTTTTCTGCCTGTCATTACAGATGTAAGAAGCTTAGAGATGTACCTAAAGAAAGAACAAGATGGGAATGATCTATGTCATCAAGCCCAGTCCCTTACAGTGAGACAATCCATGTAATATTGCATTGATACACTTATCAGTACAGTATTTTAATGAGATAAATATAATATAAAAAGCTTTAACATCTGTTGCAAACCTATGAGGAAAGCATGGGTTCTGATGTTGTCAAACACCAGGGCAACACAGAGGTGCTTCAGAGCCATCCTGACAAATCTATCTGTGCTTCACTCAAACCTGTCTGTGGTTACAGAAACAAGAATATTCACTTAATATAATGCCAGATAAAAGAAGTTTCAATGAGCTAGAAAGCTCCAAAGACGTGGCACACCTGTCCTTTTAAAGGCACCTGTTGAAAGTTACTGTTGTATAAGTGTATTACTGCACATTCCACCTTAATTCCCCATGGAAAAGGAGATAATTTCCTCAAGCTAATTAATTTCCTTGCCTTTGTCACTTCAAACCAAACCTACCTCCTCACATCCACTTAACAACATCACAGTCCATTTGGTTAACAGCTTCTTTACAAAAGCACAGCGGTAAAGCTGAGCTACCAGCACATCCTGTAATATTTAATTCACATTATTCACTCTCTTGGAACCTGCTTGCACTAGAGAATTTATCCCCACCCCAAATACCACCCAGCAGTCAGCACTGAAGCAGAAACCCAATACAGTGCATAAAAGCTGCAGCTCCCAGCAACTCTGCCTTCAACAGGTAGATGCGGACACTGCTGAACTGAAGTGCTTCTCCACAGGGGCCTTTAGCAGTGACATTGAAATCAAATTCTCCAATACCTTTGCCAGGTTGCACACTGACATGTCAAGAGTAAATTCCACCCCTCCACACATCTCTCACCACAATCCCTACACATCTCATCCTACAAGGTACCAGGGCATCCCTGGTGATTGCTTTGGCACATGGCAGACTGCACCAAGAGCAGGACAAGCTGCAGGACCCAGCGAGCAATAGCACCAAAGAGGAAGCTGCACCTATAAGACAGAGAAAACCTAGAAGAGAACAGGGCCTCCACATGAGCCATGAGCAACCTTGAGTAAAACCAGGGTTACACTGCCTCAGGCAGACTTTTTTATCCACAAAATCCAAAAATACAGGATCTTTTCCATTGCTTGTCCCAGCTTTGGTGCTTCTGTCAACACTCACCCGTCTTCCATCCCTGCCTTAGCTCTGGGTGTGAGAGATTAGCACAAGCACAGTGCCCACAACTCCCGAAGGGAACACAGTCCTTAAGAGATTCATTTCTGCCACCAGTCTTGATGAAACCTCCTCCTACTGCTTCCTTCACAAGCTACAAAACACACCATTCTCTGTCAGTTTCCTGCAGCATGAAGTCCATCCTTCTGCTCATGCGGCACCACCAGAGCTACTCAGAGGGGTAACTTGAGGAAAAGTCACTTTTTTACTTGGAAAAACAAGACTAAAAAGAGATTGCCTTCTCTGAAACACATAAGTGACATTTGGGGCAGGTGGGCTACTGTCACAACTCTGCAGTATGGAGAAAGAACAAAAAGCTGTTTCAGCCAGCAGCTATGTTTTAACACATTATCAGGCCTGGACACATGTAAACTTCCGGCTATCAATTAAAAAATTAAGTCATTCTGAACTGGAGCAAGGTAGGCCTGCAATTCTAAAAGAATATTACTTTTCCTGAAAAAGTCAACAAAAACTAGCATGAGCAATAGTAAAATATAAATTGCTAAAGAAAACAGAGGTGGTCTGCCAGGAATTGCTACATTTAGAAAGCAAGCTGTATTCTAAGAATCAATGAACAACCATCACAGGCAAAGAAGGTCTGTAAAGTCTTTCTGGTCTGCAAAACACTAAGGAAAAAAACACTGAATTTAAAGAGGAAAAACCTCAAACCAATACATTCTAATGCTAGGGGAAAAAAACTGCCTTCTATTATCCAGTTATGACTATATTTATTCCACAAGTAATCTCAGCATAAACAAACCATGCTCCCAGGATAGTAAAGCCAGCCTAACACACCACCAAAGTTAAACTCTCTTAAGATTGAAATCAAGCTTATTTTCTGCCAGATTTGAGAATCAGTGCAACAAAATAGCACTGCCCTTAAATCTGTGCTGCTGGTCCAGTGACACCTGAATCCACAGCAAACATGGTTCGGACCATCAGTTGCTGCACCCTTCACTACTGATTAACAGGAGAAAATAAGGACAATGAAAGAGCTCTTAGCTTTTTCAGTTCCTGATACTCTCGCAATTTCTACCATGCATGAATTTAGACCACTCAGATCAGAGAGTCAGCAGTTTTTAGACTGGCAACAAAAGTAAAGCAGCCAACAGTTTTAGACTATTTTTCCTTACTTGCTTTTCTTTTGCCACTAAAACTTGCAAAGATGAGAGTGTCTCCAGTGTGCACTTTCTAGGAACACAATGGAACCAGCATCACAGGACCAGTTAATCTTCTTTCAAACAGGTCATCTATTCAACTCCACCAACAACCACTTGATAACAGATCATCCTCCTTTAGCAAAGGATACACTCCCAACAGAGAAACTATGCAAATCATGACAGAATAATGCAGTTTGTAAGGGACCTCCTCCAGCTCAAAGCAGGAGGACAAACCTGTTCCACTGCCTGACTGCCCTCATAGAGGGCAGCTGTCCCGTGCCTGAATCCCATCTGTTCCAGTTATGCCCCCTGTGTCCTGCCCTGCCATGAGGTACCCTGAGAAAAGCCTGGCTCCAGTCTCCTGATAATGGCCTGACAGAGACTGGAGGCTGTGATTAAGCCCTGCTCAAGCCTTCCTTAGGCTAAAGAAGCCCAGGCCAGGCAGAATGCACAGTAACACAGGGATGAAGAAATACTGGAACTTACTGAGGGGCATCATGCCTCATCAGCCATTTATCTTCAACACACTGCATCTCTGTCTGGTAAATGCCAATTCAGCGGTCAACCTTTCTCCTTTAGAAAACCTATAAAATTTCCAGTTGAGGAACAAATTTATGCATTCAGAGACTGAAGGCAAGAAGTGTTTCTCTGACACATTTTCACAATCACCTCCACAGCAGTTGACTGATCCACAGAGGAGAACCCTCTGTGAACTACAGCTCAAGGCCAATCAAAAACCATTGACTTCAGAGACCTCCATCAAGTAATTGCCATGGAATGCTCTATGCAAGAAATTGCATTATTCTAAACATGCTTTCGGAGCTAAAAATAATTAAGTCTAGATATGTGAACAGTGAAAGGATAGAAAGGGAGAAAGGGGAAGATGACAGACTACTTCCTTCTGGGAAATACATTTACTTTCCCCTTCTTAGTCTTTTTATTCCTCTACTTCAACTTCATTAAGACAAATTAATGAGGGAATTATGCCAACCTGAAGTATTTTTTTTTTGTTAGAAATGCCAGCAAGCGTTAGGCCACTAGTACACAAAGCACCTGAGGAAGACTCTAGGAAAGTTTTCACTGTGCCTGCAGCTTGATGCTCATCCCAACTGCAACCTGAATACCCAAGAGAGCCACACAGAGTAAGTCAGGATGATTTTCAAATATACAGACATATATTACACATAACTGCAGAGGAGGACATAATTTGTTGTTAAGCAAAAGCCACAATGCTACACATGTGCCTTTTTTTCCAGAGTATTCTTCATGCAAGCCAAAAGCTGAATTCGAGTTTGCAAGGCTGAAGCCACATTTCCTTTCCCCAAAATGAATGCAGGACTGCTCAGTTTTAAAAAAAATAACCAAGGAGGCACGGGGGAACTGGAGTGCTACACAGTTTCCCTTTACCTTATAGAAACAGTAACAAAACATTTAATGGCCACAGTTGCCACAATATCTACGAGTTTTAAAGCAACCTAACAGAATTATACTTGCAATGCTACCAGCTATTAGGATATATTGCAATTCCTAAACTCACCATACTCTACACTTTCACTAATGAAATGATCCTCTTATTAACAGGGCCAAAAGAAATCCCAGCAGAGAGAACTGCAGGAAGTTGTTACCATTTGCATTTTTCTAAAGACCTGAACAACACAGATGTTAAGCAAATATATTTCAAATCATCTAACAAATAATTTGCAACCTTTTATGCAAATAATAATTAGGGGCCCAGTGGGAAAATAGTTAAATAGTCCAAAAGTGATCCAAAGTACCACCTCACTTTAAATGAGATCAGGCATTTCACTATATACAGTAATTTTGCTACTTCTAGGTAGAAATCTGTGAAATGCCTGGTTTTTGTCGCTGCTAAAAGAATACTTAAAGTCATTACAGACAAATACAGAAATCACTGCTTAAACACAACTCCTCAAGAAGGTAAAAGAGTATTAACTTGAAAAGGCAGCTGATTAAGGAATCAGAATTAACTTTCAAGCAACATTTCTGCAACCAATGCCTACTCAAGCATTTAGCTGGACTTTTTTTTCCATTTCAACTCCAATACAGTATGTCCAGCTCTAAGACATATTTACACTGGAAATTATGGACTTCATATGAGCTGAATTATTATTTCAGCCTGCCTTAGACAGGAAGTTCAATCTGAATTGCAAGAACAGAATCTTGGGGATTTAAATGTCTTCAGAAAGCTATCTCACATTAACTGAATACAACACACACTCCTTGCTACTGCACACCTTCGCAGGTTTTGATTGTTTTCAAAGCTGAAAAGTAACAACAGCTAGAGAAGGGAAGAAACTATTCTCTCTTGCAGATCATATTGTAAAAAGGCAACTCGAAGTGAAAAACTACATGGCTGCAGCAGATCACTGAGCACATGCACTTTGCTAGTTTCACTCCAAGGAAGCATGAACCTTTCACGTTCGATGTGACAAAGTGATTCAACCTTGTCAGGTAACTTCAGTCCTCTCACAATCTTCTGGCAAGACAAAAAACAGCAAGAACATTAAAAATACTCAAAGCAGAAGCATAAACGAATACACCTTCTGCCCTGCACAAACCATCTCCTCGCAGCTCCCGGTTCACCCACTTTACTGTCCTCCCTGCGATACTGAGCCGCGGCAAAGCAAAAAGGAAGCACCGACGGGCACCAGGCCGGGGAGAAGCCTCGGTGCCTCCGAGGGTCGCGGCGGCAGCGCCGGGGACAGAACGCCCAGGGAGTGCCGGGGGCTGCCGGCGGGCCGAGGCGAAGCACAGCCCGCACCACCCCGTTATCCCCCGGCCCCGCCGGAGCGATCTGCCCCCTGAGCCTGCGGCCCGAGCTCGCCCCTGCCCAGGCCCCTCGCTCCCTCCGGGNCCGCCCCGCTCCGCCCGGCCCCGCGGCACGCCGGGACAGCGAGTTCCGTCGGCCACCGGACGCGCTCTGGGAGGGGCGAGTAGAACTACAACTCCCGATGAGTCCCGCGCCGAACCCCGCGGTGGCCCATTCGAATGAGGGAAGGGGCCCGCGCGCCTCTGGCCCCGCGGCGGCGCCCCGGAGCATTGTGGGATCGTGGGGGTGCGTAGCGGGGAGGGGCCCGGCGCCTGGGGAGTAACGGGGACGGGATTGTCCCCCTTGGGGACAGGATTGGCCCCTCTGGGATAGGGTTGTACCGCTTAGGGACAGGACTGTCCTCTCTGGGAGTGATCTGCACCNGGGGGGGCGGGGCCGGGGCCGCCCCCCCCGCTTAGCCCGCCCGCCTGCCCACCCACACGCGGGGCCCGCAAGTCCCGGGCACAGCCGGCGATGGCTCGGCTCTCGCCGCCGCCGCCCCTCTGGGACCGCGCTGCCGGCCCGGAGCATTGTGGGATCGTGGGGGTGCGTAGCGGGGAGGGGCCCGGCGCCTGGGGAGTAACGGGGACGGGATTGTCCCCCTTGGGGACAGGATTGGCCCCTCTGGGATAGGGTTGTACCGCTTAGGGACAGGACTGTCCTCTCTGGGAGTGATCTGCACCCCTCTGGGACAGGGTTGTACCCTCCGGGACCGAGCAGGACCCACGGCCCTGAGTGGGGACCTGGGTGGTGAGCCCCGCAGAACTGCAGGTCCTGAGGTTAATTTTAGTTTCCCCCAGAAGAGCTATACAGTGACAATTTTTAAAAAAAATTGCTAGGCTTGATTGCAGTGAAAAGTTTGCAAAGAAGGTGTGGGGTGGTAGAAAAACGCCTTCAAATAAATACTTGTGAACATCTAAGTGGTTTAAAAAGCGTGGTTTGGGTCTCACTGCAGTCCTCCTACATTCCTTGAAGCAGCAGCAGCAGAGGGGACTCATAAGGGTACAGGAATTGTCAGGATTTTGGAATATATGGCTAAATGGGCCATGGACAGAGTTACATTCCTGGATTTCTTGTGTAACTGGAAAGTTGAACTGGTCGGTGGTCTGTACTACAATGTTGGATATGGGCTACTTAGGGAATACATGGCTTGTTCAGTGCTTGAGCTCTGGAGCTTGGGGATGCTGGGCAAGAATACATCATCTTAAATAAAATTATTAACCCTCTGGGCCAAAGGCTATCATATTATTACATAAAAAGTTTTAAAAAACTGAACAAAACAAAACCCTAAAAAATCTAAAAATAGGTACAGAAAATGGGGAGTCACTATTAATCTCTAGAGGAATTGTTATGAATTTAACGTTTTCCCTTAGAATCATAAAAGCCATTTAAAATAAACATTCTTCAAGTCCCCTTCTAGGGCTGACATTTGATAATACACAGCAACATGACAACCAAACATAGTCAAAACTGGTACAAGAAAAATATTGCAAGGGTACAGGCTGGATTAGAATACAGAAAGGTGAGGGGTTGAAAGAGAAGAAAAACATTTGCATTGAGGAGCAGTACAGGGGTTTTTTGCTAGCATAGTGAGGTTCCTTCCTACAGAATTAACCTCTTAATGCCCTGAGGTAGGGTTGCTCACTTCCTTAATTTAGCAGGAAATGGGAGAAAGTGTGCATGAGGAAAAGTGTCTGCATTTATCAGAATTTATCCTGCATTAGAAGAGACCCACAAGGATCAGTGAGTCCAGCTCCTGGCCCTGCACAGGACAGCCCCAACAACCACACCATGTGCCTGAGAGCACTGCCCAAACACTTCTGAGCTCTGGCAGCCTTGGTGCTGTGACCACTGCCCTGATACCTTTGCTGGTTCTTTAATTGACCTAAACCACTCTGTGGTAACACATCTGCTGGCCCATTGCTCAAAACCATTCCAGGAGCCCCAAACCCGCTCAGTTCCTTTTCACTTCCCACGATCTGATCTCTCCCCATCACAGAGACTCTCCACAAACACTCGGTTTCTGTTTCCCCTGGAGTGCACAGCAGTTTAGGTTGCAGTGCACCAAGTTCCAGTCCCATCCATGGGGCTGGGTGTACAGCAGTGGAGGGAACATCAGCCAAGTGCACCTGCAGACCTTTATAAATAAGGGGCCACATGCTCTTTTCCTCTGAGTCCTCTAATCCTTCAGAAATGTGTTCATCAGAATCTCCCCAAATATCCCCATACCAGTCCTCTGGATCCATATCTGCTGTCACCACCTAGAAGTGGATAATCCTATTGTTTGGGGGTGTTTTTTTGTGGTTGTGACAGCTTTATTTCAATCCTTCGTTCCAATAACCATAGTTGCTCTCCTTCCCTGTTCGTTAAGACATCTGTCTCTGTCTGTTTCTCTATTTCCAGCCTTCTGGAATAATCACAGTGTGCCTGTGCCTGTACCAGGCACGCTCCCAAGGTGGCACACACGCTCTCTTTACCATCCCCTCTCCTGCCGCGGCGGCACTGCTGGGTCTCTCTACCACCTCCTCCAGGTCCAACCCCTTCTCCTTCACCCATTCCATCCCTAAAGAAGATCCCTAAACAGCCCCTCTATTTCCCCAGAAACCCCTCCATTGACATCCTGCTGACTATGCCAGGTAAAATGTTCTGTAATCCTACAAAAACAAAGCAAGTTATATATTCAAATGAGGTTTTTTTACAAAGCAGCTGGCAAAAGAGCTTTCATTTGCTCAGCGTGGCCCTTGCTGGCAGAGGGCCAGTCCTGTTAGCAGCAGAGCTGTGCTCACATCAGGCTGTGATGGAGCTGCAGCCTTATGAGCCCTCGGGATGACACACTGCACCCCAGGGTTGGGGGCATGAGCTTTTGGGCACAAGGAAGTTAGAAGGTGATGTGGTCTGATGTTTTCTTCTAGATGAGAACCTGTCTTCTCAGCCTGCCTCTCCCCTGAGCCATCCCCATCAAACCTTCTTTGATGCATTCCCTCCCTCTTCTCCCATCTCCTGCAGGGTTCCTTTGCACCTGGCAAGGAGCAAGCACTGAAAGGCTTGTGCCACCCTCCCCCTGTGTCACTTGAGCTCCTTGCATGCCCCAAGCAGAGTTCCTGGTGCCTCTGACTACAGATCCAGCTAAGGTACAGTCATGTCTGGAGATGAAATCCTGATGTAGTTCCATAGGTGCTTTGTTGCTTTGTCACTTGAGTTCTGCAATGCTGAAGACTGTAAACCTGTACATTTCTAGCCAAACCTGCTTGTGTTATAGCCCTTTAGACCTGCTTATATTTTATACTACATTGACAATATTTGGATACTGTATTAGCAATAAGTTTAGTCATAATTATCCACATTGGACACATTGGTGTTGGACACCAGGCTGTGAGCAAAACCCCTTTTCTCTGCTCAGCAATACAGCTCTCTGCCAGACCACTGTAAACACCTCCCTATCCCTGGAAAAACAGGGATTGTGCAACTGATTGATGCAAGGATGTTACTGCTGAAGTGAGCGTTCCTCATCCCTGGGGCAGCAACCCAAGCTCTCCAGCATCTTTGAGTAGGAGCCACAGAATATGATTTTTGAGTGCACTAAGAGTCCTTGGCTTCTGCTGAAACTGAGAGACCCTAGCTGTATCATCACCACAACAAAGTCAAAAGACCTTTTGGTGCTCCTCAAGCTCTTGCTGTTGTTGCTCTTCTGTCTCTTTTTGCGTGATTTCTGTTTGGTGGAGGAGGTGTCAGTCACAGTGGCATAGAGATGGATGTGCACTGTGCAGCTTCCTGCCACCTGGAGAAGGACAGAGGATTCAGCTGAGAGTCCAGGTGACATCTGCTGCTGTGCCCAGCCTGCTGCCTGCTCGAAAAGCTGTGGTACCTTGATGGGCAGGAGCGCATCCACTTCTCCCAGTGACAAGTTGGCACTATTAAAGTGCACTTCAAATTTGTGGGGGTGGCAGTGCATCAGGCCCTGCACCCGGTCCAGGTCCATGCTGAAACCTTGAACAGATGAAAATAAAGCAGCTGAGATACACAAGCAGGAGGAAATGTGTCACAAGCACATTAAGGTCATACAGGTGACCTGGCTGGCATCTCTGGGAAAGACCTGTCTGCATCTCTGGAGATGCTGCTGCCCTTTTTCCCTTGTCACCTACCACTCAAAGAGAAAGGGCTTTCACAGCCAGCATCCAAGGTCCACCTTGGATGGTAAAACCAAAACAGATCAGCTGAGGAGCTGCAGCAATTCCTTCATCAGCAACCTCAGGGAAGGTTACACAGAGCTCCCCAAAGGAGAATTTCCAACTAAGATTCCCCCATGCTGTGCCGTTTCTGTGACAACAACTTAGAGGAGACACCTGAGCTCCCCTTAGACACAGTGAGCCACTGTTTGATGGAAGAGCAGCCTTGCCTCAAGGCCTCTTTTGAAAGTCTCTTTTGATCCACCAGAGGATATCACAGTCTATTTTCTCAATAAAGGCTTAACACAAGTGCTGTGAGTGACCGTGAACTCTAAACAAAGCACTTCCAAATCACATCAAATCCCATGAGTTTGCAACATAACTTCACAGAGTGCCCAAAGAAACTCTGTGCTCAATGCTCATGGGAGCCAAGGGCAGAAGATGCTGGGAGGTGACCAGGGTGATGAGCCCATCTGGCCCCTGCACTGAAACATCAGGGCAGTGACAGGCAGGCCAGGTCCCTGGGCAGGAGAATTCTGGCTCCAAAGCTCCCAACAGGGGCCCTGAGAGGAAAACACTCAAACCCTGCCCCGTGTTTAGTGGCTTAAACTAATCTCTTCAAGAAGCTTCTTCATGTCCTGGAGAGACAGAAGTCTCTCCAGCACTGGTTACCTGTGCCATGCAGGAGACCTGTATCAGCCTGGAAGGACACTGGGAACACCCCGGGGTTGCTGGTGGTGACAGAGTGACTCACAGGTTCATTGAGAGGAACATTGCTCATCTTCAGGATGTACTCAGGCAGCTCAATGCTGGAAGAAGGAGTAAGGACAGTCCTTAAACCACAGCCTGGCAACATCTTCAAGTGGAGGGAAGATACAAATAAAGTGGATAATTCTGTATTTATTGCTGTGAAAACTCAAGTCCATGAAACCCAAGGCCTGACCACCTGGCAATAACTTTGCAAAGTCACAGGGAGTGCAGGTCCTAGGTTTTATCAGGTACCAGTGGTACCTGAAAATAAAATTAGTTTAAAATGGACACTAGTAACAGCTCCTCTGCTAGGAAAAGCCAGCATAGGTAAGTAGTCTGGGCCTCCACTGGTCTCAATGAAACTGCTTAGCCTGGTGTACAGCCTGAGCCTGAAACTGGGGTTTAGGAATAAGATTTGCCTGCAAAGGGAATCTTTACTGCTCTGCAACCAGAACTGCCACCAAAGCAGCACCAATAAATGTAATAATCAATATTGGCAAAATTCACAGGAAAGTCCTTTCCCAGTGCAATCAGGAAAGCACATGAATGATCTGTTTTGCAGAGCATCGTCTTCCTGAAGTAGAGCCTCCTGTGCCTGTGCTGTGAAGGAGCACAGGGAAAGTTACCCAGGTAAGACCTGCCATCTCACCAGCATCCAAGCCATCTGACTTAGGGTTTCCAAGAGTTTGTCGAACTGCGTGATTCCTTCTGCTCAGTATGCTCTGTTAGTTGGAACCAAGACGGGAGCTTGGAGTTGTCATCAGGGACAGTGTCTGTGCTGCCTGTAAAGGCTTGAAGGTCTGCACTGGGTCCCCTCAGCTCTAGGAACAGAACCCCACACTTGAGGGAGCTGAGCAGTGCCAAGTCCAGCATGATGCTGGGGGGAAGGGAGGGCACTCAGCTGCTCACAGAGAGTGTGTCACAGCCACCAGGACCAGGCCCTTTCTGAGGTCCAGGCTACTCCCTGCTCTGCAGACACAAGGAGCTCCCAGGAGCAGGGGGTACTGCTGGGTGTTACCCACAGGGCACCTGGAGATGGGGATGGGAGTTCCTACTCACTTGACAAGACTCTGACACATCTGCTTATTAAAGATCCTGTCCTCTGGGGCACGGGAGGTGACAGCTGTCTCCAGGGCCAGGGCACGATCTTCTATGAGCTTTTTCTCTATCTCCACGTGCAACCAAGTCTCCCACTGAGGAAAGAAAAGACAGTGGTTAGCAAAGGTCTTTCCCAAGGTTTTAATCTGAGAAAGGATCCCACCCTGTCCTTTTTCAGAGGGAGGATGGGGTCCTCTTGTCTGACTGCTCAGTGTCTGTGACACCTCCTGCTCTCTTGGCCAGGACCTCATCTCCAGGGAAGTAACTCCAGCATCTTTGTCTGCCCAGCCACTGTTAGCAAAGCTGATCTGGCCAGGCAGATAGACAAGCCAGGAACCTTCCAGAGCTCCAGATACTTGCCTGCCATCAGCCAGTGCTAAATCAGCTTGGAAAAAAGCACTGCCAGCACAATCCCAGGGCACAGTCAACTTGCTGCTGTTAAGGACTGTAAACCTTGAAGGGTTTGGGTTGGGAATAACCAGCTTCCCAGAAATGACCTGCATCTCCATCCCTTGAGCACAGCCTTCAAGATCCTTCCCTAAAGTAGCCAGGAAGTTGGTGCATCTCCATGAGGGATCATGACCAGAGGGGCAGCCCCTAGGGCAACACTGAGTAGACACATGGTTGTGGCCAGGTATGGGCAGGGAGGTCCCAAGTGCCATCAGGGCACCAGAAAGCTTCTGTGGGGTGCAAGGGTTCAAGTGACACGGGAAAGTTGGCATCTGCCAAATGGGGGAGCAGCTGTTCTTACAAGAGTGACAGACTTGTCCTTGGATGACTCTGGAGATGACTCCTTAAATGAGTCTATCAATGACTCCATCAATGACTTCCTGGATGACTTCTTGGATGACCCCATGGATGACCCCCTGGATGACCCCATATATGACTTCATGGATGATCCCATGGATGACCCCATGACTGCAGATAAGATGATTCATTGCTCTGCCTTTCTTTTTTCATCAAGTTTTCTTCTTCCCCTTGCAGTATCTCCATAACGTCCAGTGGAAAAGAGGGTGCACTGCCCTTTTTGTGTATTCCCATGTTTTGTCCTATCTCTTTCAGTATCTTCTCATTTTTTTTCATTTCATGAAGGAAAAATTATCCACAAATAGAAGTGTGGGTGCATTGCCAATCCCATTTAAGATAGGAAGTGCTACTTCCCCAACACCGGCCTCTCCCAGAAACAAATCCCTCAAGCCATCTGTGAAAAGTGGATGCTGCTGTTCCTCTGAATCCTCATGTTCACTCTCACTTATCTTCCTCCTCACCAAGGACCATCTCATCCCCTGCAATGTCACACAAATCCAACCCTGCCAAAAGCCCTGCCAGCCTCTCTTACAGCTTTCCCAAGCTTTTCTGTTTAGTCATCTTTCCAGGCCTCCAACAATGTGCTGGCAAGATCTGCAGGATGGTTCCTGGGAGAAAGCCCAAATGGGCTCAACTGCTTAAGGCTCAGGAAGCAACCAGAGAGATCATGTGTTCATCTGGCAGCCCTGCAACCTCCAGACTTGGTGGAGATGGGTGTGAGCTGCCCAACGTGCTATGGTAGGGGGAAAAAACCAGGGGATCTGCCTGGAAGAAGACAGGCAGTGCTCACCTTTCAGCATCCAGGGTAGGTCGATGGTAATCCTAGGGAAGGCCCCCTCTCCTGTCAGGAGGATTGCTGCTGGTTCCAGATGAGCCACTTGAACCTGGAAAGTCTTGCAGAAGACTCCTGGCCTTCCTGGCAGATAATAGACTTTCAGCACTTTCTCTTTGCCAGGTGCAATGGAGCCCTGCAGAGAAAGGAGAGGAGGAAGGGAATGCATCAAAGAAGGTTTGATGGGGATGGCTCAGGGGAGAGGCAGGCTGAGAAGACAGGTTCTCATCTAGAAGAAAACATCAGACCACATCACTTTCTAACTTCCTTGTGCCCAAAAGCTCGTGCCCCCAACCCTGGGGTGCAGCATGTCCTCCTGAGGTTTCAGAAGGCTGCAGCTCCATCACAGCCTGATGTGAGCACAGCTCTGCTGCTCTGTCAGCAAGGGCCATGCTGAACAAATAAAAGCTCTTTTGCCAGGCTCTGTGGAAAAGAAGTGAAGTGCCTGTGCTCTCAGGAGGGCCAGCAGCCCCTGTCACAGCACATCAGCAATTCCAGGCTGGTGTCGAAGGGCCTGACCCCTTATTAATGAACCCAAAAAAACCACCTTCTGCCTCTATGGTTACACCAAAGGTACATGAGTGCTTCCTGACTCATGGCTTCTTGCAAACATACATCTCTGGAAATGCAGGAGCAGAGACTAGAATGAGATCTGGGGATGAGAGTGATGGCAGGAAGGGCCATCCTCCTCTTCAGACATCCAAAAACGCTGTCCAAGCCCTAGGCTGGGCTCACACCAGGGAGGCTGAAGGAAAACACGGCTCTGAGTGACAGGATATAACTGCAGCTTTCCTTTGCACACTGGGCTGGACCCTCGTTTCCCCATCCTTGTTGCCACTGCAGGGAGAAGCAGCTGAGCAGGACAAACCCTGCCACTTGGTCTCCTGAGTTACTCTGGCACACAGCACGGCTGCAGCCGCAGGGAGCCCGGCCAAGCTGCCAGCACCAGGATGCTGCTACAGCAACTGACTGCAGGCCCAGGCTGTGTCTGAGGATGCTCGCAGGAAGAGGGCACCAGTGTGTCACCCCTTGGATGAGACATGCATGAAACAATGAGAAAGCCATTTGGCCAAAGACAGGAGTACTGCTAAAGCTCCAAGACATCCAGACAGGATTGAGAAGCTAGGATAGTGGGATGCTGCAAATTCTTCTCCTTGCTCTTCCAGCCCCACTCCTCCCTGTCTCCCTCACTGCCCCACAAAGCTGCTGCAGAGAAGCAAAGCTGGAGGAGGGAGGGACCAGCACAGAGGCTGTGCAATTTCTGGCAAAAGAGCTTCAAGGCCAAGCATGGAATATATAAATGCTGCTTAGTGCTAGCAGCAGGGAGGCAGGCACAAGGAATAAGGTGACCCTCAGAAGAGCCAGCAGGACCCAGCTCCAGTATCAGCACAGTCAGAGAGCCCGCACCAGCCAAGGCCATGGGGGAGTCTATTAGGTGAGCACTTGCTTGGCCTCTCTGCCCCCAGCAGCAATTGCCTACAGCAGTCTCTCAGGGCTGGGTTTGGAGTTTTCCACCTACACACCCTTTTTTTCCTCCTTCTTTCCCCCCTTTTTTCCTTTAACTCTCTCCTGGGCCACCTGACACAGGGCTGGAGCAAATCACTTGTGCTACTCACTGTGGTGGGCACTACCACGGGCACACCAGGCAGAGGGTTTGCTGCAGTGCCGGTGCTGGGGTTTGGCACCATGTAGGTGAATTCAATAACCCCGGTGTTCCTCAGGGTGACCTTTGCTTTGAGGACTTTGTTAAACACCTGCAGAGAGGACAGAGCAGTGGGAAGTTATAGATACAGACCTGATGCTGGGAATCTCCTTCCTCTTTCATGGGGTTGAAAGCAAACAGCCACAATGCAACCACACAACTACAGAGAGGTGCTAAAACCATGTAAGGGCCAGTAATAAATGAACCAGAGGACACAGGTCCTCTGCACTCTGAGGGGTCACCAACAGCTGGGAGAAACAAAGGAGGTGGCACTGAGGCACTCCAGAAGAAAAGGCAACTGCATGCAAATATTGGTAAGAAACATACAGGCAACAAGAGAGACACACAGGGCAACACAGACAGGGCCAGCAGCTGGGAATATCTGTGAGCTTTTAACTGAAAAGAAGTAAGGTGGGGATTATTCTGGGACATTTTCTTCAGCTACAGTGACTGAAAGTCCAGCTTCCTCCCTGGATTATTTTGTGGATTAAGCAAGAGCATCAGACAAGAGCATCTCCTTGGAGCTCAAGCTTTAGGAGCAGATCAGTGGAGGGGTGTCTCAGGGACATGACATGTCCCTCTGGACATCTTCACTGGGATCCTGCCTTCCCCAGGAGGCAGTGTAAGGTCCCTTGAAGAGGAGGGTGTGATGTCCCTCCACCAGGGGGGAGGGAGGGGAGGGCTGGAGATGGCCATTAAAAACCAGCTTGGATGCTAGCCATACCCCTCAAAGGTTGTATTTTAAGCCCCAGAGCCAACAAAGGAGCTGAGAAGGGGAGAGAGCCTGGGATGGAGGTGGGCAGGAGCCCACTGGCCATGATTCCAAGACAAGGAGCTGTGCCAGGAGAGGCGTGTGGTACCTGCAGCCCCCAGTCGATCTCCTGCACGTCCAGTTGGTAGCTGGGGCACGAAGCCTCCCCAGTGACCACCACCTCATAGGTGGGGCCTCCTTCCACGTGGCACAGCGCCGTGACACGGGCGACAATGTTGGCGTGGCCAAAGAAGGTGAAGGTGACCAGCTGGCTCTCTCCTGGCTGCAGCACACCCCACAGTGGCAGGACATCAAAAACCTGGAGGGAGGGGAGGAGAGATCGAGGTGTTGAGTGTGGAAATGGATGCAGAAGAGCAGCTGTGGCTTGGAGTAAAGTACAGTCATAGCTGGAGGGGCCTATTCCCCAAACACAGCCAGAATCACTCCAATCTCATCCGGGGTCCATGCTATTGACCAGTGGGGGGACCAGGGGGAAAATCTTCTCCCATCATCACTTATCCATGAGTGTACACTACATTAAAGCAAACTGGAATATCTCCTGGCTGCAAGAAATTCTCTCTGCTGCAGAACTTGCCTTTAGAAACACTTCTCACTGCCTTCAGAAAAACAGGAGACTTTGGAGGCGGGAGCCTTTGGAGCTGGGGGAAGGACTACAGCCCAGCTCATCTGACTTCTGAGGCTTTTCCCTCTCTCTCTGATTTACGTGCTGCTCTCTCAAGCTGCTACAGCCAAATTTCCTACAAAAATTTCCTATGGACCACCTGATGAGGTGAATGGGAGCAATGCCCTCCACAGGTGCTGCACAGGGAATGTCCTGGGGCAGCCCTACAAAATGTCCCACATGGCCTCTCCAGTGACCAGTTGCTTCAGCAGAGCTTTGTGATGGGCTTGGAGGGATGTGAGGCCCCTCTGCTGGCAATGCTGAGGGCCACGAGTGGGAGTGGGGGACACAGAACCGCTTTCCACATTGGAAACATGGAAGTGAGACATTCCCACTTACCTCCTGCATTCCCACGTTGGGGTGCTCCACTGATGAGAATTGACTTAGTCCCCTCATCCTCACCCATCTCTGAGGCTCCACAGCAGCAGATGACAGCTCCTGGAAAACAAGCACCATGGGCTGCAATGAGCAGCTGGCTGGTCTGAGCAAGAGCACTCTGCTGCAGGTTCCACCACCTCACCACACCTGGAGCAGCTGAGAAGGGACCTGGGCACAAATCCAAGCCCAGCCACAGATGAGACTTGGGCTCCATCTGCACCTCCTACATCAAACTTGCAGGAGGGAACTGGGTGCCCCCAGCACCCAGGCAGGGAGGGTTGGAATGACAATCTCTGAAGGTCCCTTCCAAGCCAAACCATGTCAGGGTTCTAGGATGGCCACTTGAATTTCCTTGGTCTACTTGTGCATGCATATGTGGCAACAACCAGGAAATAAAGATGATTTTATGCTTCTATCTGAAAACATTCAGCCACACTGTTCATTGCATCTGTAGGGCTTTGTTTCTCTTGATTCAGAAAAAAATTAGCAGAGTTAAAACAACTTGTGTTTGTGTGTCAGCCCTCTCCTTAAACTTAATGCCAACACTGGGGCTTTGAGAAACACTTCTGCTTCCTTACACCTTTTTTTTAATTGCCCCATGAGCAGCCTCTGTTCCACATAATAGAGAACAAGGGGCCACTTCCCACTTCAAAGTTCACCAGGCAAGTTGGCAGACCAAAGGCCCCTTTCCTTGCATGGAGGAAGAGACAGTCACTTTGCAAAGTCTTGCTTTATAAAAGACAGCTCTGGGGCTGTCATTGCAACGCCAGCTTTCAGGTGAAGGCAGAGATGTGAGGGCTCTAGCTGGGTTGGGAAGGGGGTACATGGAGATCAGGACTCTTCATGGCTTGACACACAAAGGAAGCTGGAAGCCTTCTCCTCATGATGCAGATAAAGGCCTCATTTTACATTGTAAAGAAAATAAGCCAAAAAAAATCCCAAAGTCAGCACAGGTTTGTAGGATCTGAGTGGGCTTCTCCAAGCAAAACTATCCTATTTCTCCCTCCCCAGACACCCCATGTCTAGCCACTGGCCCTGCTGCCCAGACCACTCTCAGGGCACAGGACAGAAGGGCAGCAAAAAGGGAGGTTGGCACGACTGTGGCTTTTTGGTGGCAAGCTGGAGAGGCGACGCAAGGTGCACAAGAAAATCTACCTCTGCTTCCAGGGAGTCCTCTGCATCTGCTGGCTGCTGGGCAGGATCTTCCTCATCGGAATCCTCCTTGTCAGAATCCTCCTTGTTGGAATCCTCCTCGTTGGAATTTTCTTTGGCAGAACCCTCCTCGTTGGAATTCTCCTCGTCAGAATCCTCCTTGTCAGAATTTTCCTTGGCAGAACCCTCCTTGTCAGAATTCTCCTCATTGGAATTTTCCTTGGTAGAACCCTCCTTGCTGGAATTCTCCTCATTGGAATCTTCCTTGTTGGAATTCTCCTCACTGAAATCCTCCTTGTTGGAATCCTCCTCATTGGAATCCTCCTTGTTGGAATCCTCCTCATTGGAATCCTCCTCAGCAGAACCCTCCTGGGCAGAGTCCTGCATTGCTTCCGGGGTTTCACTTGGCTCCTCCACACTTTCAGTCTCAGAATGTCTCCTTGGAAACACTTCCTTCTTCTTTAATGGCTGGGGTTTGAATTTAGGTGGCGAAGGCCTGAACCTGGAAAATAACATAACTGTGATGATGGCCCTGTAGTGGGAGAGAGGGATGCCTGCAAGAGCAACTCCTCATCGGGATGCGGCCCCTGGCTAGGTGCTGGTGTGGTGAGCTCAGTAACAGCCACTCCAAAACTAGGCTGGAGCAGATCCATGCTCAGAGCAGCCCAGGGATGATGCTGGGGTAGCAGTGGTGCAGGCAGCTGGTAACAGCTTGCAATGAAGAACTACAGAGGACAGAGATGAAGACTTCATGGGGAGGCAAAAAGCACAATGGGAAAGGAAAAGGCAGAAACCATGCAAAACAAGTGAGACTTGGGCACAAAGGGGCAGATCTAGCCAGTGATGAGCCAGCACAGACCCCCAGGACCTGCCTGAAAGCACCAACCCTTCCTCATCCCCCTCGAGGCCAATGCCAGAAACTCTGCAGCTCTCCCAGATGTTTATCTGGAATGTTTCGCCAACATTGTTGGGAGGGCTAGGGGGCACTTAATATTTTCCAACACTCCCAGGTAACTCACGTCACATTCCCTGTTTTAAGTCACAGCAGGTGCTCAAGGTAACTCTGCTTGTGTTTTTAATGCCACATTGGGGACAAGCTCAAGCCATGCCTGCCTGACACCGTGCGAGGCTGCAAGTGTTCCCCACAAAGTCAAACACAACCCTCCTCAGAGCTACAGAGGTCATCACCTTTGAGCCAGATTCCAATTCCCTCAACTGTTCCTGGATGAGCTCCGTTCTTTGTAACAGCAGCACTTCAATCCCCAATGGTTAACTCGGATGGTGTCCTGGGGCATTATGGAAAAACCATTTGATTCTGTCATGAAAACTGCCCAGCTCAGACTTCTGCACTCTGCAGAGAGGTCACAGCAGGAGGAACTGCCAGAAATGTGTTGGTACATGTGCCCCAGTATGAGTGCAGGATTGCTCTTGGGAAGCACAGCCCAGCTCTGGATGGCCCTGCTTCCAGGGGTGTTCAGACAGGTGCTCCCGCCAACAGCTGCAGCCATTCCTAAAGCTGCAGAACCTGCTGATCTCTGTCAAACACCAAAGAGCATCTCTGTGAAGGTGAGTGTGGTTTAACAGGTGTTAAAGGTGCCTCAGGCCACAGAGGTCTGCAAAAGCAGCTTTCCTTCCCAGGGGAAACCACTATAGAGTTGTGGTGGCTGAGCCCACCTCGGGAGCTACAGAGGAGCCAAGAGGGCCCAAGACAGCAGAGGTACAATGGTGGGACAGTGCCGAGGTTTGAGGTTACCCCCTAAGTGTTGAAGGGTTTCTCCCTAGGTTATCTCACCCAGTTATGTGACTCTTCTCCGGTAGCTTGGCCCGTTGGTCTCCATCCCTTTTATCCTTTACATGTGTATGTTCTAGTACGTTCTTCCTTCCTTGACGTCCCATTGGTTGCTGTTCCCCTCACCCCTCTCCTCCCCTCTCCCACTGGCCACTGTTACATCACTCAACCTTGTCTCCACCCCCTAGCCCTCAGGTTATTGGTTACTGGTGCTCTGCCCGCCCCTTGTATCCTGATTATAAAACCCTTGTAATCTCCTTTGTTCTCAGGTCTTTGTTGCTGGTCCCCTCTGAGTGTGGACCTAATAAACAGCTCGGAATTCCTTGCAAGGTTGGACTGTGTGCTTGTGTGGGTGGTACTGCCAGAGCAACTCCTGTGAGGGACGCTTTGGGAAGAACGTGGCATCGGTTCATTGTCCGCCACCGCCCCGCGTTATGATGGGGCCTGTAGCAAAGCAGCAGTGAGAGATTGGGAGAGCAGGACCATGTTCTACACAGGTTCTTTGTAGGAAAGCACAACTCACATTGGCAAGGAAGGAAAAGAGGTCATATTATAGATCTGCTTGTCCAAGTGCTTAAGCATGGCTTTGTAGCTCCGCAGATAAAGCAGGACTCCAGGTTACTGGCTATGTGAAAAGTATTGGGAACATCTCACAATCCTGGTTTTGCTGGAGGACATTGTTTCCAGCCCGATGTCAAACTGGTGGAGATCACCTATTCCCTGAACTTCCAGCGTGATCACATCTGGCCAGTGTTATTTCCATAAGGAAAGCTCAAAAACACTTTGTCAAATCCTAGGCAAACAGCCTTGGTCTTTGCAAAGTACAAACAGGACACCAGGAAGAAAAGCTTTAAGCAGAGCAAAAAGGTGCACATACCTTATGGTGTTCACCTGGCTGTCTGTCAGGAATGACCAGTGGTACTGGGCAGGAATTGGGCTGCAGTTGGTCATCTCCAAATACAGCACTTGTTCAGTGTCATTCATGATACAGCCAAAGTCCACGGCCTTTGTCTGGAGATGGAGATTTGGGAAGTGGACTTCTCCTCGAACAGTGATCTGCTCCTCATGAGGATGCTCCATGAAGCACATCCTGAGAACCCTCTGTGCCACCCGGCTGTTCAGATTGTTCTCATAAGCTGGGTTAAATTGGATGCCGAGATGAAGTTCCTCCCCTGCATCCAGCATCATGGGCTGCAAGGAGATGAAGAGCATTAATCACCTTTGCGATCAAGTCCCAAGGTCTGAGATTCTCTCAGGCTCACGTTTCTGTGCAGCAGTACAAGGGGATGGCTGCTGGAGAACTGGGATACTTTCCAGGAGACACCTTTACTGCATGGCTTGCCCTGATCTGCTTTCCTGCTCCCTTCTCCTCATGTCTTAGAGCCAGCATGGATGTTACCAATTCAGATAAGATTTTGATTCCTTCACAGCTCTGCTGATGCAGCTCTGGCCAATCCACTACAGAATAAACTTCTCAACTTGAGAACCTCCCAACAGAAATGCTCCACCACATCCCTCCTCTTCAAACTCCATTGAATGAGCCCACAGATGCTCACCTTGGATTTTGCAGGGAGAGGCTGCTGGTGCACATTGCAGATTAGGAACGGCTGCTTCAAGTGGAGCAAAACACTGAGGGGCAGGGAGCAGGTGTTTTTTAAAGACAGAGGCTTGTACTGAAGAGTCAGGACATCACTAGGTTGCTGCAGAAACAGGAGACAAGGAAGAACAACCCCAAGTAGCCATGGACCTCCTTCCCCTTCCAATGCATTTCAAATTTTTCAACCCCAGAAGTGCATACATCTCTGTTTACTTGCAGCCAATTTAACAATTACACCTATAAATGCCAGGATGCAATCCAGAGACTTACCTTCTCCACACGGAAAGTGATTGCTCTGGAAGATATTTTCACAGCAGGTGAAATGAACTTGCAAGAGACATCCACTTCCATTATCTGTTTCTTTGCTCTTTCTTTCCCCACAGTGGCATAACACAGCAGCCGCTCCTTCACCTCCTGCATGCAAGAGTCACTTGTCACCCAGAGGGTGCTGGTAGGCCAAACACCCCACACTGGCCTGCCACCCTCTCATGGGCCCTATTCCTGTCACTTATTAGTGGTTGTCATCAGTCTCTGCTCTCCTTAATAGCTTTCTTTTCTTTCTGTGCTGCTGCCTATTTGTTCTAAATATCTGTGCCCAGGGGTCCTGGAGCCAGGGAATGCACACCAGGGTTAGCTGGCAGCTTCTCTGCAGTGTTGCATTTCCCCTAGAAAGAAAGGTCCAGGTAGGAGAACATCCCAAGACTCTGCTAAATTCTCCTCCTCTGAGTTGCTCTCCAAAGGTGCTGCAAAACCTGGCTGCCCCTGGGACATACCAGGCTGGCTAAGAAGACTGGGGCAAGCAGTAATAGAAAAGTTGACAAAAGTCAATTTGTCAGTTAGAGTGATCCCTGGGAGCAGTTTCCCACGTGGAGGGACACCACACTGATCATTAGAGCTGGTACACTGTGTTTTCCTTGTCCAGCACTCAGGACTAGACCAGCCCTCTGGTCATGTTTGTCTTCACAGGAAAAGCAATGCTGCTCCCAGACAATCCTGCCATTTACAGGGCTTTTGTTTTACACCCTGCTTCCCTCAGAAAAACCACTTGACACTAGTTTAATTTACTTCCTGCCTGGCTTCTAGTCTTAAGTGTAACTTACTTTCTCTGCCCTTCCTTTCTGTCTCAGCACACAACACTGGTAACCTCCCGTTTGCCCCGAAGAAGCAGTATTTCTGTCAGCCTGTATTTTGGGATCAGCACTGGGTTTTGGTAGCTATGGAAACACAAAAAAGCCTTAGCAACTGATGGTGGCCAGCAAGGAAAGCAACTGGTGCTGCCATGGAAACTTGTGGCCTTCAAACAGTTTCTTGAAGTCACTTGCTCCTTTTCCCAGGCAAACGTCAAGGGGCTGCAGAAGAAGCCGCTGTGGAGGGGATCTGACAGGGAAGGCTCAGCCCTTGGCAGGGGCCTCACCTGGGGAATGCTGGAGCAGCCTTCCAGAACCATGTCCACAGTCTGGCCCGGCTTCAGGTCCATCATCAGTGGCCACAGCCTAAACACAGGACTGCCAGGTCTGGGGGTCTGGGAAGCATCTTTGTTCTTGGCGTCACCACGGGCAGGGGGATGAAGACTCTGCCGAAAGATGCGGAAACCGTCTGTGGTCCAGAAGAGCCGATGGATGCGTGGTCCTTTGTTTGTCACTTTGAATTGGTATCGGCAGGTAGTGAGGCTAGAAGAGAAGCAGAGATGGAAAGTGTCAGGGGAGCTGCTATTTCCTGGTGATCATTCAGCTTCAGCACCCTGATAGCATTCCCTGACTGCACACTGTGCAATAAAACTTCCACCCAAAAGGCTGCCCAGGCTCAAAGCTTCAGCCACAGCCAGGTCTTCCAGCTTTTCCATTTCTGTGGCTTTTCAGGATATCCGACAACTCTCAGGTGACGTATTTCTAAAGTAATTCCTCTGGCTTCAGGGAAACAGAGCTGGAGTACTGAAGAAGACCTATGGAAGACCTTAAGGACTATGGAAAAATTGTTCCTTGCTGAACCCATAGGAGAAGTGGAAGCTGAGAGTCTCCTACCTGAAGTGGGGCTTGAACTCAAACTTGGGAGCGAATGGTTTGTCAGTGACAATTGTGGTGCCAATGCCCACAGCCTGGACAGGGATCTCGGTTACCGGGCTGTTCTCAATGAACACCTTCACTTTGTCCTGGAATTTGCCTGTGTCATTCAGGTTTGCTGTGACAATCACTGACACCTCAGACTTAGGGGGGACCACTCCTTTACTGGGTTCAGTCCTCCAGCGTGAGCGTTTGCCAGCCTGTAAGACAAGCCAAACATGAACTTAAGATGGAAACCATGGACCCTGTTCTGCTGTGAGGTGCAGGAAACAGGATGACTAAAGAGAGGATAAAAATAATAAAGGCTTTATTTCCCTAAATCTAAGGAGTCTGGCAACAGCAACTCTCCAAGAGCTTACACAACCTGTGTTTTACCTTCCTTTAACAGACTCACATCATTAGCCCAGTTTTACTCAACCCAAGGGATGCTCCTCCTCAGGAGAAGGTTATTCCCCCTCCAGTGTCTCTTTGGAGTGCTTGCCAAAGGAAGCTATTTACTCTCTCCTGGCTTCCCAACAGCAGAGCTGGATCTGCACAAAGGCTCAAGGCCAGAAAAAGGCAGGACTGCTCAAATCCCACCACAGCAGCCACACAGCTGGAGGGCACTGCTGAGAGCCTGAAGAATAACCCTGCAAACCCAGCTGAGCAAAACCCCAACACCAAAGTCTCCTTTCCCAAGGGGCCGTCAGTGCTTCTCAACGGCCCCTGAAGGACTGCTTACATTTATCCCCCAAACAGCTGGAAAAGCAGCAAGAGGAAAATTCACCCTGCTCCTCCTTGGCCCAGGAGGCTGAGCCTGGACTCACACACAACACCTGCTGCTTTATCCACAAACAAGTCCACAGTGTCAGGGCTGGCGCTAACCAGCTCCAGAAATTCAACCAATATGTAGAAGATCAAGCATCTTTTCAACACTGTTTTCAAGTTTCTTACAGATGTCCCCCTCCAGCAGTGAGCACATCCCACTCAGCCCCAAGCCATGTACCCTTCCTGGCTGCACCAGCCTTGCTCCTCCTGCCAGAGGAGCAGCTCCAGCCCTGCAGCTCATCCCCCTATGTAACCTCCTCGAATTAAATAGGTTTTCTCCAGATGGTCTCCAAAGATATTCTGCAATGCTACAGAGACCACAGGCTCTTGGGGTACACAACCCTCACAGGTGTATTTGTGTGCAACAGCCCTACTGGTTTGACCCACAGGAGCTGTGAAACTTGCCTTCCCACAAGCAGTTTGAGGGCAGATCTCACACCCCGGTTTCTGCCATTAACAGAAGTTTGGCACAAACCAAATGCAGATGGAATGGGGAATCCATGGGGAGATCCATTCTCTCTCAGGAGCAAAGGGCCACAGGCTTGTCTTGTTCTCAGAGCTCCAAAAACATGACTTGCACAGCTAAATATCTTCTACAAAAAAAAAAAAAAAAAGAGAACTTGCAAACATGATCCAGACTCATTTCTGCTCCAGCCTCTCTGCAAACTATTTCACTGAGGTGTGCCTGAGATCCTGGCTCCTCTTGCTGCACTTGGATGGAATATCTTGCTTCCACTCATACAGAACAATACAGAAACATTGCATACAGAAAACAAGTCAAGGGCTGCTACTAACCAGCCATTTTCCCTGGAAAACAGCCCCACAGACACTTACCATCTCTACCCAGAAGGTTGCAGGAATGTCACTCTGGTTGGAGAGATGGAGAGTTTTGGAACTATCCTGTAACACTTGGATAGAGCCAAAGTTTATCTCCCTTGGGTAGACGTAGACAGCTGGTCCCTGGCCAATGCACTTGAAATGGATTTTCTGGTCCAGGAAGAAAGTAGGAAAGATTAAAAAAAAAAAAAAAAGACTGAATGAGGAGAGTGTTAAAAGCTTAGACACCTCTAAGAGCACTCCTAGACTGGGGACAACAATGGCTGTTGGAAGTTGCAATAAATGAGTAAATGATAAATGTTGGCTTTTGCATTTTGCTAGAAATAATGTACTATGTAGAAATAGTGTTAAATATCTGACTATTTATGGATGAAGAGCATTCATGCCAGGCAGACAGGGCCTACATTTTGTAGTCACTGTTGCTGTTATGACATATGCCTGAATCCTCTTTTAGGAGGCTTTAGTTCAGGAATTGTTTGCTTCATCTATTTCCAAACTTGGTAGAAAAAACAAGCAAAGTCTGTGCTCCAGATTGTGTGGACATTCATATATCTTTGGCTGGGCTTTTGTTGAAGAGTTTTGATGGACATTTCTCAGATCTGAGGGACCTGACTTTCAGAAAACCCTCAAGCCAGCTGTGCACAAAACATTCCCTCAGTGTGGTCTTGTACACAGTGCTTGTTCTAGCAGGAGTCAGGGATGTCCCAGTGTGCTCCTGAACAGTTCCAAGGAAGCAGCACTTGTGTTCATCTGGTGACACAGCAGAGTGTGAGACCCAAGCTGGTCTGGGTTTCAGACTGGGCTTGTTATCCCATCTCCCTGATTTGTAACTCTATGCTGGGTCAGGCATTGCCACCTGTGAGGATTCCACCCTTCCTCTTTTCTAGGCATAAGCTGCTGCTTTGTGCCACCAATCCCTTCTGTCCTTGGCCACACCAGCCACAGATCACAAGTTCCTGGAAGAATCCCTGTAGGCTTCACACCCCACTGGGATGAGTTGCTCAAAGGCCAACGTCTCCCCTCGCTCTCACCAGTGGGGATCCTCCTCTCCCAAACACAGCAACCTCAGCAGTGGTGCTGTACTCTCCCAGCAGCTGGGCCTCCAGTGTAATTGGGATCTCCACCGAGCTGTGAGCCTCGATAATCCCAGAGGGCGCAGAGCTGGAGTACCACGCACCAGCCTCCTCCTTGTGTTCCTGGAAGGGACAGGATCAAAAGCAACTTCAGAACTGAGGAAACTTTAAACTCCTTAATGCCTACCACAAGAGCAACTCACACACACTTGTAAAAGTCCTCAGGAGAAAGCAAAAAGGCAAAAATCAAGATGCAAGGTGTAAGGTGTTGAGCATTCCCACGGGGTCCAAAAGTTGCTGACACAACTTTTGTCACAGACACCCACTCCTGTGATGGCAGCCTCCTTACATCAGATTTTCACAACCCTCTAAGGTCTCCCACTTGAAAACAAGTCAAACATTAGAATATAAACATCCTCCTCAAGATCTTCAATTGCTTCCTAAAGTTTGTATTCACATAGGTTCCTGTTCTTAGCAAGCCTTTAGCTTTGAATAGAAACCAGCAAGGTCTTATCCAAACCCTTTTATGCCCCTACTAACCCCCTCAATAACATTTGAGGGCAGGAGGAGGATGCAAGGCCAAACCTGAGGGAGAAGGCAGTAACAGCCAGGACAGTCGTCGTCATTCACAAGGGTCAGCTTCTCATCGTAGGGGACCTTTAGACAGCAGTGCCCAAAGGTCATGACAGGGCTGAGCACTCGCAGTGGAGGAACGACGCATCTGAGCAAAGAAATGACCCAAAGGGAATCATAAATTCTGAGAGCATTGAGAGCTTTTGCCCTCGAAGAGCATGGAATGGAGCATATGACATTTGTCAAATCAAACAGAGATTTAACACTCCTACAGTGATAAATCACCTTTAACTTCTTTTCACTCGAACACCTCTTGTCAAGGAGGGGCAAACCCTGAGGCTCAGCACTGCAGAGGCTTCCAAGTGCCCAGGCAGAGCACATGCCCTGTTCCAGAGCTGTCTTAGCAGCTTTGCCCTTTCTTTCCCCAAGGACACTTGCAGGGAACCCTCCAATAGTCCTGGTGAGCCATGAGCTCTGGGGGAGCCTTGCCAGCAAGGACCTGTGCCCACCAAGGCTCAAGGAACACAAGACTCCAGTCTATCAGTAAAAAGGACTCCCTCTTCTCCTACAGCACTGCCTGAAAACTGAGTCATATCTTCCAGCAGTGGAGGGCACAAGGCCTACAGAGTGGGTGATCAGCCTTTTCCAATTCCTACAGCTCCCTCGGTTCTTCACCCTACAGGTCTCTACACTGACTGTCCCCATTTGCACTTGCTTGACAAAACTGGAGCCCAGGCACTGACTGGATGGCTCTGCCTGGGAGAGGGAACTGCATCCCTCTTGTCATTAAACTGATGCCCACAGAAGCATAGCAGGATGGAATTCGGCTGCAGCAAGAAAAATATCTGGCCTCAACTCTGAGAACATTACTCAAAAGAGCCAGAGGGAAGCAGCAAAACCTGAGCTTACCTGCCATATCAAGGACTATATTCCTGTTCATAAGATCTTTTGCCCTCCCCATTCCTGCAGTGAGCCTCTTTCCCACTGGCACATGCACTGTTCAAGTGAACCAGACCCCAGGTCTCAGCAGGCTGCTCACTGTGCCCCAAACCAATGCTGCAGGGTGGTCACAACCCAGCCCAAGCCCACCACTTGCAGGAAGAAGGAGAGGCAACCCTTGGGAAATTTGTTCCACCTCAAGCAACAAACCCCAGGCCAACAATCAATGTTATTCCTGCTCCCTTTGGAAAAAGGCCTAGGGCCATGCCTAGCTGTGAGCAGGGGGGCATCTCACCATGGGCTGCTTTCCTAGCCCTGTTCTCATGTGTAGATGGGCAGATCCAGCTCATTAAGCAACACTCTTCCTTTGGAGCTGCAGCCAGGCAGTGCTGGTGCTGGATGCACAAGGAAGGACAAGCAGCTCCTAAGAAAGTGCTGGNGCTCAAGGAACACAAGACTCCAGTCTATCAGTAAAAAGGACTCCCTCTTCTCCTACAGCACTGCCTGAAAACTGAGTCATATCTTCCAGCAGTGGAGGGCACAAGGCCTACAGAGTGGGTGATCAGCCTTTTCCAATTCCTACAGCTCCCTCGGTTCTTCACCCTACAGGTCTCTACACTGACTGTCCCCATTTGCACTTGCTTGACAAAACTGGAGCCCAGGCACTGACTGGATGGCTCTGCCTGGGAGAGGGAACTGCATCCCTCTTGTCATTAAACTGATGCCCACAGAAGCATAGCAGGATGGAATTCGGCTGCAGCAAGAAAAATATCTGGCCTCAACTCTGAGAACATTACTCAAAAGAGCCAGAGGGAAGCAGCAAAACCTGAGCTCACCTGCCACATCAAGGACTATATTCCTCTTCATAAGATCTTTTACCCTCCCCACTCCTGCCATGAGCCTCTTTCCCACTGGCACATGCACTGTTCAAGTGAACCAGACCCCAGGTCTCAGCAGGCTGCTCACTGTGCCCCAAACCAATGCTGCAGGGTGGTCACAACCCAGCCCAAGCCCACCACTTGCAGGAAGAAGGAGAGACAACCCTTGGAAAATTTGTTACACTTCAAGCACCAAACCCTAGGCCAACAATTAATATTATTCCTGCTCCCTTTGGAAAAAGGCCTAGGGCCATGCCTAGCTGTGAGCAGGGGGGCATCTCACCATGGGCTGCTTTCCTAGCCCTGTTCTCATGTGTAGATGGGCAGATCCAGCTCATTAAGCAACACTCTTCCTTTGGAGCTGCAGCCAGGCAGTGCTGGTGCTGGATGCACAAGGAAGGACAAGCAGCTCCTAAGAAAGTGCTGGTACCTGGCTGTGAGGGTCAGTGCCAACAGATTCTTGCCAACACCATCCACACCCACCAGCAGCTGCAGCTTGTACTCTCTGACAGTGTTGGAACACAGGGTGACCTGGCAGAAGAGAAAAGAAGTGCAGTAAATATTTGCTCACTCCCAGAACCTCATCACCCATGTGTGGTGTCCTCCAATTCTTGTTCCACGATACAGAAAGGGAGGATTTTGCCTTAATTCTTCTGCTGGTCCATAAGTAGAGCACAGTCTTTGGGAGTGACAAAAGCCGCCTGGGAATATCAGATTTGTTAAAAGGGACTAATTTTTTACCTGACTACAACGATGTAAATGCAGAAGAAATCTGTTGTCTCGAACAGAATGAGTTCAGCTTTACAGCAGGAAACTGAGGGCAAAGTGTGGCCCAGCAGATGCTGGGTAGTTCATGGCTGCAGAGTATTGTCTGTCCCCACTGAAGATCCCTGCAGTGAATAAAACTCATCTGCTCCCCAGGAGAGGACAAATGAGACCAGGAAGAAAAGCAAACTGCTCTGTACAATGATATCTCTCTCTTTAACAGCCACCTTCTGTTCCTCTGCCCACTTTCAATCAAAGAAATCACTCTCAAAACCATGAAAATGGCTTCTGTACTTGACCATCTGGTACATGATTTCAGCTTGTGATTTTGGAAACAAAACAATGCTCCTTCAGGAATATCCCAAGCTCACAGAGGCCTCACACCAGTGCAGATCTCTCACTCACACGATGCTCAGAGCTGGCAGAGTTAAATCCCTCCCACACACCAGTGAAGCTTCAGCCCCACCAGCTGGACTCTTCCCATACCTGGATATCCTGGGATCCCAGGGAGTGGATGGTCCCTCTGCAGGGACTTATGGTAAATTCCCTTGGCTTCATAAAACCCTGAGCTCCCTTCCTCCAAGACTGGTGAGTGGTTTCATAGATCTGAATAGAGCTGGGAACACTGGGCTCTCCTGAGCCATCCTCAGGAATGCAGAGGTTGAAGGCCATGGGTGCCAGGGAGGTGTTAGACAGGCAGCACCTCAAGGTGCGAGGAAAACCTAAGAAAATGACACAAATATCTATTTAGGTGTCAATTATCTCATGATTCCTGGTGTGAAACCGCAAAGGTTTACACCAGTTCAGCTCTGAGACTTGGTTTCCATAATGGAAAGCCAGGGATACAGCCACACCTCGTGGGGATGTCCTGCAGAGCCAGGACACCAGCCCACAGCCTGCTCTGCAGGGGATAGATGGCTTGGATGGCCAGCTCTGTGTGGAGGAGATATCTCTCACAGCCTGCTTAGCAAGAGTCATCTGAACACAGATGGGGGGGAAAAGCCAGCTGCAGGCACAGCCCAGAGCTTCTGCATGCCTATGAACAGTGACCACTGCCAACTGCACCAGTGACTACAACAGAGAGGCAGGAGGGGCACAAAAAGGACAAATGAGACAAAACAGGCACAAGAGAGGCACAAAAAGATATCACAATCCCAAATGTCACCGAGGTCGCCAGATGCAGACAACAGTCAGCCTCACAGTTATAAGAAACAAAGCTAAAACAGCTGCCCTCAGCTGAAGAAGCCTTAGGAATTAAATCAGATTAAGCAGGATGCATCTGTTATTACAGAGCCATATTCCTGCCTGGTGCCTTTTTTTATTGTGCCACTTATTCAAAAGGAAACTAAGAAGTGGCCAAACAGTGATGCTGACTTTCTATTCCTTTGGTCCTATTTGATCCCACAATGGCAAAATGCTGCCTAAGGCAGCAGCAGCCCTGGAGTTAACACCCTGAAGAGGCTGTTGTGGAGGAACATGAGTGACGGATGCTCTTACGTTCAAGTGCTCCATTTCAGCAACACACAAACCTCTCACACTCTGGTGCAAGCCCAGGGCACACTCACCAAAGGAGACGTCACCAAAGTGGAGGGTAGGCACATCAAATTGGAAATTTGGTCCCATGACACAGCCCCTGTGAGGACAAAGGCAGGGAAGCAGTGGCTTTGTTAAAGGGAATTGCAAAGGGTTCAGGTGTTGTTAGGGCTGGGGTGAATGAAAGCTGCTGTCAGAACCACCCTGGGTTTCAAGTCAACCCAGCATCCTGTGCTCAGCACAGCACCCATGTGGACAGGAGGCAGCCAAAGCAAAGTGGTCAGCAGCTGACAGACTATCTGGGACAGGCCCTCAAGCTGCTGTGGTTCTGAGAAGTGAGTTTTACATCTCATATCATCACTTTTCTTTTTTTCCCCACCTCTACCCTTTGCTGAGTGTGGATTTTATCCTTTGCAATGGCACCAGTCTGTCGGATGATGCCCAAGTCCTTGGGACAGCTCCTGCCTCAGAGTTCCCTGTCTCCCACATCAGCCCTTTCCTGGCTGTGGAAAGGAGGTACCAGAGCACTCTCTGCACAGGAGCAGAGAGCACAGCTTGTTCCCCACAGCATGGGCACGAGAGGTAAGGCTGCTGCTGCCCCTTTGGGATGGATTATTAACAGTAGTTTTTTAAAACACTGCTGCTGGTGCAGAATCAGCCAGGCTGGCCCATCTCCAAAGCCTTGGGGGCCTTGCTGGGTGTTCAGGTGGGACATCCCAGACCAGGTACTGCCCAAAGCTGATCCATCCCACTGCCTGCCACGGCCTAAGCAGGAGACATCCCTGTAGGAAGGAGTCACTCCAGCTCCTGGGTACCCACACAGGGCAGCAGGAACCCCCACACTAGAGAGATGCCAGGATCAGAGCCAAGATTAAGACCTCAGGTACAACCTTTTTTTTTCTGCTCCACCACAAAATAATGTAGATGAGAGATGATTACCCAGAGACAGCTACAGATGTGCCCAGCAAGCTCCCAAAGCCCTCCTCACCTGATAGTCAAGATCACAGGGTCAGGGGATTTAGTCACACAGAAACAGAATTCTTCCTCGAACTCCCCCAGGACAGTGGGACAGAAGGAGATCTGGATGTTCTGGAGCCCTCCTGGTGCCAGGATGCCCTCNCCAGGCTGGCCCATCTCCAAAGCCTTGGGGGCCTTGCTGGGTGTTCAGGTGGGACATCCCAGACCAGGTACTGCCCAAAGCTGATCCATCCCACTGCCTGCCACGGCCTAAGCAGGAGACATCCCTGTAGGAAGGAGTCACTCCAGCTCCTGGGTACCCACACAGGGCAGCAGGAACCCCCACACTAGAGAGATGCCAGGATCAGAGCCAAGATTAAGACCTCAGGTACAACCTTTTTTTTTCTGCTCCACCACAAAATAATGTAGATGAGAGATGATTACCCAGAGACAGCTACAGATGTGCCCAGCAAGCTCCCAAAGCCCTCCTCACCTGATAGTCAAGATCACAGGGTCAGGGGATTTAGTCACACAGAAACAGAATTCTTCCTCGAACTCCCCCAGGACAGTGGGACAGAAGGAGATCTGGATGTTCTGGAGCCCTCCTGGTGCCAGGATGCCCTCCTGGGGCTGGAAGGTGAAGCAGGAGCCCATGGCTGTGGCTGGAGGGACGAGGCTGAAGGGAGCCTCAATAGGCCCCTTGTTTAACAGGATCACCTGCAGCAGCAGGAAAGCAAAATGGAAATACATGAGGAATCTTCCTTTCTTACAGAAGTCTGAGTTACTTTCAAATTAAACAATTAACACCTGTAAAAGGCAGAAGATGCCCTGTGCTGCTGCAGGGCAGAAGCCAAAAAATACAACTTTGAAATACAATTTTGTATGCCTTTGGGTTTTTCATGCAAAGCAGTGATAATTTCACATAACCAGAGTGACTCTGGGGTTTTCTCACTGGCACAGACAGTCCACTTTGACCAGCAGCACAGAGGAGCTGCTCAGCATCACCAAGTTCATTCACACCCAGCCCTAAGAGCAGCACTGGGCATTGCAGTATGACCAGTGAAATCCCCACAGAGCTGCTGCTGCTGCTCCAGGTGTGCCCAACCCCACCATGGGCAGGGCATGCTCAGCTTCCACTGCAGCCAGCCTGTTTACTGCATGTGGAAGTAACCACAAGCAAAGATGTAGAAATTTCCTTTGCTTCCTTCCCAGAAACACTTTGCTCTTTCTAGAGCCAGAGGTACACCATGGCTGAAGTGTGGTGAGGGACTGGTCAGCAAGGGAATGCACTCCCAAGCCCTCTGAGAGAGCCAGTGCTGAGCCAGGAGGATGGATGGCTTTTCTCTGACTCCCAGGAATAGGCAGAAGGGACTTGACTGAAAACTGTTTGCAGTGGACTTGAATTCAAATGCAGCCAGGTTGTTCCAGCTGCTTTTGGACAGCCTGAGCACAAAGGTGATTTGTGTCTGGGACTGCAACAAAAGCCTCTGAACACGCAGCTTTTTGACCCAGTGTGGCTTTCATGTGCCAAGGGGTTTTGCAGGAAGCTTCCCAGCTGATCTCCAAGGGAAGCTGCCAAAGAGAAGGGATTGGGGTTTCATGAACAACAGACACACCTTTCCAACCCCATCAAAAAGATCCAGATTCCAGGAACCCCCCCAAATTTGACCAGTATCACAACTGGCCAAGTTGCCAGGAATTCCACAGGTCCACAAGGCCCCTGGAGCCACCAGGATCCACCCCAACCCTGCTGCTCACCTCATAGCTGTGGGCTGCTCTGAAAGAAACCTCCCCAATGTCCAGTTCCTTGAAGTTGAAGTGGAGTCGAGGTCTGAAGCCTTTCCCTATGAAGAGCAGGAGCAACCTGTTCTCACGGCCTGGGGAGAGATTTTTGTTTTAGTATGGTAATTCCTTCTGCTATCCTGCATTTTTCAGGCTGCCTTAGTGCTAGTCCCTGACTTGGAGCTGCATGGGACCAGCTCCTGATGTTCCAGGAGAAGATATGGACCCTTCTCTTCCCTCAGGAGATAGGATGGCCCCTATGGATGTACCATTTCTTCTGCCCCTGTGTTGATAACAGAACTTTATGAAATGCCAGAAATTTTGTTCTTCCTCCTGGGTGCACCTCAGAGAGTGTTTTTCCCAAAGGAGGAGGAGCAGGCTAAGTACAGGAAGCATTCAGAACAGCTGAGAGGTAAAAAAAAAACCAAACAGAGGAGATCCCCTGGAAGCTGCAGGGACAGTGGGGATGTGCCAGCACTGCCCTGCTGACCACAGACCCTTCTCTGCAATTACACAGGAGCCCAGGGATCTGGGAGACGATTTGCACCTTCACTGGGGTGAGAAAGGCAGGGGAGGGAGTTGTACCTGAGATATCACAGTAAGCTGCTTTCTTATAGACCCGGCCTTCTTGGGGCTTAAATAACACGCTGATTTCAGCTGAACAGTTCGGCCTGATCTCTCCCTCCTAAAGCAGAATGAGACAGCAAAACATTTATCTTCAAACATCACATTTCTTGTTTTCAACCACAGCCCTGTAAGCCTTTATTTAGAGCATCAGTGACAAGGGAGTAGGAGCAACACTTATCAACAACACCGATAACAGAGTTTGGAAGCTTTAGCCAGGCTCCAGTCCCTGCCAGGAGCCTGCAGGGCAGAAATGCTTTTTGCAACCAGCTCTCTGGCCCCACCAGAATCCTGATGACTTCTCTCTTGGCAGACAAAGCCAGCTGAGGCAGGGATCTGTCCAGTGACCTCATTCAGGGATGAGGAGGAAGAGGAGGAGGAGAAGAAGCAGGAAGGGAGGTTCTCAGCCATCACTTACCTTCGGCTCAAGGAAGAAAATGTCATCACTGAACAGCATGGGGTCTCCTTGCAGCTTTGCCCTCTCACTCTGGAGGGTGTGGGAGAGAAGAGCAGAGCGTTCTTGGGGAGTGGTGTCCACTCTGCTCCTCTTCAGAAAATCATGCAACTTGTCCTTTTCCTGCTGACACAGCCTGGGACACTGCCTGCAGCCACAGGAGAGACAGACCCAGCAGGTTGTTTAATAAGCCACATGTTTGCAGTGAGAAGTGGAAGTGCAGGAGCAGCAAAGCACTCGGGGAGGAGCAGCAGCAGCTCCTCAGCAAGGGACTGACCCTGAGCCACGGGATCCCAAATGGATCAGAGGATCACTTGTTGTTCACTGGCACAGCAGGTAGTTTTACTCCACACTTAGAAGCTCAGGAGGTGTTTCCAAAGCCAGCAGCTCTCAAGAAAACCTCCTGGCTCAAAGCCACTGCCACAACTGAGGGGGAATCCACCAGCCACCTCAGGTGACTTTTCCTGACACAGAACTGCCTAGGGGAGGCAGACAGAGATGGGATTTACTTACCCTAAGCCATTCCAATGCACCAATGTCTCCTGAAGCCACATAGTTTTACCCACGGGCAGGGTATCTCACAGAAATGGATCTTTCAAACCTACCTCAGCTTCAGCTGATCCTCCTGTTCCTGAGTATCAAAAGCCTTCCACTGGAAGTGGGCAGTGATATCACTCAGGTTGTGGATGAGCACAGTTGTGCAGTTTGACAGCGTGATGTACGTTGTCCCAAATGTCACATTATTCCTGTCCAGCCTGATGTGGGCATCCACAGCTGTTCCATGAAGGCTTGTGTGGGTCTCTTCACCTGGAGCAAAGCAAAGGGGAGTCTTTGCTCAGCTCAGTGGCTGATGGAAGCACAAGGAACAGAGCAAACCACAGGTCACTGAAGAAGGTGTCACAGCTTTTAGCTGAATGAGCAGTTCCATGGGTCAGTGCATCTATCACAACCTGAGAACTGCACGTGCACTGCATGAGAATGTCCTGGACAACCTGCCAGCATTTCACCCTCTAGAACAGACCCCTACCAAAGGCTCCCTCATTTCCAGAGCTTTCAAACCTTCATTATTCCCAACCAAGTAACTCCTGGGATTCATCTGGGCTCAAACTTCAGCACTGAGCTCACCACTCCTGTTGCAGGTGAGTGCTTCCCAGGCGAGATGCAAACAACAAATATCAGACATGCTCTCTAGAAATGGCATTTATATGGAGCTCTACGATGATCAAGATGACAAACTAGATGACTACAAAATGAGCACCATGAAAACTACCATCATCTCCCTCTTTAAACCCATGGCCACATCAGCCTTTCTGCTTAGAAAGAGCTCTGCTCTGAGGGATGCAGGAGTGTCCTGTGCAGTGCCCAGCACTCACCTGTGTCATAGTGCACTACAAGGGATGCAGAATGGTCACCAGTCTTCAGTGGCTGAAATTCCACTGTCACCTGCATGGCATCGCCAATGCCCAGGGTTCCCAAAGGTGGAATGACAGAGAAAGGGCTGCAACACAGAGGTATCAGAACTCTTGGGGGAGATTTGGGGATGTTATCCCTTCTGCAGTCCAGTTCACTTCTGCTCACTTGTGCAAGCAAGGAGCAAACAAACCACAGTCAGCAGAAGGCAAACAGAACAGACAGGATGATAAACAGCTACTGACTCTCGTTTACTGGTGTTATGGTGAGAAGATCCAGCCCTCACAAGACCCTGTGGGATAAAATTGCCTCGTCTCCCCCATTCTCTGCATCCAGCTATCTGCAATGAGACTCAAGGGTCATTTACATCTTGCTTACTTTCACCGGGCATCAGCACCCCATATTGACAGAGCTGGGCAAAAGTTATGGCCATGAGGATACCAAGGACCAAGTACTCATGACATAATTCAGAAACAGAGCTGACAAGTGAACAAAGCTGGCAATTCTGTGACCAATGCTCTCAAAGCACCATGCACCTGCATTTTGGTAAATGCCATGTGCAAGGAAGCTGCAATCAACTTCAAGTCCCATGGTATAATTATCTTCTACAGACAAACTTTCTTTTGTCCACTGGCACCTTAACTGCCAGTGTTAAATCCTTTGATTTTGGGAGAATTGATCTCATTAAAAGCTACCTCCCACCCCAAGGGAGACGCAAAAAAATATTGCTGATTGAATTACCTCATCTGTCCATTAAAGCCTAAGAAACCCAAATATCATTTAATCTTGATATATATTACTTTTTTGTGAAGGTATAATAGCTGACGTCAGACAGCATTAACTATTCCAATAAACCCAGCCTGTTAGGTTAAAGCAGCCATTACTCCATCTCTGTGCTGAAAAATTCTGTACAGAGTCAGCAGCTCACAAGCTCCATCTTTCCCTCTGTCACTGCACCCAGGCTCTATTTCATCTACTTCAGTATTTAACTCCTGAAGTTCAGAAACTCTTTAAGTCCCTATCAAGCAGGATCCAACATGCTCTGTAGCACTCAATAGAACAGCTGGCAAGTACATTTTGCAAAAAAGATGCCAGAATTTCTTGTGTATTTATTTTGGCAGTGACAAAACAAGATCTGGAAACCCCAGAGATAAACTGTGCAGTGATTTACAAGTTCTTGCCTACATATTTGCACAGTCAAAAGCAGCAGCCTGTTTGAACAGCATCCGAGGAGCCTGCTTAAATAGCTTTGGCAGACTTAGGTGGAAGCTCCTCTCAGACCCTCATGTTTCACAGCAGAAAAATCAATTTGCCTTTTGACCTCTCTTTTGCCAGGGAAAAAGTGAAAGCCACTCAGCTGCCCCAGGTTAGACAGCAGGGCTGTGCTGCATTCCTGACCTCAGCTCCTACACCAAGACCTCTGGGATCAAGTAACCCTCAACTCACCACCAGCCAACTGAACTGGTTTCCTTGCAGATCTGGTGTCAAAAATGCATTACCCTCTCCAGTTCAGCCAACTGGAGAAACAGTGCTTGTCTTCTGAGACTGATAGGAACAGCACAGGCTGTCCACAACACAGCTCATGTGGGGCATCTCATGAGAGGAGCACTGGAAAGCTTCGTGCTTGTGGCCTCGCAGAGAATGGGTCTGTTTGGCTGGTAGTGGTGAGTAACCATTTCAGAAAGTGCTTGAGCTCAGGAGGGTGCGAGCCAGCCACTGACATGTTCCAGCACCCTCCAGGAAATGTGGGACAGAGAAAGCTCAAAGGCTGCATCCTGCTTAAAACACCAGAAGCAACATGTCCTGCCCACCTCCAGCCACGGCTGCAGGGCAGCAGCTCCAATGCTCTGGTTCCTTTTGGTGCTCTTCACCAACTCTGTTATCACCCAAAGGGGTTTTGCACAAGGCAAGCTGAGCTGCCTCACCTGTGGGTGCTCAGCTGGTAACGAGCTACCCGGTTACCAACATTGTGAACCAGCAGAGTCTTCTGGGTGCTGTTCTTGACTGGACAGACAGAGAAGTCCAGCTGGTCAGGGAAGTCCAGGATGGCTCGGGCACCAATGGCACGAATGGGCACAATGAACTGTTCCTTTTCTGTGATGCAGAGGAGCTGGTGGAAATAATCCTGCAGGAAAATAAACTGTCTCAGCATAGGGCATTTATCCCCATCTTCAGCATGGGCAAAGAGTGTCTCACAGCTCTAGATCCAGTGCAACTCCACTGAAACCAGCAGAGGTCCTCAAAACCCAGGCTGGATGCCCTGAATCCAGCCTTGCAGGTTTGCTTTCCACTGAAGACACCAATCTCTTGGGACCTCCAGGCTCACCTTGTTCTGCAAAGGGGTGAAGAGGATGTGGAAGGTTGTGGAGAGGCCTGGTGGCACCTTGCGGTGCATTCCACAGGGGTTCACTGTCTGGAAATAAGGTGAGCTCTCCAAGGTGACCTTCACCAGCTGAGGAACCTGCAGGAAAGACACAGAATGATGGTTCTGCCACTTGTGGAGACAGGTGGACATGCCCTGGTACCATCATTAACCACCCTACTCCACTCTCCTCTTCCAGCACAATGTTAAACCTCCACGTCCCAGCACTTACCTTGTCTCTGTTCCTCAGGACCAGTGGCATTTCATAGACCTCACCAGGGCTGTAGTTCTGAAACACCACCTCTGGTGGGAAAAGTTGAAGTGAGCTCTGATCTGGGTCAGCTGCTGAGAACTGGGGAGGCAAGAGAGAGCAGGGAGAGGTTCAGCTGCTGGGAGAAAGATTCTGCACTGATCCCCAGTGAAGTTCAGATTCTGGGTGAGTACATCTGCCCAGCTCACACTGGGGAAACAGCGGCTCTTCCACTCCTGCCCAGGGCTGATCAAAAGTTGCTGGACCACACTGAGCAGGCTCAAGCCAAGCTGCTCTTTTGGCTCCCTCCTCAAATATCACATCAAACAGCAAGGAAAAGGGCAGGGAAAGGCTACCTTGTGATGGGATGACCCACGCTTGTCTTTAGGCTGCACAATCTGAGGCAGACTCAGCTTCTTAGTGCTGGCCAGCCTTTGCTTGGTGCTGAGAGACATCTCCTTCTGGAAGGCAGAGGGAGTCAGCTGAAAGGTAAGAAAACACCAAGAGCCTCAGAAATGCCCTTTTTCATAGAGGCTTTTCTTGTTCACTTGCTACTGATGAATAATTTGTGATCACAGCCACTAGGACAGTTCTGGAAGCCCTGGAAGTTACCTGCTGAAATATTTAACATCAGTAAATTAATGATATAGAGCAGAATGCACATGCTGTAACCATGTGGCTCTGTCCCATTAGCTTCTCCATGATTTGATGTGACACCTTAGGGGATTTCCCAGAAATGGCTTCTCCTTGAAATATTCTAGCTGGAAATTGGAGAAGGATCTGAATGGAGCCTGCCTGCAGCTTCCTGCCCCACCAGCCAATGGGTACATCTTCAGAGGAGCTCTTGTCATGAGCTGTTGCTACAAAAACAAGGTGGGAAAGCAGCCAGATGAGAGTGAATGAGGTGAGGGTGGCCAAAAGGGAAAAAAAACAACATCCAGAGTGACATAACCAGGCAGCAGAGAAAGCTATGTCTTGAAGTTTTGAGTCAACCCATTGTCTTGCAGTGAAAGTCCCCTCAGAGCCAGGATGTTTTTCTGTGTCCACAGGCTGCATCTCAGCGAGCAGGAAATGACAGAACAGCGCTGAAATCATCCACACGTGGCCTCTCCAGCTCCTGCTTGGCATCTGCAGGGGCCTGGTAACTCCACAGGCTGGGCTGGTCCCAGAGGTCCCTTTCCTGCCCTGTCAGTCTCTGGGAAGTGTCCAAGACCCAGAGGGACATCAGCGTTGGGGAGCCCTGGTTCACCCGTACCAGCTCCTGGTTAGCAGCATCCTGCTAAAGAATCTCCTCATGCTATGGAAGCACTTCAGCAGGACACAGGGGTCTGCTCATGGAAGCAGCAATTTTTAGGCTGGAAGGGCCAGCCGAGGAAGCAGGAACTGCCACACGATGGCATCGTCTGCTGCAGCGAGAGGCAGAGGCTCTTCCAGCTCGGGGAACTCCGCAGGAGCCTTCCCCGGGGGCAGAGCGCGGTGTGAGCTCCTTGGGGCCCGCGGGGAGCCTTTCAGAGCAGAAAAGGACAAAGGACGTGTGTCCCTTCCTCACAAGGCTGTCACATTAGCGCCGGGGGGCCAGCGCAGGGCACTGACCGAGGGCCGGGCGTGGGTGGGTTCGTTCCTTATCAGCCATCCGGTGAGCGCCCAGGGGAAGCGGCACATCCTCGGCTGCCGGGGGCTTTTCCTCCCGGCGGATGCTGCCCGGGGGTGGTCGGGGGCTCACGGGGGCAGCTGCACCCCTGCCCTGCACCCCTCCCAGGGAGAGCCTTCGCTCCTGCACTTGCCAGTGCTACCCCATCCCTCCTGTCACAGCTCCGAGCAGCCCGCAGGGGGGTTTGGCTTGGTCCCCAAATTTCACGCCGCTGGCCTGGAGTGGGTGAACCTGCAGTTCCCTGGAGACACGGGCTGGGCTTGGACAGGGAGGATGCCCGCAGGGAGGACTCTGGGCTGTACTCCAGGTCAGTGAGAAGGGACACAGACACGTCTGCTCTTTGTGAAGACAGTTCATTTCGTTTTGGCACACAGGTACAAAAAGGAGAGCTTTTGCTCATAGCCCTGGTTGGACACCAGCGCTGTCCTAGAGGGGGAAACTGTTCCCCAAATAACACTTTGAACCCCAGACATACCTCATCTCTGCTTTCTTCAGTTCTTCCCTGCTGCCTCCTTGGGTTGAGATGAGGAATCATAGCCTGGGGCAGGAGTCTCTTTTACCCTTATCCGCAGCACCTTCTTTTCTACCTATCCCCAGCCAACAACAAAATGCAAATGGCTGGCATCTGCTGCTCCTTTAGGCGAGAAGACAGCTGCACTGACCCTAAAAACACACCCACAGTCACGACAGCAGGTCAGGAGCCCAAGAATCTCATGCATCAGGCAGTGAGACAGGCATGACGCTGCCATGGTTCCAGGGAGAAAGCTTGGCTGAGGCAAAAGCGTGCTGCCCTGGAAACAGGCTGACTCTGTTCCTCTGAATGCACTGCTCAGGGAGCAGCTCCCCTGTGGGGCTGCAGCTGAAACCCACAGCAGGGTGGAGCAGAAGCAGAGGGGGGTGATACACCCTGTTCTTACAGCGTGGGGTGCAGAAAAGCTGGGGCGGGAGAGGGAGGGGGGCCGGTGACTCCCTGGTCGCTCAGCTGAGCCAGCAAGGCTTGAAAAGGGTTAAGCACCTGGGCAGGGCAATGCTCGCCCGGGCTTGTTTCTCTGCCCAGCCCGTGAGTGTGTTTATTGTGCTGGGCCGTGGAAAGGCCAGCTGGGTGCTGGGAGCCCTGCAGGCTCCTTGGGGCTGTTTGCTGCTGCCTGCCTGTAACCCTGGGCACCGCGGCATGCCTGGGGCTGAGGCCCGGCAGAGAGAGCCACCGGCATGAGGGCGGTGACAGCTCTAGTCTGGAAGGCTGGGATATCCCATTCTATAGGAAATGTGCTGGGTTGGAAGGGCTCAGCTCAGCCCGGGGGCTGCCAGTGCCCCAGCACAGCCACATCTGCCAGGTCATAGCACTGCACGTGGCAGCCTCCCTTGTTTTTGGGGCTGGCCCACAGGTGCCCCCAGCCCTCACGGAGATACTGCTGGGGATCAATGGCTCCATTGGAGAGAGGTTTGGGGATCTCTCCTGCACCCACCATCATGGCTTAGTGATAGCCTCACGTCAAAAAATTCCCACAGCTTTTGTTGGAAGGCGCACAGACTCCTCCTGCCCAGAGGAGACAGGAAGAGGTGAGCCTTTCTGAGAACAGAGCTGCTTCTGGTAAGCTCCTTTCTTTGAGACTGCCAGCGTGTGCAGACACGCTGAATGGAGAAGTGGGAAGAGGGGATGTGGGGAGGTGCTGATGATGCTGGCCCGTGCATGCCATGGGCTCCAGGGCTGCCTCTGGGGCAGATGGGAACTCACAGCACCCCAGGCAAAGGGCTGGGGCCAGGACCTGGCTGTTCCTGCCAGGAAGACCCTTCCAGGAGATGAGGGTGCCTTGCACAGGCACTGGCTGCTCCTGCTGGCACAGGAGGGAGGGATAGGGGGAATAAGTGGGGCTGCTGCAAACAGGCACATGCCTTTATCCTCTCCCACAGCCAGAGCAGCAGGCACCAGCCTGGCCTCAGGCTCTGGCAGAGGTGAAATAGCAGAGCCATGACACTTTGCTGCTCCTCATCTTCTGTCCAATCCACAGGGGCTCTGGAAGAATCCTTTTCCAAGATGCAAAGGAGGGGAGAGCCCCCTTTATCACCTTGGGACAAAGCACAGCAGAGCCACCTCTGTGCCAAGGGAGAGCCTGGCAGCAGCTCCAACAGCAGCTGTGGTCTCCTGTGGCACGTGGAGATTTCTGTCTGATGCCCACTGCTGCTGCCACCCTCACCTCTCCTCCCTGCAGGGCAGTGGCAAGAGACCACCCTTCCATGGATCATGGAATCACAGAACAGTTTGGCTTGGAAGGGATCTTTAAATGCCATCTAGTCCAACCCCCCCTGCCACAGGCAGGGACACCTTCCCCTAGACCATGTTGCTCAGAGCCCCATCCAGCCTGGCCTTGAACAATTCCAGGGATGGGCCAGTCACAGCTTCACTGGATAATCTGTGCCAGGGCCCTGGCACCCTTATAGGGAAGAATTTATTCCAGATATCTAATCTAACCCTGCTCTCTGCCAGTTTGAAGCCATATTGCTTTGTCCTATCATTCCATGCCCTTGTCCAAAGTTCCTCTCCAGCTCTCTTGTAGTCCTGTTGGCACTGGAAGGGCTCCGAAGTCTCCCTGGAACCTTCTCTTCTCCAGGTTGAGCAACCCAGCTCTCTCAGCCTGTCTCCAGAGCAGGGGTGCTCCAGCCCTTGGAGCATCTCGGTGGTGTCAGGACATGCTGCAGCAGCTCCACATTCCTCCAGAGCTGAGGGGACAGATCCTCTGTCTCCTCCATCGTGCCAGCTTCGTGGAGCTGTTCCCTTCAGGGCCTGCAGCTACACAGGATTGCAACATCAATGTCTCCCCAGCTCTGTCGGGACTTGGGCAGGAGCTGAGGGCTGGATGTGTTCAGGGAAGCCTGCTCTGCTACAGTCCCTTCAAGCTCCTTCTCCTCAGCTGAAAAGCTGCCCCGCTTTCACCTCTGCCATCCAGGCACCTTCCCCAAGAGTTCCCCATCCCCTTCCCTAGGAAAGAGCTTGTTCCCAGTGGCTGTGTTGCTCTGTGGGAAGCAAGAGACTCTTCTCTGTTTAGAAAGAGCATAACCACTGAAGAGCTCCTTGTTTGTTTCTTTATATACAATGTTTTCAAACAACTTCAATCTTGTCTGTTGCAGCCCTTGGCAGCCTCCATGGGACAGGCACAGGGTGAGTTTTCCTCAGCCCAGGCTGCTCCAGCTGCCAAGGAGAGGCACCAATTCCCACTGCAGGTGTGCACCTTTCCCTGCCACATCTCACTGGGATCAGCCAACAGCTTGAGTTCAGGTGTGATGCTGCCAGGGGAAGAGCTGCATCCCGCTGCCTTGGGATGCTGACTGGTAGCCGTGGAAAATCCAGAGTATCAGCACTTTGCAGTGCATGCTGGACCCCAAACTGGTTCTCATTTATGGAGAAGGAGGAAGCCCTCGTGTTCAGAGAAGTGAAAGCCAGTGTGGTGTTCTCTACTACTTTGGAAAACATTTTCTACGTAAAGCAGTTTCCTTAAAACACAAGCCCCAGAGTGGTCAGGACTTCCAAAATTGGAGTTTTTCCGTCTCCTGTGGAGACACTGGCTGCAGACAGGTCCAGACATCTGCTCCTCATTTCCTGCTTTACTCTTAAATGTGAGAAAATACAAAACCATGTGGTGCCAAGTAGACTGTCTTAATCCCTTGCCATTTAATTCTCTCCCTTATTACAGTAATGGCTCAAGAGGCTTCTCCAAGGGGCATCTCCAAAGTAAGAGGCCACATTTGGCTCTAAGGACCCTTCTCCTGAGTTTGGCACTGGTGTCCTTGGCCAGGAGAGAGGGGGTTGGTGGGTTGGTTTGTGTCAGAGCAGTGGCTGAGCTGCCAGCATCACTGAGGAGAGATGAGTTAGTGTGAGGATGAGCTGCCATGAGGGAAAGAGAATCCCATTGTATGTCCAGAGCTGGAGTCATGTGTCTGTGTCTCCCTGGACTGGCTGGGTCATTCCAAAAGCTAAATGTTCCTGCTGCCTCTCTCCAGCAGGAAAGAATGGGATGGAGGACAATACTGGGGGCTGACAAGGATGCTGTCAGTACCTGCTACCAAGCCCTGCTCTAGTGTCACCAACTCCTGAGGCCTTGGGAGCTCCTGAACATCTTCCCATGAAGTGGAAATCATCACCATTCTCATCTGATCCACTCTGGCATGTTTCTTCCAGGACAGATACAGGCTGCTAGCTCTCACTGACGTTCCCTTTTAATTCTCAGTCATCACGTTATTTCAAGGAATAGAAATTTAGTGCAACAAACAGTTCTTCCTTCACAAAGAACCAAACAGCAAAAATAACCAGCATGGAAACTCCCTGAAAGAGATGGGAGGTGTTCTGGGGCTATTTCCTGTTTGTTTAGGGCACGGCCCACATTCTCTTTTCATATTGTTTTGCATATAAAGCTTTGCAGGTTCAGGGTGCCTTTTGCCTTCAAGAGCAATTCTCCAGGCATTAGTCATATATTCTATTCCCTCCACCTGTGAGGACCTTGACCCTGTGCACAGCTCAGGCCCTGGCAAAGCTGTGGTGGGTGGGAGATGCTGGAGCTGCTTTCACGTGTCTCCCTGGTAAGATGGGATCTGGCACTTTGACCTGTGGTATCTGATTTGGAGCAATAAATGGAGTTCCTGGCTAAGGGCTGCCAGTGAGCAACCAAAGGTTGGGGGATGACATCAGATCAGGCTGCTGAGCCTGCCTGGTGCCTGTCACCAATGTCCCCAGCAGACCTTGTTCTCCTTTTGTGTGCATCAAAACCAGTGCTTAGGTAGCAGAACATCTATCCTGATATAAGAATGTCCTTAAAGCAGAGCAGGAGCTGGAGGCAGAGAGCCCAGACTCCAGCATGGACACTGAACTGTCTGGCATGACATCCTTTTGTGGGTGCTGAGGGTCACACCTGGGGCAGTGCTGGAAGGCCCAGAGCACAGGTGAATGATTGCGAATGTTTTCTCCTTGTCCATGTTTCCAAGCCTTCCTCAGCCATCCTGTACTTACATACAGGGGAAAAAAACAACCCTTTTCCTGTCATATACTGCTTTTCTTTGGTGCTGTAACACCCTTCAGAGAGCCTTTGGGTGCACAGGGAAACCTCAAGAAATCTCCTGAGGAGGAATGGGGACAGGCTGGGATAAGCTGGCCCTGGTTCCCAGTTGCTCAGTTTTTCTGCTCTTTGTTCCCCTGAAGGCTGGATGTCCCTGAGTCCCAGGATTGCTCACTCCATCCCTTGGATGCTGTGATTCACCTTTGTGGACTGGGATACTCCTGTAGGAGGTCACCATCACAATTTAATTTACAGATCCAGATCTACACTGAAAAACAACTTGCTATTCCTGGAAACTAAAGTGAAACTAAAACAAATTGAGGAAACAAGTGCCCAGACAATTCCTATTGTAACTTAAGTAGCTGAAGTAGTTGAAGGTAAGATGAGCTCAGAGAAGTCCTGAGACCCTTCACTGCCACAACACCTGTGGTTTACCACGAGTTATATCAGGAATATCTCCTGGAATACATCAGAGCCTCTGCCTTCAGGTTCTTCAACGCTGCAAGACCTCAAAGAAGTGCAGTAAAGGTCTGCCACAGGTGTGGAGCAGCAGATGTGCAGTGGGATGGGAGGGTGGTGTAGGAAGTGGGTTGGGAGTGATGGTGCCAGTTTTCTGCCAGCTGCAGCCCAGGTTTGTCACTGCTCATTGGAGCTGCCTGCTTCCATTGGAGGCAGTTGCTGTGCCTCTGTGTCCAGCTTTTGGTGGGAAATGCAGGGCTTGCTGGTGGCTTGGGCCCTCGCTGCTGCCAGCACTTGATGGCTCGTGGTGTCCCACAAAGCCATGCTGAGGCTGCAGCTGCCCTCCACACTCCTGCTGTGGAATTCCCTTGTGCAGGTGCCACCTCCAAATCCAGCTGCTGAGCTCACAGGGAGCAAGTGGAGGTGTCCAAAAGTGACCTAAAGGAGTCCTCTGCCTGGTAAAACACCTCCAGCCCAGTCTGCAGAGGTGCAGCAGCTGCATTATCTGCCAGAGAGCAGTTTGTGCCTCGAAACAACAACGCCTATGGCAAGCCATGCCTTGGGCAAACAAAGCACTCCCCCTCCCACTCACCTGAATGTCAGAGCCCTTCCTCAGTTTTACCTGTCTCTGGCACCAAAGCCTTTGCAGAAGAGGCAGAACCTGTTTCTTCAGGGGAGATGTGAGCATGTGTGGGCTGTGCCATCCCTTCCAGCTGCCAAGGTGCCCGATGGCTTCAGGCAATGCCACTTCCTGGCACAAAAGTTTCCTGTAAAGCTCTGTGGAGCCTGAGAAAACACGGTCTGGGGGAGGGCCAGAAAACATCCCAACAGACTCAGCATGTTCTGTTCTGGCTGGATCAAACAGACTATTTCAAGCCTTAATTTTTGTTTTATTTCCTTGAAACGGGCTTTTTCTTCTAATACAATACAAGCAAAAGCCAAAGTTGCAGGAAGTTGCAGGCTGGGATTTTCACATAAAGCATAATATGGAAACCTGGGGGTTTTCCCTTTTGGAAATCCCAACTGGAACTGTTGGAATTTCCCACAGCACAGAGATGCCAGATCTCCACCAGCCCTACGAGCACTTAGGCCAAAAAGATTTCTGGGGCAGTCACAGACTCAGCCTTGATCTGTTTGCTGGGACCTGAGATGAAGGAGAAAGTAAAGGTGCAGGATGTGACTGCAGTGTTGGTATGTTCACTTCTGACCTGGCTTGGGGCTGGTGCCAGGAAACCCTGGGACAGCCTGCTTCCTGCAGAGCTGGGGGTCTCCTGCTCCTGCTCTCAGCATCAGCAGCACCCCGATGTCTGAGGCCCTGTGTAAATGGAAAATCAGGCTGTCACAGCGAGCACACACTGCAGGCAGCACGGGCAGGGCACAGGAGCTGCCTGCAGAGCCACCGGGTCCCTGCTCACCTCTCTCTTTGGTGATGCTCCTTGGAGGCAGCCTGGCCTGAGTTCAAACTGTGGCTGATGAACTCACCATCCTGATTAGCAAATTCCTCCTCTTTTGGCCTAGTGACTGCTGTTGTAAGATGGCTGCCAAAAAGGAAAGGAATAACTGCTTTGGCATTTGGGGTAATTATTGAGCTTACTGAGCAGCGGGGAGCTGTAGCTGGAGGTGGGGAGAGCTTTACAAGCCAAAGGACAGTGATGCCTTGGCACAGGCCAAGAGACACATTAGTGGGAGAGGAGGAGGGAGCAGCCGACCACTGAAAGTCCCTGCCTGAATAATTTGCCAAGTGGTTTGGGGCTGCTCTGCGCGTGTTAGGGAAAGCTGGTGTAAGTACATCTGGGAAATTCCAGGAGCCATTGCGCTCCACAGCGATCGCTATTCCCTCCCCTCTCCCGCTCTTCCCTCCTCCTCCTGTCGTCACCCTGGACACGTGTGAGGGAGCTGAATAACAAATAAAGCTCTATCTCGGGGCTTCATAATCCTGGAATGAGCCGCGGCATCTGTGTTGCTCCGGAGGATGCAGTAAGGAGCCGGGAGTGGGAAATACTGCCGGTAATCCCTCCGTGCCTGCCCTTCCTTCTGCCCACCACGGGAACATGAAGGCTGCCCGTGTGCAGATGCTGCTGCTGCTGCTCTGGGCCCTGTGCCTGCTGACCCTGGCTGCAGGTGAGCCACAGCTCCGCTTGTCCCCACCCTCCTTGGGGACAGCCGCTTCAGGGGGGATGATGGCGGGGCCGGGGAGGGTGAAGGTGGCACTGGATCAGGCTGCAGGGATGCAGGAGATCTCACAGCGCGATCAGGCTGGCTTTAGGAAGCGGCAGGGGGGAAGGCGATGGCCGCAATCCCGGCGGCGGGGACATCCGAGCAGCCCCGTGATGGCTTTTGTCGCGCCCGAGGGCAGGCGGGGAGAGCGTCGGAGAGACTTCCTGATAACCTGTATTAGAAAAAAAGCATAATGCACTTCTTTCCCCCTTTTTTTTTCATGTCCCTGGGGCCGTGGCAGGAAGGCTGCAGCCTGGCCAGGGGTGGGTGGGTGTCTGAGGAGACTGCACCCTGCCCTGGAGGTGACGGTGCTGCCATCACTGTGAGGCGGGGGGCTGTCACCTGCCGTGTGTGTGTGTGTGCGTGCGAGTGGGAAATGCTCTGCTGCTCTCTGGATAAAGATCCCTGCGAGCTCCGGGTGCCAGAGCGGGGTTAGAGCGCCGGGCCGTGCTGGGCTCGCTGTGCCGGGGCTGGGCTCGCAGTGGCCCGGGGCACAGGTCGGTGATCGCTGCCCTCCAGCAGGGCGGTGCTGGGCTGTGACACGGGCTCTCAGCACCGCAGGCAAGGCTGCACTTTGCCCAGGACCGGGGGATGATCTGTTCCCACGGTGGGAAGGGAGAGGGGCAAAGAGCCCCTGAGGTCCCGTGTCCTGCTGCCACCAGAGCAGTGAGGGCAGCACGGGCAGCTGGGGATGGAGCTCCTCCTCCTCACACCTCTGGGCAGGTTCTCCAGGGCTGGCCCGACGAAAGTGGACAGCGGGGCCAGCAGGCAGCTCACCCTGCCCTGGGAACCCGCTGCTTGCTTGGCACAGCCCGACTGTGCCCAGCCATGGCCAAGGATCCATCTCCCCTTCAATGAGGAAATCGGGCTGGCTGTGCTGAAAGGCTGGTGGAGCTCCCTGGCTCTCTCGAGGAGCTGTGCTGAAAAGCAGGTGCCAGTGGCTCCTAAGAGCAGTAGAGAAACTCCCAGATGCCTTTGGCAAGGACTCAGATGCAGCTCAGAGCAGCGGGGCTGTGTGCCCCAGGAGGAGGGCTCCGTGCTCCCTGTGGCACCCCTCTGTCCTTGGAAGGTGCTTTCCAAGCTCCTCCACTCTGGGAAAAACCTGCCAAAAGTTCAGCCAAATGCAAACCATTTGCATTGGTGCCAGTAATTGTAAAGTCATTTCAGGGTTCTCAGAGGAACAGGGCCTTTGGGAGCAGTCAGGGACTGTTCCCCACCATGCACAGGGACAGTGTGGCCCTCTTGTCACTGTGCCTATTGTGTTCAACTGTGCTCCTGAAAGTGGAGGACACCAGCAGAATATCCTCTGGCTAATGAGAGTTAATTGGCAAGTCAGCTGCCCCTGAGCAGGGAATTCTTGACCCTAAAGTGCCACAGAAGACATTATTGTGTGAAAAAAGAGTTTTGCTTTAACTTGACAGACACCTAGAGGTGGAAACGGGCTTCTCTAGAGGGGCCACGGGAGTGTTTGCTTGGGATTTCTTTGCAGCCAGGACTTTCCCCAGTAAATGGTTCATATGATTCAGAGCACTCCTGTATTGATGCTCATTCCTGTACCTGGTACCTGGATCATTCCTAACTGAACTGCATAAAATTCACCACCTTCACTCGGGCATCAGAGGCAACATTCTGTAAGAGACAGCCTGATTGAAACCAGATGCCAGTTCCTTTCTTCACGGGGGCCCCAGATTAATCAGGGCTTGTTTTTGTAAATCTTGCCCCCAGGGATGTCAGGAACAAGCTGGCAGGATGTGTTGTGCAAGTGCCTGTTGTGGGAGGCTGGAGGTGGATGCAGGCATGAGTGGTCCCCAGTGTTGTGACCGGCCTTGCCCCTTGAAGGGGTTGAGGGGGGTTTTATTTTTACACTTTGCAAAATGAAAACTATATTTTCTGGTGGAAGTGGAAAAGATGTGGTTGGGAAGCTGGGCTGCTGAGACACCTGTGGGAGTGAAGCATCATTCACCAAAAGGTTCTTTCTCTGCACCCTTTCTCTGAGCCCGGGTGGTGTTCAGAGGCTGTGCAGCAGCAAGCAGAGAGGCAGGATGCTCACCTGGAGGGGAAGCCTCACAGGAGGAAGAGATAAGGCTGATAAGGAGAGGGCAGAGCACCCTGCCCACTGCCCTGCATCTCCGGCACCAAGAGCCCTCTGCTGAGGGTTGCAGCAGGTCTTTGGGGGATGAGGAAATGATGAGGAAATCTGGGCATTGTGCTGAGACCAGTCCTCCTGGGCCCCAAAGGGGAGAGGGCCTGCAGGTCCAGGGCCTTGCACATCCTACAGGACGAGCTGAAATGCTGTCCCCAAATCCCACAGTTTGCACAGGGCTTTTTTTTTTTCCCTCAGTTTTCTGGGTATCTTATCACATGTGTGGGTGCCACAAACAAATTTGGCTTTGTCTTCATCAGGATTTGTCTTCATCTCAGTTCAGCAGGGACTGGAAACTTCTGTGGCAAGCTTTGGACTCTTCCCTGGAGAAGGAGAAAGTGCTGGTTTTGAGAGGCCCTGCTAAAAAACCAATGCTTAATAAGCTGAAATTTTTATTTCAGGGCAACCCAAAGCACCTCTGAACTGTTCAAATCTGTGCAGAGGTTTCACAAGCCAGTTAGCAGAGAAGCAGATCAGGAGCTACCGCTTGACTGAATCCAGCTGCAGGAAACAAGCCATCATGTAAGTGCTGCCCCACTTCCCAGTGGGATCAGGGTTAAATGGGTGGGGAAAGGGACTGAGGGATGTACTTGGCAGGACAGGGCAGAGGAACCATGCAGGGAGAGAGCTCATGTGTTTCTCTGAAAGCAGATACTTTGTCTGAAGACAGATTCAGACTTGTGAGCTTGCCTGGAAGTGAGAAAAGCTCCCTTTCTTTTCTTTGGGATAATTGTTGTTTTCTGCTTATGCTGAAGTTGATGCACCATTGGCACCATTTTATTGCAGCCCAGGGGGTGGCTCCAAAGTGAAGCGGCTGGACTGACCTTGGAAAGTCTCACATCACTCAGTACATCAGAGGGTTTTGCCTTCACCCACGTGTGCCCCAGGGCAGCTGGTGCCTGTGGAGCTTTCTGCCCTGAGTGCAAGGGAGAAACGCTGTGTCCAAGCAGCACAATGCTTTTGAAAGTGAAAAAACTTCTTAGGGGAAAACCCTTCAGCTGTGAGTCGTGTTCAGCTGGTCATTCAGTCAGATATCAGAGGCACCTGCCCTTTCTGGAATGAATCATCCAGACAACACTTGGTGTTTGCTATCTACACACCTTCCCCATAGCTCTGATCACCTGAACCATTGTTTTCTTTTTTCATTGAGAGACCCCTTTTTATTTTCAGATTTATCACTCTGAAGTCCAGGGAGATTTGTGCAGATCCGGATGCAGGGTGGGTGAAGAAGATCAGAGAGAAACTGGACCAGAAAAAGGCCACAGTGTCCCCACTGCCACGTGCTGCCAGCTCACCAGAAGAGCCCGGTAGTGTTGAGAGACATGTTGGTCTTCCAGAAGTGTCTCCATCTCAAGCCACTGCTCCAAATAGTTCCTTCCAAGGGACTGGAACAACATTTAGGGAGAGAACACATGCTCCTGCTGCCAGGACAGAGGTGTCCAGCAAGTCCCTACCAGGCAGGCAGGACCCCACCCAGCTCCCTGCAGGATCCACTCCCACGATACAGGAAGAGGCTGCGCACTCTGAGGTCACTCCAGAAGCAAAGAGAGAGTCCTCGAATTCTTCTGGATCTTCAACAGCTCTTGCAGCAGGTGTGGGCTCCAGCCAGCCCACACCACACCGTGCTGTTCAAGGTACAGCTTCTCCTAACTCAAATTCAGACCTGATGCCTGCTACTAAAGGATCAGACCAACCTGAACTTTCTAAAAATGGATCCCTGCACCCTACAGGTGCCAGAGCCAGCACATCAGACACTGCTTCCAGCAGCTCTAGATCAGATCTCCCCTCTGTCTGGGGCAGGATGGAGACCACAACAGCCACGGAGACAGCACCACAGACTGCTTCAATTTCTACTCTAAGCTCCACCACTGCCATAGAGAGAGCTGCTTCTGTCCATACCAACAGGGTTGTCAGTCCTTCTGCAGTTGTGTTTGGTACCAGAACATTTGATCATTCATCGCCTTCAGACACAGTAGCTTTTACTCACCAGGCATTCTCAGGCCAAGCCAGAGTGCAGATGGTCACAGTCAGGCCAAACAATCTGCCTCTGCCCAGCTTCTTGTCAAAGTCTCAGACGCAGTTTGTCATCCCAGTTTCTGTGGTATGTGCACTGATGGTTACCAGTGTTGCTCTTGTGTGGGTGTATCTGAAATTTGGAGTCAAACCAGAAGAAACATCAAGAGAAATGGTACAGGGCTTGCTCTACCAGCAGGCAGCACAAGACAATGCCTATCCCATGGAAGTAATCTGAATGCTCCATGACATGAACGTTTCTGGCCTCAACTATTTGTGTATTGCTTCAGAAAAGCTGTTTGTGCTGAACTGGTGACCAGTAGGAAGCAAGCCTGGGAATAAAAATCACCAAGAAAACGGGTTTTTTTGTAGAGCAGAATGCCCAACCATTTATCTACTTCATCGTTGACCAATCACAGTGTTTTGGAAACAAGCAAGGCACTTCTTTTCTACTGGCACTGTTATGTACAGAGGCTGTGGCTGTTCTGTTGCTGTTGGTGGCTCTGTGCCAGGTGATGTTGGGAATTTTTCTGTGGTTCATTGTGGCCCAGCCAAGAAACCACTCACCCACCCACACTGTTTGACTTGGGCTCAGCCACCTTGAGCAATCTTAACACCAAACCCACACAATTTGCACTTAAACTCTCTGCTGCTTCTTTCTTTGCACTCCAGGTCTCTGCTCTGTCAAGACCAGGACTGAAGCTCTGGCCAGCTGGGTGCTGGCTCTCCTTGGGCTGATTGAATTTACTCTCATCATTTTCTCTTGCTGGAGACATGAGGGGTAGCCCAGCTTTTCAGAAAGAGGTGACCAGCACTGCATCTGATGGGGGGGCTGAAGGTCAGTGCTGCAGATCTCGTGTTCAGAGAAACAGGCAACCCACAGTCTGTCTCCTCCTTGAAATCAGGCCCTTCCTTTTAGCAGCTGTGGGCATTTCTTCTTGCAGATGAATTCTCAGAGCTGGTCCTTGGCAAATCAATGCAATAAACCCCTTCTGCCAGCTGGTGCACCCTGTGTCCAGCTGCCTCCAACACCAGGGCAGGATAACGCTGATGAACCTTTGCAAATGGGAGAAAACAAGAAGTCACCCAGTGATTTTGCTGTTCCTGTGTTATCATTGGAGCATTTTTGCTGTTCTTTGCAAGCACAAAATCCAGGAAATTCTCTTGAGCAGCTAAAGGCAATTCTGGATGTAGTCATGCAGGAGTTACTCTACCACAGCAGACATAACATCCTTTTGATCCCATTTTCTCTCTAGAAATAAGCACATTTGCTGACCCACAAAAAAAAAAGCACAAAATGCCTGTTCATGGTCCTACCCTTCAGCCCCATTTTAGTTTTTCCATTTTGGATAGCCCTGATCACCAGGCTATGACAGCACTGTAACAGAACCAGGCTTTTTTTAACCCCAAATTGATTTTGATTTTTACACATCCTGATATTGCTGTACATAAGTTTTATGTTTTATCTGTGGTCAGGTCCTTGAAAGCCCTTATTAAACTTTGACTCCAGGATGGATTCTGCTGGAGCGTGCAAAGGTCTTCACGACACGGTGATTTGTAAGTAGATGCATATCAAGGGTCAGATCCTCACCCACCTCAGTGGATCAGGTCCCTAAATGGAAATATGAAAGGAAAAAATAAGCAAGATCATCAAAAATGATGGGCCAGCTGTAAAGCAGAGCTTGAGGGATGTGGCAATCTGTCAGATTGCTGCTCCAGGGCATCCACGCAGCCCTGCAGGGGGAGAGGACAGACTACAGCCCTGTTTGCTTTCTGCCATCACACATCCTTTGCTGCTGCTTTTTGTTGATTTGAGAGATTCGTCTCGGCCTTTGCAAGTAGAGGATGCAATCAGATTAACTGCAGTGGTGGATTTGGAGTGAAATCCTTCCTTGTGCAGCAGCTCAGCTGTGGAACTCTGGTTGGGGTTGATTTTCCTGGAGGGTAAATCTGGCTCTGTCAGTGCCACCTCCCCATGCACCCCACTTGTGCACAGCTGGGACTCGTGAGGCGATGTACTGTGGCATTATTTTTATATGAAACACTAGAAATGTTATTTTTGTAAAGGAGTTTTATAGCTTTTCGAATGTCTGTATTGTCCTGTCTGAGCTGCTTGGAGCCGAGACCTTTCTGGCAGCACTGGGAAACACTGTGCCTTGTCTATCTTGTTGCTGGTCTTAGGTGGCCTGTGCATGTCCACGGGAGCTGGATCACCCTCCAGGCCCTTCAGCAAATGGAGTGGACACTTGTCTGGCTGCAGGTGAGGTGGTGGATGTGCCCCAGCCAGGTCACTTGCAGTCCCCCCAGGCTTTGAAAGGACACTGCTTTCAGCTCCACCACCAGCTCCCACCAGCTCCCAGCTGCCCTGGTCCCACGGGGACTCATCAGGAGGAGCTGCTTCTCCAGGCTGGCCCTGTCCTCGTGCTCTCCCTGCTCCCCTCTCCTGTTTGCAGGCAGGGTGCTGGCACCCTCAGAGGGCACAGTGAAACCCAGGACAGGGGGACACTGCTGTTCCTCTCTCTGCAGTGGGCAGTCTGGGAGAGAGGATGGAGCCTCTGGGTGTCACCCATTCCTGGGGGTTAAGATACCCCTTGCTGTAGAGCACAGTGACTGTTACAAGCTCCATTCGTTTGTATATTGAGCGTGTGCATGAGATACCAGCTGTACATTTTTATAGGAGTAAAAGTAATAAAGTCCTTATGTTAAAAACTTTCATTCTCAGGGGACTGAGCCTCGAGCTGGGTTACCAAGCCTGGTCCCTGCAGAGAGGAACACCTGTGATTGAGCACTGTGGAAAGCATCCCAGCATCACCAAGAGGTGGCAGAGCCAGCACAGCTGGATGTGGGCAGGCCATTGCTCCACCTCCTTTAAGGGTTTTGCTCTTGCAGTTGTTTGCAGGAAATGTATTTCCTCACAGGGATTTGTGGTTCCCATCTTACTAAGGCAATAAAGAAGACAAACAGCTGGGGTATTGCTTTGCTTAAGCAAAGCTATGGCCAAGCAGCAGCTCAGAGACCACAAACATTCCACTCCAAGTCTGCTGTGAAGAGGCAAGAAGGCAAGGGATGAGACAGGACCTTTCCCACCCCAGCCAGGGCTTGGGCTGCCCTTGTGTGCTGCTCTGTGGTGCTGGAGAGGAGAGGTGGGAAAGGCAACTCAATGGAAGAGTCAGTTCCCAGGGGTTTGTGTGGGGTGGGGAGCTGGCAGGAGCAAGACGGTCAGGGCTGAGCATCTTCCCTGCATTCAGGAGCTCTCATCCCAGCCCTCTCTCAGCTGCCGTGCCTCTCTAGGTAGATGCACAAGTCAATGAAAATTTCCTGCCACTGAGTCACCAGGCCAGAAATGTCATTTGGGGGATAAGGGAACGAAAGCACTTTTCTTTTTTTTTTTTTTAATTTCGTTTCTCTGTTGTGGAGAGGGCAGGCGAGGAAGGAGGGGGTGGTGCCAACAAGCCCGGCCTGACAGGATGAATCATTTCCGACGGTCGGCGCCGCCGTGGCTGCTCGGGGGCTGCTCCCCTGCGGCTTTTGGGTGCCCGGTCCCTGGGCTGTGGGTGGCTCCCTGGCTTTGCTGGTGTTGGTGTCTGGCAGTGCAGGGAAAGCCCTTGTGCCAAGGCTGTCCCTCCACACACCTTCCCCTGCTTGTCCTGGAGCCCCCTGGGCTGCCTCAGGGCTACACTTTGGTCCAGGGGACAACAATGCCAGGTCTGTTCTGCTCAGAGGGGACGAGGGTGGCATTCTGTACCTGGTGTGAAAGATGCACGTCCTGCCTTGAGGTTTCCCCGCAGCCCACAGGAGATGGGGGGCCCATGGTCATGAAGTGACCTCTCTCAGCTCTTACTGAGCCACATGTTTCATTTCCAGCTCCACAGCATCTCCACCATGTCATTAGCAGCTGTTTAGATTCACCTTGTGAGAAGGAGTCTCACAGGGGCTCACTTCCATCCTTGCATGTCCCCACAGGATCCATCAAATGTCAGGCCTTGAGGGCACTAATTGGCCATGATCATCCTAACCAACCTCATCTGTGGGTGGACTCAGCCCCACAACAGCCCCAACCCTCTGCCCAAGCCTCAGGAGCCCCATCTAAGCTGAGGCTTGAGCCTCTGGTCCCTGCTGTGGTGTGAGTGCTGCTCTGGTGTCCTGGCTCTGATCCAGCCTCTTGGGCAGCCCTTGGATCTGTGCTGTGGGTATCCTGTGTCCTGGCTGGATGGAGCCTCTGGTGCTGGAGCCCTGTCTCTGTCTGAGCAGATTCCCCCAACCTTCCCAAATGGATTCTGGATTTGGTTCCTTGTATTGGTGTGCCTGTGGCCATTGATAGAGGCTCTGACCCCGAGGGCTGTCACCTCTCTGGTGAGGACACTGCCTGTGCTGGGGTCACCCTTGGCTCCTGGCTTGTCCCCTGCCACTGCTCCCTGCAGCCTGGACCTGGCAGTGAGACACCTCTGCCCTTGTCTCCTCCCCAGGGCTGTGTGTGAGGTGAAGCAGAGACCCTGCTGCTCCCATCCTCTCTGCTTTGGGCTGTGATTTGTGACGTCCTGGGAGATGTTGCACAAGAGCTCTCATGCTTGGGGCAGCCTCTGGTGAAGCTGCTGCAGCACCACTTTCACTCTGCTGGCTCAGTGGAGGGCAGGATGTCCCCCAGCTGCTTTGACTCTTGGGGTGCACAGCCACGGTTCTGCTGTGTGGCTGTGGCTCTGCCGGGGCTTTGCATTTGCTTCATCTCCAATTTATGAGCATTGTCTCCCTGTTGGTGTCACTGCCAGGGCTGCTCTTGTTGCTGAAGTCCCCCCTGGGTAACACAGATGTGGTTGGGACCTCTTCAGTGACTGTCATGGGTGATGGAGGAAGGCTCATTTCTTGAGCCTTCAGAATTTCCCCTGGAATCCTGCCACAAACCAAATAATTTAGAAAAGAAAAAATAGAGATAAGTGATAGTCACTCTCCAAGGAGGGATGTGATGTCAGCTTGCTGACTCTGACCACAGCCCCATCACAAACACATTTTCATTACAGTATCTAGTTATCTTAACATGTCTTGCTCATCACATTCTTTAACTGCATTTATTTTTCTGATTGCTGGGGTTTTATCCTAATCAAACACTAAGGAGCAGATAAATTCATAACTTGCTCTAGTGCTGTCTTGAAATTATCAGGACTAACTTTGTTCAGAATTAAATCACTAAAAATTAGGCTAGAATTTCTTCCATGTCCTATTTTTTTCTGCTATCTCAGCTTTGCTTTAAAAGGTGAGCTGAAGCATCTCTCTTCTGCTGGCTTAAACTCTTGGAGCTCAGAAAGGGTCCAGGTTGAAAAAAGGAGCCTGAAGTCATCATCAAGCATCATTTCCCCTGATTGTTACTCGACACAGAAACCTCTCCAGTGTGAAGTCTCCCTCACACCCCAGCTCCATCCTTCACCCAGCCCTGAGGTGGTTGATTGACCTCACTGGATAAAAAGGGAAAAAAGTCTCATTTTTAGTGTGTTTGAGAAAACTGACATCAGATCCATTTTTTTAACCTTCATTAGCAAGGTGAGGCCACTTCCAGTTTCTGGGGCAGGTGCATTGACCCGTGCCTCTTCTTGGCCGTAGTTGTGAGCGTTTCCTGCCTGCTCAACAGTGAGTTTCTGCTCTGTCCCTGTGCCTGTGGACGAGCTTTCCCAGTGAGTTAGAGCAGACAGAGCCTTGGGGAAGGGCTCCTGGACAGAGCCTTCCTGCAGCCTCCGTGTCTCGTGACTCCGGGCAGCAGTTCCCGCACAGGATGCGTCTGGGATTGCCAGCTTACAGTCCTTGGTGGTCCCCAGGGTCCCTCTGCAGGAAACACACTCTGGGAGAGATTCTTATGTTTCTAATTGTGGAGTGTCTTTGCAGGCTGCAGGACCTGGCAGGGCTGTGCCTGCAGTCACAGGGATTTGGGGAAGGAAGAAGAGAATTGCCTTTGTTTTGTGACTGTCCTGAGTCAATCAGGGATTCAACATGGAGCTGTGGAGACCCTGGAGTGAGCACCCCAAAGAAATGTGGAGGAGCTTTACATGCAGAATGTTGAGGGTTTAATAAAAGTAAAACAAGGATGTCTTGTATTGTAAGTGGAGAAGACTCAAAGTGACTGAGCAGAACAGAAGAAAACAAAACTTATTCCGAACCATCCCATTGCCTCCTTGGGGAAGGTTTCAGGCACTGGGTGATGCCCGGGTGATGCTCAGCCCCCTTTCTCCTCTTTGGCAGCCCAGCTGCTCTTGCAGTGCCTTCCCAGTGTCCATGGCTGTGTTTTCCAGCACAACTGGGTGTGCTCAGTCACCCACTGAGACCCCAAACCCAGCATGGGGCTGTTCTGCCCAACTCCTTTGTCCCCTTACTGGTGCCAGCACCATTGCTGGCAAAGGCTGTGTCTGACGTGTCCCCTCAGCTTCCCTTCTCTTGCAGAATAAAAAGGATGCTGTTTATTTTTGGTGTAAACAAATTATTTTTTGTGTAAACAAATTATTTTTTGTGTAAACAAATTATTCAGAGTCCATTCAACTTAAAGGAAAACTTGGGCCTGCGGGAGGGACTTTCCAGGGCTTAACAACTGATGCCTGCACATCAGCCTTTCCCTTTCCAAAGTGTAAAAGAAGAAACATGGAAAGGTCTCCAGGGAGTTATGAGTAATCTGGCTTCAGCAGACGTGGCTTCAAATCCTGAGAAAGGGGAAGCAGAGCAGCCTGGGCCAGATCTTCTGTCAGAAAAGGAAGCACAGTTCTGCAGAAGCTTCTTGAGGTCCATCAAGCAGTGGAGCCTCCACCAGCAGGAAACGTGTCTGACTGCAGCTGGGCTTGGGGAGAGCTGGGCATGACCAGAGCAGTTCTCAGCATTGGGTGGTTTTTCTCCCAAGCACTTTAAAAGATACTCAGGGATGGCAGTGCCAGGCACAATGTCCTGCTCCAGAGAGTGGCTGGGGGGTGAAGAAGGGTTTGAGGTGGCCCCTTGGGTATTTCACAGGAGGCAAGGGGGAACCATGGTGCTCAGGGATCTGCATGGGACCCCACTGCTCCATGCATCCACTTAGAGTCTTTAAAAAAAGAGGTTAAAAAGAGGGAAAGGTGAACAAACTGTCTGAGCTGAGCATGACTGACAAGGACCTACAGAGGGGCTCCTGAGACCTTCAGAAGGCCTGGGGAAGGAGGAGCCCAGCACAGGGGGGAGAACTGTCCCCCAGGTTAACACAGAGAGGCTTTCACAGGTCCCTGCAGGATCTGAGATGCCTCAAGGCTGTGGATGGAGGAAGATGGTAGAAGGACACCCAAAAGCTTTGAACAACAAGCTTTCCATCCATTCCCCTCAGCCTGATGCTGACTCCTGCCCTGCCCTGAAGCCAGCCCTGTCCACAAGGAAGGGCTCAACTACACCCCCTTCTCTTCTCTCCCCACACTGCCCAGCTATAAACAGGGATTTCTGCTGGAAAACTTGTGTTCCTCTCCATAGCACCAACATGGAATGTGATACAATTTCTCCCAGTATTTGCCAGCTTGCCCCTTTCGAGCCACAGAGGGCTGGTGGCAGCAGCAGCCACTGTTTATGTTTAATTAAACAGTTAGACAGCTTCTGTTTAATGCTTTCCAGGATTCACAAGCCACCCAGCCATCCCCAGCACGTTTGTGTTGGCTCTGGGCTGAGTGACCTTGCGTGGAACACTGAGCTTTCCCTTTCCTGTGGCTTTGAATCCCCTCTCTGAAGGTCTGGGATCTCTTGAGCTCACATCTGCAGAGAGGATTTCACTTCCCTCATGGTTTTTCCTGTGTGGGTGAGCACAGAAGCTGACACAATGTTTTCAGTTGTTCCAGGTATTGTCTGTCTGTAATCCTGGTGATCCCATGTGACATGAAAATCCCCACGGGCAATGAAGCAGTAGCTTTTCCTCGAATTTGGTTCAAATTCTTTGGAAAATGGGTAACTGGGGAGGAGTAGAGAGGATAAATTGCAGCACCTCCTTGCCTGAGCTCGTAGTTGAGCTCCTTCAAAGAGGCAGAGCAGCATCCTGCAAGGGAAGAGCCCTCCCAGAGCCACCATGCTCACTGCAAGGACAGTCCTGCTGCTCCTGGTGCTCCTCACTCTCTCCCCATGCTCCAGTGCAGGTAAAGAATCTCCTGGGCCCCTGCTGCTGGCTGGGACTCAGGGCTGGCCCATTGGGGTGGTCAGGAGGGAAACCCCAGTGTGGAGCAGGGATGGTGCTGCTGGCCAGGGCAGAGAGCACATCCTGGGGTGCAGGGAAGGATGGAGACTGCTCCTGGGGCTGGGTGATGACTTGGAGCATCCTTCTGCCCTAGGAAGGAAGGAGGAGGGCACCTGGGGCTCCTCATGGCAGCATTTGCAGAGCTTGGGGGATGTTGTGTTCATCAGCCTTGTCATGGGGCAGGTGCTGAGGACAGGCTGCCTTCCAGAGCCAGCATTCACCCTATCTCTCTGTTTCCTCCAGCCCCCTACACTCCCACCGAGTGCTGCTTCGACTTCGTGCGGGGCGCGCTCCGCCTGGACAACCTCCTGGGCTTCTACTCCACTCCCAGGGAATGCTTTTCCTCAGCAATTGTGTAAGTCCTGGCAACTTCCCTGCTGCTGTGCTGTCTCCTGAGCCACCACGGGTTCAGTTCACCTGCCCCCATCTGGGGACAGGACAGGGACAGCTCTGAGTGGCCTCCGTGATCTCCCAGCATGAAGAGGGGAGGATGTGGCTGTCTGGGCACTTCTGCAGGGCCATCGCAGCTCCTGGAGGCTCTGCACGGGCTCTGGGGGTGCTGGGCTGCAGGATGAGCTGCTTGTAGGACACCAAGCACCCAGGGACAGCACCTAGGGACAAAGGGAAAGGAGAAAGTGCAGGGGAGGGAGGATGGTGTGGGTGCAAATGGAATCACAGCTGTCGTTCCTCACAAAGCTTCACCTTTAACCTCGGCAGGTTTGAGACCAAGAAAGGAGCCAAGGTCTGTGCAAACCCAGAGGACAAGTGGGTGAAGAGAGCAGTTAGAGAGCTCCTGAAAAAGAAAAGACTTAGTGCCCCTTGATGCAGAGTGGGTGCTCTGGTTCAGGCTCCCCAACATCCTGCAGGGAAGGAGGGTTCACAGTCACCCTCCCAGAAGAAGAAGAAGAAGAAGAAGAAGAAGATTTATGGATGTTCCAGCAGCTGGGAGAGGGCACTGACTGCCCAGAGCCCTGTGCTGCATCAACAGCTGGGCACCAGCTCCTGGAATGCTGCTGGCCCTGCCAGCACCTGCCTGCTGATCACAGCCACCAAATAAAATTTACTTCATGTGAGATTGGAGAGTGGTGTCCTTTCTTCTCCCAGCCCCACAGCTGTGCTGCTGCCAGTGACTGGGGCTGGCATGGGGGCTCTTCCCACTGGGTCTCACCAGGGCAGGAAGGGGAGGGGATGGATGGGACTTCAAGGAGACCCAAAAGGGGCTGAAGACTTCTCTGAGGGTTTTTAAGTGCAAAACTGCCATCAGTTTCAGGCTTGGAGGAAGTTTCAGCCTGTCCCTTGTGCTGCCCCGTGAGGGAGCACAGCCTGGGTACCCCGTGTGCTGCCTGTGGTGTCTCTGAGCTGGGCTGCACAGGAAGGTTTCTCTGCAGAGCTCCCTGGGCAGGCAGGACACACAGGGGATGCTGAGTCAGACAAGGGATTCCTGCACTGAAGGAGTCCCACTGCAGCCCTGGAAATCCACCCCTGCCTGGGGCCATGGAGAGCTCAGCAGTGATCCCTGCCAGGGCTTTGGGAGCAGAACTGGAAGGGCAAGAGTGAGGAAAATAATGGGTTAAAGACAGTTTAATAAATAAAACAAAACTGGCACACAAGCAAAGCAAAATAAGGGATTCATTCTCTCCTTCCCACCAGTGGGCAGGTGTTCAGCACGGGGAGCAGAGCAGGGATCCCTCACAGTGACCTGGGAAGACAAATGCTGCAACTCTGAACGTCCCCCTACTTCCTCCTTCTTTCCCTGTGGCAGTTCAATAAGGGGAAATAAAAGGAGAACCAACCAAAAAGAGAAACCTACCAAAAAAACCCACCAACTGATTAAAAAACCATCACTTGCCACCAGCCCAGATGATGCTCAGCCAGTCCCTGAGCAGCAGCCACCCTGAGAGCCCTGCTGCCAGCACTCCCAGCTCCTGGGGAGGGGGATTTTGGCTGCAGCAGCTCCAGGGATGCTTTCACAGCAGAGGCAAAACCCATCCAGAGCTGAGGGATGACCCTGACACTCTGCAGGTCTGGAACCTGAGGTGTCACAGGCACCAAGAAGGTGGAGAACTCTGGGTGCACCAGGAGAGGCTCCAGCCTGCAGAAGCCTTTTAAAGCTTGCATTTCCACTGCAGGAGTCCTCAGGCCATGGAGTGACCCTGTTTGCTCGGGCTTGGTGCCCTCTCCCGACAGCCCTGGCTCGGCTCAGCGCAGACCTCGGCGCTCCGGCGGGGGGAGCAGCTCCAGCCCGACTCCGGCATCGATCACGTGCAGACAGTTCTTGTTCTCTGTTAAAGTATTAATTTTTGTGATTAACCACTCAAACCCCAAAGCATTTTATGAGTCAGAGAGTATTTCCAACCTCTACATTGCTTCCTTTTTATTTTTTTTTGTCCATGCCTTTCCATTTTAATTTATTTAACTAAATTATTTATTTATTATATTATTCTTATTTATTTAATTAAATTAATTAAATAAAATTAATTTCTTATTTAATTTAAAGTAGGGGTTTTCCTCAGTCAGAAAATTTGTATTCAGTTATTAATTATGGTGAGTTTGCAGGTGGTTTGGACACCTGTAAAATCCTCTGCAGAGTCTGTAGCCCCTCTTCTCTCCCCTTGCCTTTGCATTTGCCTCAGCAGGAGCTCCACACCTGGGGAAGAGGCTGTGCCACGGGTGGGGATGGCTCGGGAGGGTGCTGGGAACACCCCAGGCACTGCAGGGGAGGCTGGAGGAGACTAAAGCCAAAGTTTCACTGCTGGGGCAGGGACACAGAGGGAAGCCCAGCACTCCAGAGCCTTGCGGGGCCTTTCCAGGTCTTCAAACACTCAACATGCACTGATGTACCTTATGAAGAGCAGATAGTGGAGGCACCAACTAATGCCTGTGGGGACAGGAGTAAGTAGCTAAGGGAAAGGGAGAGCAACCGTGTGCCTCAGACAGGCCTGGAAAGGGAGCTCAGGGTTGGCACATGAGGTTTTGTGTGCCAGGAGCTGCTGGCTGGAAAAAGGCATTAGCTCAGTTCTCCCTTAATTACAGTCCTGTGCTTTTAACCAGTGCCTGGGAGCTGGTGTGACCCTGGTGTCTGCTGGGCCCAAGGGTCTGTGCATCAGGGAGGTGGACAGGGAGGGCAGGAGAACTTGAGGATGATACAAAATCCATAGAAGACGACTTGGGCAGCTGAGTGTCAGGCGTTTTCTCCCTGCAGAGCCCTGCCTGGGACAGTGGCACTGGCACCCAGTGGGGCTGTGCCCAGCTCTCTGCGTGGCCACCCTGCCCTGTGCAAGGCCAGCAGACCCCACGTCCTGCAAACCATTTCTTCTAAACCAGCATTTTCAGCACATTTGATCTGTTTCCTTCTCCTTTCTCCTTTCAGAGAAGTCGTGCAGACATGAGATAATCTTCAAAGAAACCCATTTCCACCTTTCTTCCCCTCTGAGAAGCCTTGGATTGCCTCATCCCCCAAGCCACAGCCAGGTGCCCTCCTGTGCACCCACTCAGCACCATCCCATGTGGGTTCCCACCAGGACCTCACCCTTCCTCACACACAGCTGCCTCTGCCTTCCCAGGGAGCAGATCCCTGCATGGGAGCTGGGCTGATGCCCCCCGTGCTCCTTGGTGCTGCCGTGGGGCTCTGTGCCACCTGCCCCTCCTCCCTGGAGTCTGGGGTGGCTCTCCTGGGGCTGTGGTAGGATCTGTCCCATCTCCCTGCAGGAATGCCCTGTCTGTGCACTGATGGCCACAAGCCTCCCTCCCCCTGACTCATTTCAATCCCAGTGCTGGTGTGGGAGGCAGAGGCAACACTTGGGCTCAGAGCTGTGTTCAGACCCAGACTCTCCTCAGACACCCCACTGCCCCACCCCATTTCTTCCCCTTCTATGAAATCTGCTGAACCCACCAAAAGCACCCCTGCTCTGGCGTCCCTCCTGGATCTGTCCAGTGTGGCTTCTTTTGCCTGACATCCCATCCCATCCCAGTCCATCCCACTGTACTTTCCTGCCTAACCCAGTGCTGTCTGTATGGCCAGGGTGTCTGGGGAGCTCAGTTTGGATGGGAATCCATCACTGGCCTTTGACAATCTGGGCAAACCAATTAAACCCACCCATTTAATTGGGACCTGTCCCTGCTCAGTCACTGTGGGCTGTCTCTCCTGTTAGAAAGAAACAGATGAGCACCAGACTTGGTGTTCTGCCTGCATGGGAAGACGGTTTTAATTTGCTTTCAGTTCCTCCGAAGTCTCCTGGAAGCTCCCTTGCCACGTCATGGCTCTTCCATAGAATGCAGAACTGCTCCTCCAGCTTTTCCACCCACCACTGGATGCGTCCCAAAAATAAACGACAGAAACCCCCTTGACCGGGGCTTCTTAGAAAACGTGCTGGAAATTTTTGGAAGTGTAACGTGAGTGGGCGGCAGGCAGAGGATAAATGCCAGCGTGGAGAGAGCCACAGGCACAGCCACAGCTGCAGGCACAGCCACAGGCACAGGCAGGGCGGCACAGAGGACGGAGAAGAGCCACCACAGAGCCACCACAGAGCCACCACACAGCCACCACACAGCCACCACACAGCCACCACACAGCCACCATGCTGCCTGCAAGGACTGTCCTGCTGCTCACCCTGCTCCTCACCTTCTCCCTGCACCACGCCACAGGTAAGGAACCTCTGGGGCCACTGCTGCAGGCTGGGGCTCTGAGCCCCCACTGGGGATATCCCGTTGGGGAGGTCAGGCAGGAAACCCCAGCAGGGAGCTGGAGTGGTGCTGCTGGCAGGAGGAGCGACCCCCTGGTCATGGCAGGGCAGCACATCCCGGGATGCAGGGATGGATGGAGAAGGGGCTGGGGGAGTCTCAGCAAAGCCAGACCTGGGGAGAGGCTGCAGGAGCTTGGAGGAGGCTCTGGCAGTTGTTCCCCAGGTCTCAGCTGGATGAGAAAGTGGTTGGAGGGAGGGAGAACATGCAGCTGTTTGGAGCCTTCCAGAACACCCTGCAAGTTGTGCCCCTGCCTTGGAAAGCCCCAAAACCTCACCCCCAGACCGAGCACCCCGACCTTACCGTGTGCTCTGGGGGCTGCAGTAATTTGGGCTGTGAGGTGCCAGGTCCCAGGCTGTCCCCTGTTCATGTCCCAGTGCTGTGCTTGCTGTCCTGAAGGGTGACAAACCCCTGTCACAGGATGCTGTGGGAGCTGCTGAGATGCTCCACGGCCTCCATGCTGTGTTCCAAACCTGGTGGTGCCAGGTGATGCAACTCACAACATCCCCCCTTCCCTCCACAGCCCACTTTGCACCCGTGGAATGCTGCTTTAAGTATGCACAGAAACGCATCCGACACCCTCAAAGCTTCTACGAGACATCCAAAGACTGCCCCAAGCCTGCAGTTGTGTGAGTATCCCAGGGTTTGCTTCCCATCCCAGATCTGGAGCAGCTCCCCCATCCCCCCCTGCCCCACAGACAGCTCAGTCCCAGGCAGGGGGGGCTGTGGTAGGAAAGAAGCTCTGGGGAGTGGGCAAAGAGGAGGAAAAATGGGTTTTAGTGCTTTCTGCTAATGCCAGTGGTCTGGGAAGACTCAGACATTCACCCTTAGTCCAAGGCTGCACAAAGGGAGGGGAGAAATAGTGCATGGGAAGGGAATGGCTCGTGGCTCATGTTTTCATTCTTTCCCCCCATTTTCTCATTGCAGGATTGTGGGTGCCAATGGTGATGAGATTTGTGCTGACCCCAAGAAGGACTGGGTGGATAAAATTGTAAAACGGCTTCAGAAGAAGAAATTAAACCCATCCACCATCTGACTCGCCCATCCAGTCTTCCTGTCTCTGGAGTGAGCCAACAGTGCTGGCAGCTCTCCTCCAAAGGGGGCTGTGGCCGTGGGCATCAGCAATGCAGGAGGAGCCATCCTGAGCCCCGGCAGGATCAAGTGTCAGTGCCAGGGACCAGCCAGCTACCGAGCTCCTCCTGCTGCCACTGCCCTGCCAAGATGTGCCTGTGGAGCAAATATTTATAATAAACACTCATTGCCACTAGTTGCTGTTTGAATTTCTCCTGATTCTCCAGCCCAAGCAGCAGATCCTACAAGCCCAGGGCATGCTGCAACAAAAAAACCCCCGTGCCACAAGCTCATACTTCTCCAGGAGCAAACTGTGCCTGGTCACAGTGTGCTTCACAGGGAATGTGACAGTGGAGCCAGACCTTGAACCACAGGTCCAGGACCCATAGGTGAGGTTCCCCTCACCCCTAGGCATGGCTGTACATCCTCAGAACATGCTTGCAGCCCCACGGGCTTTGCAGGTGCTCCAGAATTAAGGGGAGGGTCTGGGAGAAGATACTGAACTACCAAACCCTTAATACCTTGACAGCTTCCAAATGTGCTGGTGGTCACTGCAAAGTAACCGAGGGAGATGAGACACAATGTCCACTGTGCCAGGAGGGTGAGGACACGACCCCTACAGCTGGACAGAGGTGTCCTGGCTGCCAGTCCCTCCACAGGGCCAGGGAAGGGTGGGAGCAGCATGGGATCCCAGGTAAAACCAGGCTGCTGGCCCATCTTCCCATGGGAGAGGTGAGAACATACAGGGAAAACCTCAGAAAGGTGAAAGCAAGGAATGTGGCAAATGATCCTCAGCCTAAAGCTTCATCAGTGTTTTATGCTCATGGTCAGAAAACACTTCAGGGCTGTATTTTCTAGGACAGTGAACGGCACAGGAAAAACATCCCTGATTACATTTTTGCTCATGAACTGTAAGCACTATGGGATGAAGCAGTGGTGGAATGGGAGGCTGAAGCAGAATCAGATATTGGGGGACAAACACCTTGAGGACTGTGCATCCCCTGTCAGGGGGGACACGAGTGGCCTTCCCTGGTGAGCAGAGACTGACAAAGCACACAGCTCCACACTGGCTCTTGCACATGGATGTGTATTTTAATAAAAATAATTCTGTCAATATACAGCAGAATGTCAATTTCTTTACCATATTTCCAGTATATTTTCATAGGCTTTTTCTCAGTTAAAATCCACCCCCCCGAACCCCTTTTTTGAAGTTTTCATGCGAAGCGTCAGATAACTTAATTCACAAATACTAAGCGTAGACTGAACCAATGTGCACAGTTTGTGTAATGTCCACGTAGCCAATGTTGTACCAAAGAGGTGGAACTCCCTTCTGAAGGTGATGAGAAGCCTGGAGGGGCACAGGGAGCTCCTCCAGGGCTGCCGGGAAACCTGCGGAGACCTCGCACCCCGTGCTCCAGCTGAGCATTTCATACCTGAGTTTTGAGCAACCAGCAGGAGAGAAGAGTTCACTGCGTGCTGGGCAGGTCCTGGGGCTTGCACTGCTGCTTGCAAGAGCTTCAGGGGCTGCAGCCTCCTCCTGCCTTCCCAGCTGCACAGGCGGGACCAAGAGACACAATCCCAGCCCAACACTGCTGCAGTCCTTGGTCTGGAAGTCACCATATTGGCGTTTTTCAAATTTTCTTTAAAATCCGGATTATCCCCAGAGCTGCTTCTCCTTACTCCAAGGCTGAGCCTGTGAGAAGCCCAGCATACAAAAATCCCTCTGTGCTCCCTTCTGGAGGAAGGATGCAGCTAAAGTCCTCCCAAGCTAAAACGTCCAAGCACACGCCTGGACCCGAGTGGAGTGACCAGAGAAAAGGTGTCTGCCTGGCCATGGGACATTCAGCAAGGAGCAGAGGTTTGCATGGCCTCCAGGAATGCTTCTGTGGTGATGTGAGTGTAAATTCCACATGGGATTTGTGGGTTTTCTGCAAGCAGGAGAGAGTTAAGCCTCCCTCCTGGAAATAAAGAGCTGGCAGGACGTGCTCCTCAAGCCAGGATGATGCCCTGGCTTGCCAGGCACTGCTCCAGCTCAAGCTGCAGGCTCTGAGCTCAGGTTTGGGATGGGGAGAGGGACAGACATGCCAGGTTCACTCATCCTTCACCTGCCACCTCTTTTTGCAGGGAAGGATGGTGGAGAGCAGCTGGTGCTGCCTATGGAAGAGGTCTCAAGGCTCTCAACTCCTCCCTTCACTTCCTCCAGCTCTGCCCCTATACAGCAGATGGGACAAGGCTCAAAGCCAGCTCCAGCTCTGACCAAGAACTGCAGGATTGCAGTTCCCCCCATCACTCATCCCTCTGGGGCAGAAGGGTCCCAGCAGCACCCAGCAAGTCCCCTGGCATGTGCCCACCAAGTCCTTCTGCAGAAACACCTTGGTACAGCTGGAGACCCAACACTGCTCTGTACAACAGACCTGCTCTCTCCCTGCCCCACCACTGAGGCTGCTCTCACACCAGCAGGGCTGGAAGGAAGGTGCTCCTTCTGCACAGGGGACTTCTGGGTGGACCAGGGCCCCTTGTTCCTTCTCCCAGGCTGTGACCAGCTCCCAGCTCCATGGGGCCTCACTGCACCCAGGACTGGAGTGTGAGGGACCCCCCTCTCCACCTGCTGCCACGGGGAGTTCAAGTCTGCACTGTTTCTTTATGGGAAGAACTTCCTGATCCCATGTGGGGGCACCACGCAGCTTCATGGCACTCAACACTGCTCTACAGCCTGGCTGCCTCAGGTCACCTTCCCAATCAACCCCACAACAGCAGAACTCTGAAACTGTGTCCAAGCAACACGTGCTACATCTTAACACAGACAGGTACCAAAGCACAGCCACAGTCCAGCCTGGTTTGCTTTGCTGAAGGAGATGGTTCATCATCCCTGATACCCAAGGTGGAAAATGCTACGTTCAATCCCCAGAACGAGTTCCAGCAGCTCTGATTGCTCCAGTTTTTCAAGGCAGCCTCAAGAACAAAGCTATTTAAAGAATGGTAAAGATGCCTTAAAAAAATGTGAAAAACAAGGACATGGCTTGAGGACAGACTGAGATGCCACTGTGAAAAAAGCGAAGGAAGGCTAAGGGAAGCTCCCAGGTGTAGGTAGCCATGAGGAACGATGCTCTCAGAGGGGCCCCTTCTCCAGGCCAGCCACAGCTGCACCTCCTGGTGCCCAAACCCTGTGGGCAGCAGCACAGCGAGGAGCACCAGGAACATGCTGGGAACAGAAACAGGCTGTAGCACCCATCTTTCACCACACACCTTCCGCACATCCCAAGGCAACAAGCTCCAGCTTTGGTTCACCTGGGGCTGAGGGAGAGCATCCACTGGACAACCCCCCCATAAGGGCTGGATGCTGTGCATTGTCCAGTGCTTCACTGGGAGGCCTCTCTGTTCTGCTGGCCACACACAAGGGCTCAGCTCCTGACAGACTCCAAAAGAAAGGCAGAGGTGCTGCAGCCAGCCCAGCTGCAGGCTGACAGGATGCTGTATGGTGGCAAAAAGGGACTGTCACATATGGACCTGCCCCTTAAGGCCAGCAGGGCAGAACAAGCCAGGAAGGGCAGTTGGAGTTGCCACTTCTATGCTTGGCACAGACACGAGCCACAGAGCTGGCCCTGGTCTTGAAGCAGCTCCCACAGCACCCAGCACTGCAGATACCACTGTGGTCATGCAGCTGGGAGAATACTGGGATTGTGGGAGGCAGAGAAGCAAGGGATTGCTGGTAGCAGTAAGTTTTCTCAAAACCAGCTGGCTCTGGGATGCTGCACTCCTTGCTCACAGGAGAGCTGGACTGAGAGCTTGCTCAACCCTCTAAGTCTTGAATTAGCTGTGGTCAAATACTTGCTAGGGCAGGCTCACAGAGCAGCAAGAGGAATCATCTGGAACAAGATGGTTCCAAGAGGAACAAGAGGAACCAAGAGGAACAAGATTTGGCTGCCCTGGTACAGGAGATATATCCACAAACTGGAATGCACCCAGCAGAGCCACTAAGCCTGGTGATGTAACTCAGCTCCATGAAGCTCCACAGAGCCCCCGAAGGACACTTTAACCAAGGCTCCAGGCCTGGAGTTCCCAAAATGCTCCACTCAAAAGGTCACTTAACAGGCAGGGCATTGGACTCAAACCCAAAGCTGTGCAGGCCTGAAATCAGGTACCACCAGGTCCCTGTGAAATGTTTTCCTTCTGCAAGGCCTTTGCTGCAGTGCTGAGTGTCAGGAAGGTGAGTGGGGTGTCCAGAGCACAGAGCTGGAAGAGGTTTAGTTGTCCCAGCAGTGGCATTTCCCAGGTCCTGGGAAGGACCTGCAGTTGGAGAGCCTCTCCAGGGGCTGAGGAATGCTCTTTGTGCAGGGTCCAGCTGAGCTCTGGAAAACCTTCTCCCAGGATCTGAAGCCAGCCCAGCAGAGAACAACCTGTGAGTCAACCACACGTGATGAAGTCCTACATCCAGTGCCATCAGCACTACAACCCAGGGCCAGAGCTGAGTCCTTGTCCCCTCACCCAGAAATGAGAAACCAGCAGTTTCTCCTGCAGGCTCCACAGTCATTTACAAGGATTCTTGGGAGCAGTGACCAGATTGCTTGAGGCACTTGGAATAACAAATCCCAAATCACTCTTATAAAAGTAAAACTTCTGAATTGCCATGTAGCCTCTGCTTAGGTGTACAGCCACATTCAGTGTTACAGACCCCAATTCACTTTAGCTCTGTTTTTAAAACTACTGCAGTAATCCAAGTTTCAGCTGACATGAACTATCAAAGAGCAGCCAGGGAGATTCAAAGACAAGAGGCTTTGAAATACAACCTGGGAAAACCACATCAGAAATCCCATCTAGGAATCAGGGGTGGGTTGGAGCCTACATCCCACCACACACCACAAACATGCTTATCTTCCCCATACTGAGTCATGGCCACATTAGTCAGAATCTGAGTACAAGAAGCAGAAACCACTAGTGAAACCACCAGAACACTTGAAACAAATTTAAAAACCCAAACAACATCCATCACACATTTCTTGGCACCAAAATAACCAGATATCTAGGAATATTTTTCTTGTTTTGGTTTTTTTTTGTAGTGAAACCAAAATTTAAAAAAAAAGCTTTAGGACAGTCAGCAAAGCTTTGCTGAGAGACCAAATGGGACATTAATATGACACATGATGAAGAGACTTGGCTTAAAAAACCACAAAGAGAAGGAACCAAAAAACCTCAGAAAGAGATAAAGATGGTGTTGCTACAAAGATGAGAGAGAGGTGACCAACAGCAGAGGAAGTGGCCAAACGGGGAAGGCAAAGCAAGGTGCCAGAATCAGCCCAGCAGTGTGGTGTCAGCCTGAGGCTAAGGAATGGAAAGCCTGCAGGAGAATCCCACCAGGCAAAGTTCACATGCTGCCTTGGCACGTCTGAGACCAGAGGCTTTGGGAAGGAAACCTGCACACTGAGTTACCTCTGCACTCACAGCAAGGCAAGGATGGCAGGGCTGAGATCCATCAGCAGAGCTGAAAATCAACAGATGAGCTTTCAGGCACATGAGCTGTTCCCCAGAGCTGGAACAGAAGCCCCACATTGGCAAGTTAAATTCTGCTTGGTGCAGTTCTGTCTCCCTGGAAGAAAGGTCGTGGTAGAGCTCCCTCTGCTTTTTGCAGCTGCACCAGTGATCTGACAAAAATACCTCCTCCATCTCTAAACCTCCTGTTTTCTTAGACCACCACGGCTCCAGCACTGCCCCTACACACTGCACACCTTCATCAAAAGGCAGGGATAATGTTCCCAGCCACCTCCAGCACCACCTGCACATTCACTGCCACAGTCTGCCCTGGCACCTGCCCCTCTGCTCTGCCTTGATTTCAGACCTCATGTGCCACCTGCAAATCCATCCTGCAAACCCAGAAAATCCTTCAAGCTTTGGGCTGCTGCTAGTTTCCTTCTCAGTGGCACACAAACTCTTGCTGCTTGAAGTCCTGGCACAGGCTAACCTCCATTTTAAGGACAAACCTCAACATAACCTGTTCATCTTTCAATGACCTTCCAAAAAAAAATTTGTGAACAGCAGTAAAATTCATGTTTGGTTTGAGCTCCCTTGGGTCCTCCCCAGAGCTACTGACCTAAATTAATTTGGTGCAGAATTCCAACTCCTCCCGTGCAGCCAGGATGAACCTGCCATTTCCTAATGGAACAGCAGAGGATGCAAAGCACATGGTGCTGCCAGGCAGCCTGGCCAGGAAACAGAACATGCTCAGGAACACTCACAGGTGATCTGAATGCTTGGTAGTACTTGAGTCCCTGGGCCTAGCACACAGCATGGACATGTTAGTCCATTTAACTTGGAGGTCACTCACCCACAGATCCTTGCTGGTCTCTTTTGGGCCTGAAACTTCAGTAATTATTTTAATAATCCCTAAAGAAACACTGCTGCTCCTTTCTGAATGGCCCAGGCCTGACAGAGCTGGTACTGAGCCCAACCTGAAACCTCAGCTTGTCCACCTGCAAGGACAAGCACAGCTCAGCCCAGGATTCTCCAGACACTTCCAAAATTTAGAAGTGCTCATTTGGATCAGTGTTATAGGGATGGGAGAGGGCAGGAAATACTGTTATTACTGAGTTAGTGGCAGAGCCCTCCTCCATGGAGGAAAAGGGGGATTTGTTATTTGATTAAAAATTGTCAGCCCACCAGGGCATCACCCATGGATGTTTCTGGCCAACTCACATGAGCTGGTTCTACCCATACAGTGGCAGATGACTCCATATTAATCAGTCCTGTTCCTCCAGCTATTCAGAGAGCTGGATTTAACTCTTTCTCAGGGCTGTGAGATGCTTCTACAGCACAACCACCAACACAGGCAATGTCAATCTTCTACTCTTCCTACTCACAAAGCCAAGATTGAGAGCCTTGGGCTCCGAAGAGAGGCACCATGAAGGACCAGGCTCCTCCAATTCCCATCAGCAGTTTGTGACAGGACCTACCTCACCTGGCCTCCTGAGGGGTTGTATGATGTGTGTGGCTGGGACAGAGTCTGTGGGCAATAAATACATCAATGACTTTGTGGAGGTGGAAGAGACCTTTTTAATAAACATGATTCCAATAAAATAAAAAAAAATCCCTCTGAACTGCCACTGTGAGAAGAGTTCAGATTACTAGCACGGATGATGCTGTATGTGCACGATGGAGGGAGAAGGGAAGAAAAGAACAAGCTGTCACCAACTTGATGAGCTTCCTCAGTAAATCAGCATAAACCAGCTCAGCAAAACTCTCCAGATAAAATATCGGTGGAACCATGAGAAACAACTCAAATCAAAACAAAGAGAAAAAAAAAATCCCTACATCAGAAGGCGCTACATTAGAATAACCAGCGAAATACTGAGTGCCGCTGGCGCCGCAGCGACGGCAGGGAGACGGGGCAGCTCTGCCAGCCTTCCTGGGGTCAGGAACAGCCACACAGTGAGGGACTCACTCAATCCTTGCACAGGCAGTGTGTGTGTGCTACAGGGGTGTCGGTGGCAGGGAGCTCAGGCTATCGGACGAGGTGGTGGTGGTGGTGGTGGTGCAGAGTGGCAGCGACGGAGGGTGAAGGGCAGCACTCCACGGCGGCAGCTCCGTCCCGTCCCGCCCGGCTGTCAGTGCAAATAATCGTCTACTCTGGCAAAGGAGCAGGAGCCCAGCCCCACGCGAGCCATGAGCCGCAAACACTCCGAGGCCTGGCCCAGCGCCAGCATCAGCGGGGGCTGCTTTGGCAGGTTCTGAGATTCTGTGGGGGCAAAGGAAGAGCTGGTCAGCAGAGGTGTTCTGGCTGGTGCTGCCTCACCTGCACTCAGGTCTCTCTCCATCCCAGCTGGGCACCAAGCCCAGATCCTTGGCAGAAGGTGCTGGCTCTGGAAGGAAGCTACTCCCAAATACTGCCAGCTCTGTGCTGCTGCTGCTCCACACACCCCACCAGCCATGACGCATCCCACAGCTCAGCAGGGCCTTTGAGAGAAAGTGCTGCTGTGGTGGCCAGAGCAACAAAAAGATCACAAAGCTCCTGCTGATGCTATTTGTCAGAAAACCCTCAAAACGTGAGAAATCAAAGCATGGAGCAATAAGGAAAGGCAGGAGAATCTGGCCCCAAGTGAGAGGCAAGCTCTCCATTTCTCCCACTTGTGCAAGGCTGCACAGCAGCCCAAGCCCTGAACCAACTCACTCCCTCATCATCATGTCTTTACAGTGGCATGTTCTGAGGGAACCCTCAGCTGAGCTAGACAAGGTGTCTCTAACCCATGTGATGAAGCATGTCTAACCACCACGTGTCCCTGGTGACAGCAACTTGTCCATGCTCCTCAAGCACTGGACAAACAACTGCTGACTTCAGGGGAAGGGACTGTCCTTCCCAAAACATGCATTTTCTGTTCCTCTACTCAGTCAGAACAAGAGCACTCATGGGTCTGTCCATTAAGTTGCTCTTTTCCCCAGAAGATAACCTTTAAATCTCCTGGAACATACAGTGTGAGATGCACAGACCCCATAGGAAATCTGCCTGGGCACAGTGAGCTAGTCTGTGCAGAGGATGCAACTGCATTTCCTCCTAGAAAATAGGATGATACCAGGGCTGAACTCTGCTAATCCATACAGTTGGAAAAAAGCCCTGGTAAAGTCCACAAAATTATTCAGGTGGGTTCAGAGCATGAAGGGAGAGGGGGAGGAAATGCATCAAAGAGATCTTGGTTTCTTCAGTAAGCAGGGGAGGAAAATCCCGAGGCACGTCCTTGGGAGCAGCATTGAGGAAGATGCAAGGAAGGGAGTCAAAATGAGAGTGTATCAGGGGATCTGTTCTCTGCAGGCTGCCCTCCTACTCCCCCTTCCTGCATTACTGCCCTGGCAGTCCCCAGAAACAGAAAGAAAGGCCAAAGCTGAACACAAGTATTTCTGACAGGCTTGCCTGCCTCAGGACAGCCCATGAGAGCAGGTACATCCCGGGGAACACTCCCAGAGGAAGCAGATCTTACCCAAAATAGCACTATTGAGAGCAGCACACACAGGTTCCCTCTGGATCGGGTCCAGCTGTTGGCCAACGGGGCAGTTCCAAGGGTCTGAGTAAGCTAACAAGCTAAAGGCATCCTGTGAGAGAACAGAGAGGCACAGTGAGGGCAGGCAGGGCTGCAAACACACAGCAAAACCACCAAGTCCAGCCGGGGCACCTCCTGCCATCGCCACAGTGACAGGTGCCTACCTCCTGAAAAGAAATGGCCCTTTTCTTCTTGGCAGCAAGGGACCCCAGTGGGCCAGCAAGAGAGTGGATTAAAGAGGGTGCCCCCTCCACCTGGCAGGGGACCCAGCACAGGAAGGCAGGTAGAGTGTCACCTGGAGAGAAGAAGAGCATCCAGTTGCTCTAGGAAGACAGGCTGAGCACAAGCTCTTGTGCTCTTGTGCTGAGATTTGGCTATAGATGCTCTACATTCGTGTTTTGATCTCTGATCCCCACGGAGGTCCCTTCTTGCTCAGCAGGTGCAGAACTGGGGGCTACTCAGGTGTCTGCAAGGGAACCCACAACCCCAGACCTGGCCCAGAGAACTGCTGCAATGCAGCACAAGGCCCAGGCTCACCTGAAGCATCTTTTTGTGCACGGTGTTCTTCCCATACTCTCTGCAAAGCTGCTCACTCAGGATCTGCAGCTCCCGTCCAAACTGGATCATCCTCTCTGTGGCAGCGTGGTTCCCTCCACAGAGCTGCCTCTGGGGGCAGCTGTCTTCTAAGGAGAAGCAGTGGAGAAGGAACAATCATCCTGCATTCCCCACCAATGCCCACTGTGTGTCAGGATACCCACAAACTCCTTCCCTTTCTGGAGCAAGTAGCTGCTTCCTGCCCTAAGTTTATCCCAGTGGAAACTTTCTGTGATCCCTGCCCTACAACAGCCAGTAGTGGGTTTGTCAGTGCCTGTTAGACAGAGGGAAGATTTGAGCTCTGTTTAATTCCTGAGGACTACCTAGAAATCAAATCTCCTGATAAAATCCTGGGAGCCTGCAGCTCCAACCTGTTACCTTTTCATGCGTGTAACACAGAGTATATAGCCCAGAAACCTCAGGTCTAACAAATCCTGGACTCAGAAAACTTCCAGTCAGAGATGCCAACACTCCCAGCTTCCCAGTATTAGTGGCCACAAGAGCCATTTTAACTGGATGAATCAGTTTCAGAGGTAGTGTAGCTGATTCCTCTGCTCCCTCCTGGCTAAAGCACCCACAAACAAGACAGTCATGGGTGCCCAGCTGTGCTGAGGCCACTCTGCAGCTGGACATCCCCAGCCTGGCACAGCCCAGCCCAGCTCAGCTCCCAGCTCAGCAGGCACTTCTGCCACGACTGCTCTGAGCTCAATTTCATGAGCAGCACGGAATAAACCTTTAGCTCCTATTGCTTTCCTCGCTCCAAAATACCACCAGCACTGCTGTGAGTTTATGGCAAACCAGACCAAGTTTTAGTTTCAGGACAGATTAATTTTCCCCATGAAGCAGGCACTTCATTCACTGGGTAGGGAAAGCAGCCCAAAGCAGATGCTTTTTCCCCACAATTCAAGCACAGTTTTAACTCTTGACACCAGCTCCTTCTATTTCCCTTTACCCCTCCTGCCTCTGAGGACCTACCCATGCTGGACTCATCTGTCTGCAGGATCTCTTCATGTTTGTAAGTGCCATTCATTATCCTGGTGGATGAATTTTCCAGGACTCCATTGGGGTAATGCTCAGCCTCCATTTCCATCTCACTGTCACTGAGGTGAAAGAAAGGAAGAAAGGTCAAATGTCTAAATTAAAAAGGGAAGAAATGAAGAGCTTATGTGCCAAACAGTGCTCAGCAATGGCCAGCACACCAAAAAAGGCGCCAGTGGGAGCCAGAGGGTCCAAGTCACTGCAGCAAAAATTGTTGCAGGCATCTGAAGACAATTTATGGAACAGGTTTCTGTTCCCTAAGTGCCTGTCATAATTCCAGGTGCAGAACATTCTGCATTTTCCCTTCAGGAAGTGGTGATCCCTGGGACAGCAAACAGCAGCCAGATAACATAACACACTCAGAGACTGCACAGGAGGGGAATCTTGGCTATGATACATCCCCAGTCCTTGAAAATAGTGCACTACTGAGCACTTAGATGTTCAAGACAGCAGGCTGAGACTGCTGATTAACTACTGATTAACTGAAATGATGAGAAAATCTTACTGGAACTTGGTCTCCACATTAAAAAAAAAAAAAAAGGACAAATCCAGTATCATTAAATGATTCTGGTAAATTGAGTCTGAACAAGTGTTCCTCACTCAGTTACATGCTAGGTGGCTCTCCAGAGGTCACAACTGAGCCTATAAACTGCCCTGCAAGCCGTGCTCAGCACAGCACTTGAAGGATGAGTGCCAGCTGCAATTAGCAAGAGATTCATTTAATCACAATGACACCCTCTGCTCCACTGAGGCCTCAGACAGCCCTGCAAGAGCAGGGTGGAGAGTGAGCCCAAAGGAAGCTCAGTTTTCACCACAGCTGACTCTGCTCCACACTGCAGCAAAGGCTGCAGTGACTGCACTGAGCTGCTGGATCACCTGTGGCTTCTTGCACAAGGGAGGCTCAGTCTGACCTGCTGCCACAGCATGAAACAAATCACTGCTGGCTCAGAGGCTCACCTGCAAGGAACAGGGCAACAGGCAGCCCAAGGAAATTACACAAGAGGGCAATGCACCAAGCCACTGTGGCCTGAGCTGCTGCCTCTCCCAGCACAGGGCAGGAAAACTGCTCAGCAGGAACAAGTGCCTGGCTGAGGCAGCAGAAACAACACCAGGCTGACTGGGAAAGCTTCTGGGCAAACTGTCACACTGGGATCCAGAGGCATCAGTGTAATGGCACACCTTGGTGCCTGAAACAAGAGCATCACAATATTCCTTAGGAGATGAATCTCCAAGCCTGAGCCACAGCTGGGGAGACAGAACAGGTTTGTGACTGCTGGGAATAGCAGTGACCTTGCAGAAAACCAATACTGTTCAAAAGGGCAGGACAGATGCCCCTTCTGGCTCCTTTAAAAGCAGACTGAGACTTTTCTCACCATTCCACCCCCCTTCAGGTGTCTCCAGAGGAAGTACAATACCTGGTTTCTTGATTACTCGTACTACTGTGCTGCTGAGATTTGGTAGAATCTGTAGAATTGGACTCAGAGTAGTTCACAGATGAAGGGGAAGAGGAAGAGGAAGATGAAGATGATGAACTCAGTGTTGGGTATTTACTGTGACTCTGTTTGCTTTTTGTGGACATGACTCCATTGCTACAGGTTGGACTATCTGCTCCTGAAAGCCAAGAAGAAAGAAAAATGAGACCAGACTGACAATGTCACTTTGTTGTGAAGCCAACAATTTAGCAAGACAGCAGGCCCCAAAGGAAGAAAGCAAAATGAGACTGCAGATCTTAAATTATGGTTCATCATTCTCAAATTCAATGGGGTTTAGAGAAAATACAAATGAATATGAAAGGAACCCCACTGCTCACCTGCAACATCTGAGCTTCGTGAAGTTCTAAAAATGGGCTGTAAATTAGAGATTGGCAGAAACAGTTCACAAGTACAGAAATTATTGTTAAGCAGAACTGCCCAGGCTTTCCAGCTGTCTAAAGCTAGGGATGTGCATGGTTCACACAACACTCAGCAAATAATAGCAATCCTCTTAATGAGCACAAGCTAACCTTCCTTGTTCAGGAGAACAGAAATCACTGAGAGTCAGGCTTGAAATTTCACCTGTTCCTCCACAACAGGTGCTCATCAAGCTGCAGAACACACTGACACAGGACACAAATGTTTATTCATTACCACAAGTTTTATATGGATTCAGAACTGGCAGGGGCTATTCAATAGCAAGGCAACAGCAAATCATTTGTGACTCAAGTAATATTTTGGAATAGCCTCACTACGGGCTTGTCTTCTTTATGTATTCTTCCCTAGGCAACCAATATTGATCACAAGACCTTGGCTAAATGATGTGACCTGGAATGGCTGTTCCTCCAGAGTGATGGTGATATATCCAAATAGATCAGCTGATCCCACAATTATCTTTATAGTAGGGAATGTATATCTGTTTTCTATCACAGAAACACAAAGATTCAAATGGGCTGTTTTGGACATTTTAATGACAAAGACAGAGTAGCCTGTTCACAAAAGTTCTGCTTCAGCTCTGAAATATGCTCTGATGAAATTACCATTCATTGGAAAGAACAAAGTCTGACAGAGAACTGTGGAAGGTGATGTCCATGTGTAGAGACAAATATATGTAAATGCTGCCTTGCATTGCACTTGCAAGTGTAGACATGAGTATTACCAAGAGCTTTTATGGACTGATGGGATCATTCTGACTATCTAGTCAAAGAAACACACCCAGGGCTTCTCACAACACAGCAGAGGAAAACAAAGATACTGGCTTGGAAACGTGAGTGACAGCTTGGAGGTATTCAAGGAATTGTCTTCCTTTTCCTTAAATACTTGCCTGTCCACAGTTTGTCACATGCAGCAGTGGGAATACCAACCCAAAACACACTCAGATGGCTGTGAGCAGCTCACAGCTCACTGAAGCAGCTCAGCCTGTTTCCAAGGGCTCTGCAGGTCATTTTTCATGGCTCACTCCATCTCCAAAGCTGTAGTGAGTAATTACCTAGGGAAGATATCTTAGGTGTCCTCATTTATCTTGTTCTTTCCACTTCAAATCCTAAAGTTTAATTTCCCAAACTACAAAGAGTTGATGCTCCAGAGCTGGGTTTTACTGGAACAGAACTGTTCTCTTTTCAAATGTTTAGTGCCTGCAAGGTAAAGTCCATGGGGTAGGGAGAAGCTTTTGTGCAATGCATCCCCCTGACCTTTTTGCTCCATTGGCAATGCAGCTTCTGCTCAGTTCTTTCTGGAAAGCAATTATTTTGCAGACTCCAAGGCACAGAAAACAGACTTTACTTTCCAGACCTCCTCTCAGCACTCCATCAGTGAAGCACTGAGTCACAGGTGGCCTGCAGTAGAAGACTGCCTTCAAGAGCTTCTTTATTCTGAAATAAACCTGCTCTGCAGACAACTGTGGAAAATAACTAATGCAAAGCCAATTCTGTGACAGGGTAGAGACACCCATGGTAAAAGAACATCCCCTCATCTGGGGAAGGGAAGGAAATGAAAGGAGCAGGTAATTTTAGATACCATCACATCCACCTTTGACACGTGCTCTCCTCATCTGGGACACGGGACACACTTACCAGTACTGTGAAGGTGTGAGTTGCTTGATCCATGTCTAGGGCTTAAGCTGGGGGAGCCGGGGTAGCTGTCCTGGGAGCGGGGGCTGCGCGCGCTGAAACACCGCACCTCGCTGTCGGTGCCATTCACCATCTCCACAAACTGCCGGCACCTGCGCTCATGGGAGGCAAGAGGGACAAAGGGGGGCGTGACAGCCAGGATGCTCTGCACTGAGCCTGCCTCGGGGCCCCAGTGGGCAAGCCCCAGAAACTTTCAAAAAGGCATTTCAGACTCCTGATGCCTTCGTATTGTGAGCGCTCTGATGATGCTGTAGAGGAATGAGTCTAGGAACTTCATCTTTGACGCTACTGGATGTTGAGATATTCCCAAAAAAAGAAAGTTTAATTCCACTGTGCTAAGAAAAACTGTTCCTTTGCAGCTTTCACCTCTAGCTCCTCTGCAGGTACTCCAAAATTCAATTGCAGAGGGTTTTTTACAGGGTGAAGGTACTAAATCTGTCAAACACAGTCATTCCATCACTACCACATCAACCTAAAAATACTGGTGGCCAATGGAAAATAGAGAAGGAAGAGTAAAAAATGCAATAGCCACAGTGACAGTGAGGACAGCTCATCATTTAGCTTTACTAGGAATTGTCCTCATATGTCTTTGAAGTCTGGGGAGAACCATTCCGTACAGCTGAGGGAACTAGGACACTTTTTCCTTTAATCTCTACCCCAGACAGCCTTTTCCATACATCTGCCTTTCTAGGAACCTTCACAGTGGCTGCCACTGCTCCAGCACTGCAAGATCTCCACCAGTAAAGGAAGTCCTCTGAAGGAATTGCTAGCAGTCAGCAGAACGAAAATTCAGCCACCTATGCCTGACCTCATGAGGCAAAGCCATACTGGGTCTGAGCAGCAACAAAAGGACCACATCTATGGTGCTACAAGCACTGTGCAAAGGACTCCCAGAGGGATCTCAAACAGCCTGAATTCAGAGCAAGGTGTGCAACCAGACTGGATGTTTGGACAGGCTCTTCTTCCCTCCTTCAGTTACACATTTCAGTATTAGGGAGCATAAAGCTTTTCATACTTACTTTAACATGAAGAGCAGGTTGGGGTTATGTTCTAGGAGGCCAGGATAGAGCTGCTGGGTGGCTTCTATAGCCTCTCCCACTCTGCCTGCTAATACTAGCTTCTGTATTCCTGAAAGCAAAAGGAGACCTAGTGACACACAGGACCAGCCCACAGGAACAGCCAGAAGAGCTGTGTCATACATTCCACCCAGCTCCCCACCATCACCTTGCACAAAGGCTTGGGAGAACTAGAGACCACATTGGATGTATTATGGATCAGACTGAGGAAAATCCTGGGAAAATGAGGATCTGTTCACAGCAAAAAACCACCAAAAGCAGAAGAATCTGAAGGATGAAGTAGGTGGGTTGGGATGGGGTGTTCTGAGACTTTAGTCCTTTAGTCACAGAGCTCTGCAGCAATGGAAATGAAAGCAGGATATGCCAGCTGGATGGAAACAAGGAGGCTGCTGGGGAAGTGACAATTTCAGAGGGGAAGTCCCAAGGTCACCCTCACACTACATTCTCTGGCTGGTTCGTGCTTGGAATTGTATGTACAGTTGGGCATGAGATAAATGGAGTATTCTCAGAGGGTCTGTGGGCTTAAACCACAGCACAGTACTGCCTTCCCAATATTTCTACCTCTAAGCAGAAGTAATTGTGTCAACAAAACTATGTTCCTTCAAGTCCACCTCAATGTATTCCCAGAGAAGTAATGCTACAATGAGCCAAACTAGCTCTGAGAACCAGCTATTGACTGAGCTAGAAACAGCTCAATGAGTTGTACACTTCTAGAAGGTGTAAAGACACAAGGCAGAAGACACTTATCATGTTGGATGTTCATGTCCCATGTATGTTCCTTCAGTGGGTCAGAAGACACAAGTGCAAAACTCAGCTCACGATCTCTGAAAGCTCAGAGAAGCTGCTGATCTACAGCGACGCACATTTCTTTTTTCTAAGTGTATTTACAGATAAAAATTAAATGTACTTAAAACTAAAACTGCATTGTTTTTCCAGCAACTCCTTGTAAACAGCAGAGGGAAGGCTTGGAATGGCTTGTGAGGTGCTTTGCAAGCAGAGCCTCTGATAACAACAGGCTGTGGCTTTCACAAAGCATTGGAGCAGTTGGAAGCCCAGCCTGGTAAATCTTCATTAACAAACTGCAATGACTTGTCTTGTCTCCCACTTCTCAGTGTCTATCTGGTTGTTATTGTAGTTGAAATCTGGAACCAAAGCCGTGGCTCTCACACCAACACAAGAGCCCTCATTTCACTCTCTTGCACGTCCATTTTCTCGTCTTGCTGCTTTTGACAGCTCTGCTTTGCCTTGTTTGGCAACTCTCACAGATGTCATTCCCTTTTATGTTTCCCCCTCTTTTTGTTTTCCCATCTGTGTTTTCCTCACACCTTTTACTCGAGCCCCAACTTCAGGGCTCTCTATTCCTTCCCTCCATCTGCCTTGTCACCTGTCCTCAGTCTCGCGTGCCTCCCATCAGGCTCTGCCACTTAAACCCACACCCCTGGGAACACGGGCTGGGGTCAGGCCTGCATAATGCATGACCTGGAAAGCACAAAGCCCATCAGCACTAACAGGCAGCAACTGCAAGTTATTTAAAAGCAGAGTCCCCAAATGAACCCGAATGCTGGCTAAGCACAGGCAATGTATGGAGAGCGAGCCACAAAGGGGCACAATGCTCTGAAACGTAACAGTCACACGAGAAGCAGCTCACAAAGGGAAGGGAAATGTACAGGGATGAGGCCTGTATTCAGCAGCCAGGAGAATGCAGAAAACACACCAATGTTCTGCCACTCTGCAGGCTGAGCCTGTGAATAGAAAAGCTTAAAAAATAGGTACAGCAGGAGAAAGCTGCAAGCCTTATTCTGCAGGACCAGAAGTGCTGATAACCCTCCCAACTCAGAGATGAGCCACTTGGGAGCAAACAACCAAAACAGACACAGAACACCACTTCTTCACCCAGTGTGAGCTTAACATGCTGGCTGTGAATTTGAAAACCCCTCAGCATGTAAAAGTTACTTGAAATCACAATGTGCAGAGGGACTGGAAGAGTCCTTAACTCTGGGAGCTGCAGCAAAACTAAATGGATGTGTCTGAGTCTCTGTGTCCAGGCTAATGAAACTGCCTGTGCTGCCACAGCCTGCAGTGAAGAACTCAACCCCAAAGGGATCTCTGATGCACAGTGATCTCAGCTCAGACAAAGACCATGCAGAACAGACAGGGACAGGAAGGAACTCCAGTTCTCCAGGCAAAGATGGCAGAGGGTGGAGAGGGCACAGTGATGATGGGAAAAGTGCTCCTAGTAGAAGTTCCCAAGCTCTGCTCCATGGTCAGGAGTGTCCTGTGGGCAGCTTTGTACTCTCATGGAGTAAATTCCATAGCCCTCACTCCTCTGCAGAGTCCCAAAGGGAACACACTTGAGGAATGACACCTGAGAGACTTACTTTGTCTGTTCTTTATTGAGGTCTGTTCTTCCTGGATTGTGGTGTCTGTGACTCTGGCAAAGGCAGTTGCTGTTGAACAGTACCCATGGTGAACCAAATATGATGAAACCATACTAGAAAAAAAGGAAAATACAAAGAGATGATGAGGCATTGGTGAAACAGTCCTCACACCGGAGAAAAAAGAAAGCAACACAACAGAAGTTGCAATTTCAGTGAGAAAGTCAGTTTGTTTAGGACATAACCAAGGTTCTACTTCTGGGTCCAAACTGTGTATATTTACAGGACAGGCACCTGGTCCTCTGCAAACAGGAGAGAGGCTCAAAATTCACTTTACAGAGTGGGAAAAAAATTAAAATATTAAGAACCTTAATGCGTGTACAGTATTTATTTATTTAATGACAGCTGTTCAAGGATCACTTGTAAGGGCTCAGTGCTGTGTTACTGCCAGTGACATCCTATATAGACATAAATCTGAACCTCAGAGAGGTTCATGGCTTTCAATCAGATCTAAAAAAGAGAAGATTCTGGTCCTGAATTTCTTCCATCACTTATTTGCCAGCAATTATATCTTTAGAAGTTCAATCTCCCTAGAAAAACTCTGCACATTCACAGAAACTTTAATCTGGTGACTGTCAGCATTCATTTTAAAAACATTAACACACTTTGAAATTGCATTTCCAAAAAATCTTGGGTGAGGGAGGAGTATCACTGTCAGAAAACAAATACAACAAAAACATCTTCCTGAACAGACCATTTCTAATGCACTTGTGCCTTCCCAGGACACAGTGACTCAATCTTAATGCTTACTGGATTTTAACAAAATCTAAGAAGCCAGCACAGGATTTCAAAGCTTCTCAGGATGAATCTCAAAATGGGCTTCTCATGATGAAGCTGGCATTGATCTGATCAAGTCACAGCTCAAAGCACACACTCAACTTAGCTACTTTCAGTACAAGAAGGAAGTATTTTATGAGCCAGCAATAATTTTTAGGCATATCATTGTACACAGATGTGTAATTTTTAGAAGTTGTTTTAAACACAAGTGCTTCTGCCCAAGAGCTCTGCAGGAGGAACTCCAGAGTGGTGACCCTGACAACTCCACTGTGCACACCAGAAGGAAAAAAATTCTGGAGAACACAAGGAACAAATACAGGGATAAATTGGTCCCACTGCAGCAGAATCAACAGCTCTTTTTAAGGGAGGTCATGGCTCTCTAATTTGGTCCCATTTTAGAAGGAGTCTGGAAGCAGGCAAATAACAGAATCAACAACACTCCTGACCTCTGACAACTTCTGCCAACTGCTCTCATCAAGTTTCACTCAATCCTTTTTACAATGGGAAGTGCTTTCAACATTCATAAATTTATAAAATGTTGTAATTGTGCTTTCAGTTAGGTTTGGAAGCCTTTGGTTTAGGCTATTTCTTGCTCTTTCATTTCTGAATTCAGCTGCCTTACATACTGGCTTTCCTCCTGTGTGAAGAGTTTTCATGGTGTCTTCTCCCCTTCCCCAGTGCATCACCCCAAAATGTATTTTCTTCCATTCCTACAAGCTTTCATGCAAGCTTAGGCTGAAAACTTCTCCCATATCTTTTATATTTAAAACAGCAGCAATCTACACAGGAAAGACTCTTAAACAACAAAACAAAGGGTAAAACAAATTGAGCAAAATGCACTGAGTGGCAATTTTTGCCACAAGAGAGCACAAATTAGCATTTAAGAAGCATTTAAAGCCTACCAAAAGGGAAGAAGCTGAACACCAAGGCAGTGACTTACTTCTGCAGCATGGCTTGCCACTCTCCCAGCCTGTCTCCTATGGGAAACCGCTTAATGGTGCTCTGGATCTTCGCCCTCCACTCCCTCATGTAGTCCTCAATGTCAAACACAAAGGGCTGCTGCCCAAAGTTGGCATCCACGATCTCTCCTGGAGTCTGGAGACCCACTGTAGGGTAGAGGTTTGACTGGGAAGGAAGAAAAACAAACCTGTATTAAACACAGCTTTCTCCTTCTGGTTCTAGTTACGTGGTTTGGTAAGACCAAAGAGCTGCTCTTTAAACTGAAATAAATATAATGGAACTGGAAGAGGCAACAGCCCTTTGGGACTTCTGAAGGAATCCTGTGATGTATTGTGCAGTTATGGAAAGTTACTGCATCAATAACAATGGGTTCAGTCCCCCAGCAGCCTGTGATTGAGGCCATAGGCCCCAATGTCTGTGGATGGCCACTTCTGACTTAGTTTTCAGCAATTTCTACCAAGATTCAAGAGCCAGCAGATAATATAACAACAACAGCAATAATAATAGCAATACCGGTAGTAGTAGCAATAATAACAATGTTAACAATAACAATAATAAATGAAAGGTGTGTCATCTCGATCGATGGATCTATGTGCTCTCTCCTGTTTCAACTGAACTCTTTTATTCCTTGGAAATTGTTATCTCAGTGTTTTACATCTCTGATGAAAAGGGAACAGTGAGTGGTGGAGCTCTGAGGTTAGGTCTTTGATGATCCCAAGATATCCACACAAGAAATTACACTACTGATGGATGAATTTCATTTTAAGAATAAGTGTATGGATCCAAATTGAAGCTTTGATCCATCACCAGAACATGGGGAAAATAAAAAGGTTACCACCACAAAAATGCCTCTAAAATTCAGCCAATAATTTAGCTTTTACAGATGATCTAATTCAAAAGAGGTGTTCAAAGTCTATCAGAAGTTCTCTGAATTCATGCTATTTTAAGAATAAGCTTATGGACACAAATTGAATCTCTGAGCCCACTTAAATATTTGGAAAAGAGAAACAGCATCAGAAAAGGTACAGGTGTGCCTGGTTCTCATCACTCTGATCACATTTTTCAAGAGCATGTTCCATTCACTGTCAAGTTACTTCTGTGCAGCACAAATTACTTCTCTGTTTGCAAAACAGACACAAACTTCACTAATTCTCTGCTTCACAGCATGTGCTGAGAGCCTGTAGGGTGGAGCAAGAAGTCTCTCTCATGCCACTCAGGAACTGTTTAGTGCTGGGTTTTTTCCACTTTGCTCTAAAAACAGTGGGGACTGACCCAGCCAGGAACTGGACACTGGGCAAGGCACAGGGATACTTGTATGGAACAGAAGTCTGGAAGGTGCCTGGCTGTGGTGCCTTGCACAGGGCTGAACCTGTATCACATATTAGAACAGCAGAGGAGCAGATCTCTCTCCTTAAGTCCAGTCACAAATCTAGGATGACTCTCCTCTCCTCTATAGCAAGAGACATGGGCTTTCCTACAATTATCAGGAAAATTTCTTCAATTTGTTCTTCACTGCTGCAGAGATGAGGATGATTTAGGCCTGGAACGGGTTTTGCAGCATCTCTCTTCTCAGAAAGTTTTCAAAACTGAAGTGGATAAGAACCTGACCAACCTCCTCTACTTTTGAAATTATCAAACCTCAAAAAACAAAGGAAAGAAACTAATCTATAAATACAGGCTGGAAACTGAAAACAGAGATCAGAATGATTGCATTACTGCTGACTCACCACACCTTCTCCTCTTCTGTTCTCACACCAAGGAAGTCTCTAGGTCAGAGATGTGCAAAGTAAATACAGCATGATAAAGGAAGAGCTACCAGAGGAAAATGCTGTAATTACATTTAGTCCCTCTATTCTTTCAAAACTGGCTAACAAGGAAATATCTCCAATGAGGGATCAGATATTTCCCACAGTCCACACTTCAGATTTTTTATTATCTTATCAGTATCCTAAACCCAGGGCTTTCAAAGCCAGGAATCAGACACCAAAGTACTTGGAAGTTGGAAGCAAAACCTCCACAATTTACAAGATGTCATGTATTTTTCAACCCCTTTTGGCTATGTTCATCTTTGAGCAGGAGCTGCCTACCCTCTACGTCTCTCAAATCATCTCTGAGTTAAAATTCCATTTTTTACACGTGGGATGAGTTCTCTCTGTTTAGCAGCTGCTGGGAACTGCACGTATCTCCAGCATCCTGCCAGATGCAGGCAGACACGAGCCCAGAGCCCACTGGCCCAGGAGATGCTTTTCCTGCCAAGTTCTTCAGGAACACCTTCCCTGTGACATCTGGCCCACCTCTTGTCCTGATGTTGGTGGCCAGCTGCTCACAACCCCCTTGTTCATCTTGACCTGGTTTTTAACCCCCTTGTCCCTTGGCACTCCAACAATCCCACCTTGGGCTCTGCTGGGTTTTTTTCATCTCCTGTTGTTGCTTCAAACCTCCAGGCAGGATAGACCTGATCCAGGCTTGTGTAAATAAGAGTTAGGCCTGAGCACTGACTTAAAATTGGAAAAAAAAAAAGAAAAAAAAAAAAGGGAACTCCCTCTGTGGGAATTTACTCCTATTTCAAGTAGTTATTTTGGTTTTAACTTCAGTCTGTGCTAAGCCAAAATGTGGTTTTTCCTATCACAGTATTTTTGTACAAATGAAAACACCCTTTAGAGGAAACTGAAATAAGCCAAAGCCAGTATGTCTCAACATGTGTGTCTCTGGTTTTCAAATTAAAGTATCCATTTCAACTTCCTAATATTGTGAATATTGCAAAATATTGCTTTCACCATTTGCCTCTGAAAGGGGAATTTTGGAACAAGCACTTCAAGGAAACAATTTCTAATCTGGCAATGCTTTGAAGGGTCTATTTAATTCCTTATATAATCTCACTGATATGCCAACCCTAAAATTTAAGCTTAAAAAGCATAGAAGCAATGGGGTTTACTGGCCAAGCTTCTCACTGATGTGTGTTACCAGTCAGCTTCAACATCCCTTAGGCTGTAATGCAAGGAAAAGCTCTCCCTTAAAGCCCTCCTGGAGAGGTGAGTAATGAGGAATGGATCAGAGCAAAAAATCCACGTGGAGCTGCTCAAACCAGAGCACTTCAAGTGTCACTCAGGTAAGTTTGCTGTTCCCACTCCTGTTTGCAGTTGAATTTTTAGAACTGCAGCTTTAGCAGGTGAAGAACACGTATTACATTCCACCTCTTTCCTGTAATGGATACTTTCTCTTCTTTATGCCTTACAATGACTGGATATTGGGTTTGAGCCTGGATCAGAGAGCTATAATAAACGAAAAACATCACCTGCAAGTGATCAACTTCATATTCTCTACTGCCTCAAAACTTCTACAATCTCTGACAATATTCATTATATTTAAACCAAAGTCTATCTTGGGTCTGGCATCCCCTTCTTCAGGAAAGGCAGTAACCTCAACTGTTTGCAACAACCAACAATCCATGGATCAAGGGAGCAAAAACAGCACATGGAATACATTGGTATCTGCAAGGGAAGAAGGCAGTAATCCAAGGGAAGGATATTGGAAAAGAGAATGCTGAAGTCAGGTGCAGGCATCCTTAGGATGAAGCTGCTAGCAGAGCAGCAGAGCTGTTTAGCATATGCAGAGGAATGTCCTAGATTCACACAGTGGCAGAATTCTCCCATCCTTGATTACATACACAGTTAAGGGGTGAAAGGACCCACTCAAACTTCTCTCCTCCTCTTTTTAAAGAGGAATTATCTCATGAAGGATAATTCTCAATAGCAGGAGGCCTACAGGGCATCAGCTGTTCTCCTTCCTGGCCTAGAAAAAGTGTTAGGGATTAGCTTCTGCTGTAAAAGCCAGAAGGGAATTTCCCCAGAAAACAGCTAAGCAAACTGGCTGGTGAAAGGCACAGAGACCATTTACACACCATTTAACCACTGGAGACTCCACCAGAAGCATCTGCCAAAACCTACCCTGACCAGATCTTCTCCCAGTTTCACACTAAAACATCTCCTCTGCACAAGACACACAGACAAACAAGCTTGAGATCCTGTGAGGATGATCTGACCAGATCAAGAAACAGCAGGACAGGGAGATGCCAGGGGCTCAGGAGAGTTTTCAGTTCAATCTCAGCAGCACTGCAAGACTTCTCTGCAGCAAACACCCTTCTGTCTGCTCTGCTTCCCCAGCTGCTCATGCCCTGTGCCCAACACAGACTCAGCACAGGGGTGAACAGCTTACACATGAACATTAAATGTCTGTGTCAGCTCACTGTGCACTCCAGGATCAACAGGATGCAAGTTAAGCTCAGCAGGACAGAGAAGTTCAACCTGCCAAATCTGTGCTGTGAAGCTCCACGGCAACACTTGAGCTGTAAATGACAAAGCAGTGGGACATGTGCTGGACAGCTATTTTTGATTGACAGGAGCCTAAATACCCATTCTCTGTCTCAACATGGAGAATGCTCCTGTTGCACAAGGAGAAGCACTCTAGCCAAATGAGAAGACAAAGTAGTGACAAAATTAGAAGGAATATGGTAAATCTGTGACTACTAATGCAGTCTGTATCTAAAGGGAAAACAAACAGCACCAAAAACTAAGGGGCACATCACAGAAGCATCTCCTTGCAGAGGATGCAAGGTTGTCACAAGATCTCACTCCAAAAGGTTAACCTTCATGGAAAGGCAAAATATGCTTGTACTTTAATAAACTGTACTTGGGCCGAGTGAATGAACTGCTGTGAAACAACCCACATAAAGAGTTTCTGGTAACACTGCAATGTTACCAAGTTCAAAGACCCTAGGACAAAAAAAAAACCCAACTGTGTATTGACAGGTGATGTGAAAAGGCCAATCAAATAACTGCAATTTAAGTGCAGGCTGTAGTTGGGATATGGGAGAGATCTGTAAAGCCCTAAATCCCACTGGGAAGGTGATCAGAGTGGCAGCCATTATTTCTCAATACAAAAATTAGAGGAACAAGATAAATTTTTGACAGGAAGTACAAAACAAAGCAAAGCAACCTTTCCTCCACACAACAGGGAAGTCAGCCAAGAAAATGGATTACTTTGGAGGCCTAAAAAAGTTATGGAAACTAAGAAATTTTCTCAGAGGAAATTAATTTGGGGTTATTAAGTACAAAGACAGGATTGCAACCTTAGGGACGGAAGTCCTGTGTATGAGAGATGGATGCAGGGGATGTGTTGGTGTATGCCTGACCTGGTTTTCCACTGAATACATCCTCCTTGTGCAGGAACAGCTGGGTCTAGAAAAGAGGGAACATTTTCTTTTGCGTGACTCCCATGCTTCTGTGAGACCTGACTAGACATCAGTGGAATTATGCATGTGTACTCCTCAGAGCTGAAGCTGCATTTGGAAGACAATGACCTGTAATGAAGTTTGCATCCTTGCCTTAATTCCAGGAGGAGCAACATATTCTTAGAGGTGGTGAGGGATGAGAGGAGACATGTGAGTAGCCCACAAACCCAGTCACAGGATTATGAAGTCTCAGAAAAAGGAGCATCCACATCATTCAGTAATGTGTGTTATCATGGGGTTTTTTTTTCAACAGGGCATCAAACAGAAAAAAAATCACACCCCCACACTCTTCCCCCTCCCTTCTATTTGCATCCTTAGTTAAAATACTGAAAATAGGTGTACTTACAGGGAGGTCTGTAAAGGCTATACCTGTGGGGGGAAAAATATTAGAATTAAAAAGACAAAGGATTTTTTCCCTGCTAGCCTATATCCTTAATGAAACATTACTCCATTTCAATAAAATCTGACCTTGCATTTTATCACCTCATATATTTAGAAGTAATTTCCCTCCCCAGTCCCCTCCTCCTCTGCAAGGTTCTGCATCTGGAGAAGGGTTCAGGGAAAGGCCTGAATGTTTTCAATCTCTCCCAAAAATCTGATCTTCTAAAAGCAGCTCTTTCCTTTGCTTCTCCCTCTGTTGCTAGGAAGGAGTTCGTTTTCAAGACTCATTTTGGTGTTAAAACCAGAGTTTTAGTATAAAATTGCTTTAGTTTAGGCTGTAACTGGTTCTTCTTATCAGCCAGAGAGACAGGAATGAACATTCAGCACTTGGCATCACAGCTGGGGAACAGCCCTGCAACAGGAGCAAGATGTAGCCAGGAGACCTGAGAAACACTGTGCAAAGAACAGCCTCATTCTCAACTTAGCTGCTACAGCTCCAGATAGAAAAGATGGAAAAAAGTGTATGGTTTCCCCTTATATTCACTTTTGGCATATGAGAAAAGAGGCACTGGAGCTGAGGCAGCCATTGCCTGGGATGGCTAACAGAGTTTTGGCTAGAGACAACACTCACCACAGCCAGGCTGCCCCAGGCACAGCTCTGCATCTCATCTGGATGCCAGCTGCTGCTCCAAAGGATGCTGCCTGTCCTCCCTCTCCTGCCACGGGTGGGGTCCAGCAGCAGCACAGGGAGAGGGAGCAGCCAGAGACAGAGCTCTACCCCGCAGGCTTTGGGTCACCCTCACCAACAGCACAGGGGACACTGCTGCCATCACCTCAGCAGGCTGAGCTAAACCCACACTTCCAGCTAACACTGCAGGAGTCAGTCTGGAAGCTGCAGTCTTTTCCCACGTGTGCTCCCAAGAAGGCTTTCTGTCCCCAGCCAGAGGAAGGCTGGTACCCACACCAGCACACCCAGTTCTCACACACGTCCCACCTCTCCTCCCTCCCTTCTGCCTGGCACTGGAAGGCACTGCAGAAGCAGGAGAACACCACCCTCTGTTTTTAATTTTAGGACAGTTTTAACCCAGAGCTGCAATGTAATGTTACCAGATCAGTCTGAAATGGTAATTTAAACCAGTTTAAGGAGTCAACATAGGAAAATAATCATTTCTACTCAAAACAGCACAGATCCAATTCAAAGGTTCGCAAAGAAATCCTGAGTGTTTTACTAAATAAACAGCCAATAAAGTTAAATGAACATCCTGGCAGATAGTCAATATGGTTTAATGAACATCCTGGCAGTTTGGACCTTGTTTATTAAGCACCCTCTCTACAACCCAACCAAAGACTGTGCACACAGGTGATGTTGAACACATGGCTGAGGAAAACGTTCAGTAAGCATTTCTCTCACCTTGTCACTCTGCCCAGATATTGTTCCTCACTCAAACCTTTCTGCTGGATGAAAAGGTGGGTGAAAGCTTGTTCCTACCCTTATGCCAGAATGAGGCCAATCCCCTTGAGCCTGCTCTCCACTGGAGTCCTCCTCTGCCCCCAGCACTTCTGAGAGCCAAAGGTGGCCAGGTTTGCGTAGCTGTGTGGCTGGAAGCTGCTTCCAGCACCTGGACAAGCACATGGTTTTTGAATGGACTACAAGGTGGGTGGAAAATTGGCTGAACTGCCAGGATCCAAGAGTTGTGATCAGCAGCTCAAAGTCCAAGAGCTGTCCCTCAGGGATCAATGGCAGGACCAGTACAGTTCCATGTCTTCACTAATGACCTGGACAATGTGCTCCCAGCAGGCTCACAGGTGTGACCAAACAGGAGAGGACAACAGGCTGGAGGGCACAGTGCTACAGCTGGAGAAATCACCCAGCACAAGCATCCCAAAGCTCAACAGAAGCAACCTAAGAGCCCTGCCACCGGGCTGTGATACTCCCAGAAAACAGGACAGGATGAAGCTGACTGGAGAGAAGGCAGATCTGCAGAAAAGATTCAGGGTCCTGCTGGGCAACAAGTAGAGCAGGAGCCAGCAGTGGGTCCTTGCAGCAAAGGAGATCAGCCACACCCCGAGTTGTGTTAGTGAGAGTGTAGGTTAAAGCATGGGATTTCTCCCTTCTTTTTCAATGTTTGTCAGTCTACACTTTGGTTATAATCCTCACTTTTGGGCTCCCCAGTACAGGACAAAGTGAGACTGGAATGAGTCCACAGTGAGACTGGAGTGAGTCCAGCAGAGGTCAGCAAGACAAAGACAGGCCAAGGGAAAAGTCTCTGTTCAGTTTTAAAAAGATTGGGGCAGACACTTATTGCTGCCTACAACTGTCATATAGGAGGGCATAAAAAGGCTTTTCTCAGAGATGCATGGTGGCAGGAGACAGGAGGCAACAGAGACAAGCTGCAACATGGGAAACTCTAACTAGAAAAATTCAGTATGAATTGTGGTCAAACACTGAATCAGGACCAGAAAAGCCCCCAGGTGATCTCCATTCTTGGAGACAGTAAAAACTTGAGTTTCTGAGTAACATGATCTAGTTGGGCCTGCTTTCAGCAGGGCGTTGGATGCTCGAACTCCAGAGATCCCTCCCAGAGAAAATTATACTATGATTCTATAAATAAAGTTATTACATTGCCTTTAGGATGAGACAAGTGTATGTTTTCCACCTTCTGTTATGTAACTCAGACTAATAAACTGCTTTATGCAGACAGCACTTGGTCTGTTGCACAAACATGTCTGCTTAGAGTTTCTGCATCTGCACTGCTACACACCTGAATCCAGGAAAGCCAACAGCAGAAAGTGAAATAATCACAGCTTGAATGTGAAACTGTTTTCTTTCTCTGCAGCCCCTCCAAAGCCTGGATCCAATTTAAAACCACAACCTTCTTAAAGACTTAAGGACTGGACAAACCAAGAGGTCAGGAAGCAAGAGTGAGTGTGTGAAGAGCCTCCCCCCCACTAGTGCACAAAGTTAATGTGACCATCAAGGCAGTGACATAAAGACATTAAATGAAGGCTCAGTGCAAGGGCACAGTGTCATTGACATCTTCACCTGCCAACCAAGCAAAGGACTTCCACTTTCCATGACTGAAGTGCACTTACACATGACCCCATGCACACAACATGTTCATGGACCTTCCAGCCCATCTTTGCTCTCCACCCAGCAACAATCATCCTCATAACTGAATTTAGAATTCAATTTGCACAAGACAACATACATTTGGGTGATCAGCCACAGCACTCCACTGCCTGCACAGCAGGGCACTCCTCCAGCATCTGTTTAGGGAACTGTGATCACAGAATCCTTAAGCAGTGCTGCAGGATTGCAAAAAACACAACACATTCAGCAGGGTGGGCATCCTAAAGAGCAGACTAGGAAATGCCAGCCCAGGAGAATACTTGAATACTTCTCCAACGTGCTGCTGAGGAGAAGCACTGCCAAACCCACACAGCTCTACATGTCCTTGGAAACAGACACCCTCCAATCAGGCCACTTGGGTAGTAAAACTGCTCACACAGAGAACAAGGCTGTAGCCAAGTCAGGTGTTTTCATTCTGGTAGTGAATGAGGGTGGTGAGCCCTGGCACAGGTTGTCCAGGGAAGCCGTGGCTGCCCCATCCCTGAAGTGTTCAAGGCTAAGGTGGATGGGGCCCTGTGCAACCTGGTCTAATGGAAGGTGTCCCTGCCCACAGCAGAGGGGTTGGAATGACCTGATCTTTAAGGTCCCTTCCAACCCAAACCATTCCTGAGTTCTATGATTTTAAATTTGATTCATCTGAAGTCTTGTTTTGAACATCCCAATGCTCTTGCTCTCTGCAAACTTCATTTGAAGCTTTGGGGTCAAACCTACTAAACCTGGGACTGACACCTGCATCTCTCTCTGACAACAGATTTCTGCATTACCCCTAATGTTCCTCCTAGTCTCTAAGCTGGCTACAGAACGGATATTTTACTTTTTAGGTTAACTTGGTCTTTCCAAGAGCCTGCACTAGAACTCAAACTACAAGAAGTTTTCTATGCCAAGACTTCAGAGGGTTGCATGCTCTTTTTATAGCCCTGCTGCTCCATTTACCTTGGTCTGCTGTCTAAGTCTGAGATCTGAGACACTCCTACATCAGTCCCTGAGCGAACTCATCCACTTAAACCCAGAGACCTGGAGCAGTCTCATCTCCTCCTCATGTCCTGCTCCAAGACTTTCTGCTTAGTGGCTGGCTCCCCAGCATTTCTCCCTCCTTCTCTCCAAATTCATTCTCATCACACTTCTAGCCACATATCATTGTTTTTTACTGCCAGGACTCTGCTCAGAACTTGTCAAAAGTGTTTCATCAGCAGCCAGAAGACATTCAAGACATTTTCCAGAACAGAGAATTAAGACTACATACGATGTCAAACAGTTTTCATGTGACGTCTCCAAACAAAGTTCAAGACTTAGCTCCAACCAGAACATCCAGAATTTGTGATGGCCAAGAAAACAGTTCTTATACAGTGCTCCTGATGAATCTGATTAAATGAAAAAGTATGGAGACAATGGAAGATAATAGTTAAGCAACAGAAGAAATTGCAAGGAAAACAAAAGGGGGATGTCTAATTAATAGATGAAAAGGAGAGGACTTAAATGGTGAAGAGTGAATTGGAAAGACAAAGCTACAGTAATTCCATTAAAAGAAAGACAAATTCAAACCCTGAAATCCTGCTCTCAAGCTAACTGGCCTCACAAAGGGACTGATTAGTCTCATGAATATTCTTGGCATTTGCAGTAGGATTACACAATTACCTCACCTCCTAAGAGGAGACATCCATGGCTTCCACAGCTTTATGTCAGTGAACACCAAGAAAAAACACATTCATCCCCTTCCTCGCAAACCTTGGGTTTACACAACAAAGAAATGAGGTTCTCAAGTTACCACTAAATATCATGGAAGCTCAAGACCTTCAGGGAGCTGCTTCCATCAGGGAAGAAAGCATTCTGACTTCCAAATACATCATTGCTCCTTCCTCCATCTGGCCTTGGTCCCTCTGCTGACACCTGTCTCACCCCCTCCTCACATCTCTCTGCTCTGTGCCCATGAGGAGCTGTGTAACCCCTGGCCAAGGGGCTCCTCTCCTCAGCATTCCCCAGGAAGCACTTCTGGATGCTGTGTTTCTTTATCAGTGACACAAACAGACTGCTGGCCCTTACCAGCCTCCCCAGATGAAGTTTTCATTCTGCTTTTGTAAAAAGGCAGTAAAATGTTCCTTCTGTGGGGTCACCCAGCGAGGCCTGAGGTCTGCTGCTCCCTTCTGTGCTTCCATCCCTGTCTCCTCTAACCACACCATCTCTCCTCTCCCAGTACAACCATTATGCCACAGCAGCTCAAAGAAAAGCTGGTACACACAGGAGCCAGCTGTGACTGCTAAGGAGAGGCTTCTACCTGTCTCTTTCTCACACAGCTCATGTCTTGCACTGCACATGTGAAGAGCTCAAGAGGACACCCAGGGGACAGCAATGCTTATAACTAATGCTGTTCTCTAAGCATGGTAACTTTCTTGTTACCTTTCCTGTTTTTTCCCACTGGCATTGTTCACCACTGGGGAAGGCTGTTCCTCAAGGGGTCATTTAATGTCAGATTAGAAAAAACACGAGCTTTCCATCCAGAAAAGCCCCATCTTTGAAGGAAAAGAAACACTTAAATTGAAGAAAGGAAGACTAGAAAACTTCACTGTTGTAAAGAACTCTGAATGTCCCAAACAAAACAAATCTCTGAGCAAGGACACGAGGCAAAGAATCAGAGGGTGGTAATGATGAAAGGTAACACAGAAGTTACTGAACTGGGCTCTTTATTTGGCTTCATCTGCCCAGACACCCAGGCACAACACAGACCTGGGTACACAACAGAGAAGGAGAAAGAGGCAACTTTTCAACTGATACAGCTTACACTGTGGAGATTCTGGACATTGAAAAGAAATTAAATTTCAAATGAACAAACTTATATTCATTAAATAGAAGACCTGGCCTCCTCCTGACTCTCACACTTTTGTTGTCATGAAAAGTAACAGCACCGTCAGGGTGAAAAACAGTGAAGCTGGAAAACCACCCACTTCATCAACAGAAAACATCCAGAGGAGCACAGCACAAACCACTACAGGGCTACATGTAAATTCATGCTAAAAATCAAGGACAGCAACTAAAAGGAGAGATTCTGTGAAATCTTTTTAACTGTTTCATTATCTCAGTTGCTGTTACCTTGTCTCATTCCTAAGCAAAAGCTCCTGTTCTACACCATCAATCGTTGCTTTCAAGCCTCTACTTGTCCTACCATTACTGGACTGACATGGGCAGCCTGAAGAGCCCCAGCTCTTCCAGCCTTTCCTCCTAGGACAGCTGCTCCAAACCCTTCATCACCTTGGCACCTCTCTGCTGGACTCTCTCCAAGTCCATCTCTCTCTAATATTGGGGAGCTCAGTGCTTTTCCCAAGAGCTCACCAGAAATTCTGCACTCTCCAGGCACACACTGCACTCCAATCCCACTCCTTCCTTCAGCCCAGCCAGTAACTCAAAACATCTTTGCTCTGTTAAGTGTTTTGAGCAGGGTACTTTTGGTATTTTTCTACCAATTTTATCTTGAATTCAACAAAGTAGAATTGACACAGCAAGGAGAAGCAAAGGAAAGGAGTGCTCATCCCTCCCTGCCAAATCAAATGAATCCCAGCACGAAAAGTGAGATGAACTTATAAAAACTTATTGCACATCTTATGTTATAAAAAAAAGACAAGAATTTATCTGGGGTGGAGAACATGTCATCCAAGGAAAAGGTATTTTATGGGAAAATGGCTAAACTTTCTATTTTAGAAAAATAAGATATGACAGATGCCTGGAAAACATCTGAGGTATTAATTTGTGCAAAATTTTCAAGTCCTTTACTTTAGGACAATAACTGAAACACGAGTGGAATGAACCAAATTATAGCTCAGTGCTTAAGTAAGGCCTCTTGTGCTGAATTAATGTCTGGCTTTGTGAATGCCTGGACCAATGTGTTGAGGCTTTCAGATGGAACAGTCCCTTCAAAAATAAAGACACTGGTCATGTGGCTTTGTAGGCAGTTGAACAACACACTAATTAAACTTCACACTTCTTTCTTTCCCTGTTGTCCACCCATTAGACACCTTATCCAACCTCCCACCTACTGTGCAGTAGCAGAGGAAAGCAGTAGAAGCTGGGGATGAAATTCTAACGTATCTAAAACTGAGAAGCATGGAAACTATTTTACCTGATGGAAGTATTTCTGTCTTGGAGCCAATTTACAACTGCTGAGAGCTGCTGAGTTCTCTTTTCCTCTGCCATTTAAACTTTACTCACAGGTGTGGGACAAGAGTTACAATACAAGCAAAATATTAAAGAGCAGCGAGAGCAGGGCTGGAGCATCCCTCTCCTGAGACACCTTCCTTCACTTACCTAAACTGTGGCCATTTTTTGTGTAGAAGCAGGTGTTGTTGATGAGGTTGACACAGCAGCCTATCACATCTCCAGTGGTGAATGTGGGGCCATAGGGCTGCCCTGTCCCCGAGGAACAGAAGGAGTGCCCATCATCACCATGGTACCCATAAGAATGTTTGTCCCATCCTGCAAAAGACAAGGGAAAAGAACAGGACAGCAGTGAAGCCACTTCAGCAGAACCACATGGAACCACTACAGCTCTCAGGACACCATTTTCTGTAGGAGTTTTAAAATTTGATTCCCACTCCTGATTCACCCCAGTATTAATTTTCACATACTGGTAACTAAAAAGAAATTAATGGTCTTTAGTCAGAACACATCATTGGCATTTCAACCTCATTTATCCATTATAACAAACACTACAAAGAACAACTTGTCAAAAGTCACCTCGACATAGATTTTAAAAAAACCAACCAAAACTCTACATTAAACCCCTGCTTCTCTTTTATCTTGCCTGAGGTGAAACAAAGCTTTTGTAAAGCACTTGTGTTTCCCAAAATCTTCCTGCTAAAGCATTTAACAAAATAATTCTCAGACATTTGCAGCTTTGTCTGTAAACACTGTCACAGGTGTACCAAATGGACAGAGGCAATTTTTGCATCCTCAAATGTGTATTTCCCTTCTAAAAGTTGACAAGGATTTCTATGTTTCCCTTGAGATATAATATTTCCTGTTTTGCAGACAGCTTAAAACACAACCCTCAAATGTCAATGGGCAGTTTGCAAAGTGGTCAATTCTAATATTAATATCTTTTATTTCTTCTGCCAATAACATTGTGCTAAGGGTTACAGCTGGGCTCAGGGATTGCACCCTGCCACTTGTTCTTTTCTGTATCTTTCTGAAGGCAGACTTCTTCCAGAAAGTCAGATACAACATTAAAAATAGATATGGCTGAATCCTTAGGGAAGCAAAAGAAGGTGCTTTAGCCACTTACTGACCTTATACAACCCAAGGGTAGTGCAGAATCTGTTACTTGTGGAGTGATGATTCTGGCAAAGGGGGTATGTATGAAACACAGGGACTGCAGGAAGTGCACATCCAGCACTGAGGCACAAAAAGACTGAGCACACTGAGAACTACAGAGCAGAGCCCTGGGAAGGTGGGCTGCAGCATTTCTGTGAGCCAGGATTCTCCTCCAAAACCAACAACATGAGGGCACTGGAAACCTAATCTTGTAAAACAGTGCTACAACACTGAGACATCAGCACCCACATGCTCAGGGTTCCTCAGAAAAGCACAAAACAGCCAGTGCATGTCTAAGGCCCCCCCATTCATTGAACCACACCAAATGGATGCCAGTGGGAAAATCAGAGAATGAAGCAAGACTGAAACATGCCACAGTCCAAGATTCTGGACCTCAGAGCAAAGTTTGGGAGTGAAAGGCATGAAGAACTCCCAGCGAATTCTAGTCTAGAAATGGTGAGTAATTTGCTCTATTTAGTCCCACACATCCAACAGGAACAGACTGAGATGTCCCAAGAGTCAGCTCTGTCTTCCCTCGGATCAGCTCCAAACAAGCTGTTGACAGTAGCACCAGTCCTGTTTCAAATCTTCATGAAAGACAGGGACAGCAGCACAGGCAGCACCCTCAGCAAGCACAAAAATGATGCCAAACTGACTTGCCAAAACAAAGGAGGAAGTGATAGGGGCTCTAGAGTTTGTTGTCAAACTTCCACTGCTAAGACTCTATCCAGTAAAAACATCATTGAAATATTTTTGAATTTTTGAAACTGTGGCTCCTTTCCACTATCCCTTTTATTTTCTCTGTTGACATCACTGATCTATTATTTTAGTCTCCCCAAAACCAGACCTGTTACATGAGTGTCAATTCAGAACTTCCCTAATGAAGCTGTTGGTAAATTATAATTCAGATGATAATTTAAATCAATTTATCTCCTAACCTACTCATAATACAATCCAAATACAAACTTCTAGATCTTCTGCATACAAAACATTCCTGGCATTACAAAGCATCTACCAAGAACTTGTCATCAGTTACATCTAAGCAGTGAAGTGCTTACACATCATGGACTGGGTAAGGCTCCTGTAAGAAATACAACAGTGTGTCCAACCATGAGGATGAGCTCACTAAACACTGGTGCCAATGCAGACACTACTGGTTCTGCAGTGTAAGAAATAAAGGTTTCATTACCTACAGATCACAGCTGATCCTACTGAAAAAACCCTCCTCCTGCTCCTTTATGATTTGAGCTTCACAGTGTCAGTTCTTGCTCTAGCACCAATGGTGGTGGTGAACTCCAGGGAGAAGTGACTGCATAAAGGCCTTGAAGACAATGACAAACGTGGTACATACAGCAACAAGACTTGGAAAAAGCTTGTTTTGAGTCTTATTCTCCCCAGAAAACCACTAACATAACCAGTTAAAAAAATCTGCTCACCCAGCACTTTGCTAATGATATGTAGAGCTCACTTTTTCAACTCAAATGTTGTGTAGTGCTGAACCTGGACCTGGCACCACACTAGGGGCTTTAAATCTAGACTGTCAGCCTTATCAGATCACCATGGTCATCTTAAAACAACAAGCCAGAGTTGTGTCAGTGAACTTACTGTACTCACTGTAAACATAAGCTAAGTGGCATTAATTATATGCCTAACCTTTAAGTTATTTATTAATAAAAAACAGATCCCTATTTCTAAAATTCTGCCCAAAATAAACACGAGGGCGGTGGCATACACGTCATTCCAGCACTGGCCAGCTTCAGTCAATCTTCTGCAATTTCCTAATAAGCTGAATTAAAAACAACAATCAGCAGTTCTAGTACTTCTAGGTCAAAGTTATCTGGGCCTGTTGATTTAAATAGCATAACCCTATTGAAAGCATTTGGCATTATTCTGGATTACCAGCAGAGTAGGGAGTAACTCACCACATGTATTTTGAAAACACAGACTCCAACTTTTCTCAAAACACTTCCTGAAAACTTGGGCTTTTCCTGCATCATTAACAATTTGCTATCGCCACCTAGGAATGGGTCCAGCATATTACAGCCTCCTCTGTGACTCCCACGACACCCTTTGAGCCTCCAGTTACTCAACAGCTTCTCCTTCTACAGAATCCAGCAGCGCTTTAATAAGGACTGAAGCAGAACTCCCTGAAGGCCATCCCCACAGCTGCATCTGCAAATTCTCCAGACAGTTTAACTTCTGTGCCACTTGTACTCAAGCACTTGCAGAAGTTACTGGTGTGACCTGGAAGGCAGAGGTGAGGTGATACCCAGAGGCTCTTCAAAAGGCTGTCCCTGTGGGACAGGGGCTCAGCCTGGACAAGGATGCTCTTCAAGAAGTGAAACAGCAGAAGTACAGGATGTGCACATATCACACCCTGACTGAACAGTGTTACCACTTTCCAACCACCTGTAAGCACAGACAGACTGAGCCAGACAGAGATTCTGTTCACTCAGTACTCCTGAAAGGATTTTGTTTCCATTAAATTGTTCAATCCTCCATTAAGAACATATAAACATTCATAGCATCCACTGTGTCCTGCAACAAGGAGTCTGACAGAGTAACTGCAAGCAATGAAAATGTGCCTCCTACTACTTGAATATATCCTGCAGTTCTTGCACTGGAGAAGATAGCAAACTATGGATTTGGTGTCTCCAGAATATTGCAGACCTCTGCAAAATCCCCTACAAGTATCCCTTTTCCAGGCTGATGACTCTTAACTTATTTAGCTATTTCCTGCTTTTATGACCATCATCATCTGAACCTTGTCTGGATTACAGTGTTGCTTGTGAGAATGGAGATGAAGGTGCCCCATGGAGAAAGGAAGCAGCCTGCAGTTGTTCTCTGCACTGTTCCCTAGCCCTCTACAAGTTAATCCTAGCACTTTCCCTTTATTGTCCTTTTTACCACTGACCTGATGTTTCCATGAAGCCATTGTCATCACTCCAAAATGCATCACTGCTCTTGTGACAATGCTCCCCCCACACAGATTCTCCCATACATCTCCCCACTGGGACACATTGCCTCAGCTCCCTCCCACAGCTCCCCCCAGCACCTCTCACCACCCTCACTCTCACAATCCTCAGCAGCTCGAGCAGCCCATCCCAGGACAGAGAGGTGCAGGCAGCTGCTCCTCAGAAAACCCTGAGAGAACCCACGCACTGACAGTTTGTGACTGGTAACTCATTCCAACAAGGCTGTTTAAAGAACATCCCATTTCAGTTCCTTGGTGACAGCCATGTCTAGAGCAATGGACACTTAGCACCTACGTGCAGTTGTGGCCAGGTCTAAAAATTCTCAAGTGCAAGTGCAGATTCCTCTCAAAATTTCAGAAATCTGGACAAAACTGGAGAATGTGCTTTTTCTTATAAAACACAGGTCATGGACTCCTGATGGACTATACTCTGTAGACTGAAACCAAGTGAACTAGGGTGGCTGCAAGGTCCAGTTCACAGTTCTCTGCTTCTTTCCTTTTCCTTCCCCATCCTCTCTTCAAAAGCACAAAATCCTTTTAAATAGGGGAGACAAGCAGAGAACAGAACGGATTTGGCCACCTGGCCCATGGCATGGGTCAAATCACAACCTCAGTGTCCTGACTAATATATATATATTTAATAACAAGATGCAGAATAGCTCAGATTGTGCAATCAAAGAATGGGAAGAAAGAAAAACAAAAACCATGTGTAGGGCTTGGGAGGACATTTTTGTGTGTTCAGCACCAAACTGAAGTTCTGTTTGGCCTGCTAACAAGAAAAAGCTGATATGCTGACCTTCTTGGCAGACTACCTTGAACCCAACACATAGGGGAAAAAAATGAACAGCAAGTTCCATCACTGCTGCTTGATAAACAGGTCAGAATTATGCAATGCCAGACTCGTGGCAGAAAGGACTTGAGTTACTTCAGGACACAGTTACAGGATAAACTGATAAACACTCACTCTTAAGCAAGCACTGGAGTTAGATGTAGTGTGCTACTACTATCTCTGACTGTCCTACATCTGACCCTGTTCAATCCCAACTTTCCCATTCAATGTCAGCTTTGCTTTATTCTTGACTTTTTGGTCAGATCCTGACTTCTGTACCTGAGATAAGACTGCCTCAGAAGGCAGCAAGTAGGAAGTGGTTCTATTGTGCTGGGACACCACTTACCTCTCAGCATCATGAAAATAACATGGCAATTTAGCTCTCTGCTTCAAGAGCACTAGCAATGAACACACAACTTCTGGTTGGCTCTGAGGACAACTGGCATCATGGCTACAAAACACACATAGGAAAACCAGGACCTGGAGAAGCTGCTCTACCTCGAAAGCATGGAGAGGATGGCTGGATGGATGGATGGATGGCTGGATGGATGGAGAAACAGGATGCTCTGATGCAAGTTACCAAGGGCAATGTTTTCACTACGCCTTTTCTGGCCTGATGCTTCGTTCACAGAGGATGGAGAAGAAAGCCAAGTGATGACATCCCCCAGTGCATCAAGGTTCAAACATGTCAAACTTGCCACTGGGCAGAGGGGAACAGGGAAGGCAACACCCACAGGGATCTGCACTGAGATCCCCTCTGATGACATGCCAAAGGACTGACACGCAAGGCCCAGTGATCATGGAAAATATACTTTCCCAGTGAGTTAGAGCCAGACACGTCAGACTCTTCCTGCTCTGCACTTGCTGGGCTAAAGATGTTGGCAGACAGATGAACTTTATCACTGACACATGGACCATTCCCTGCCCCTGAACATCACAGAGGAGAAACACGTTCTACTGCAACTCAGCCCAAGCATTCAACATAATGGGTGCAGAAGCTGCTGCAACAGGGCTTTGCTGACCACACATTCAGTGGTGACCTCCTTGCAGTCAGGGACACCTGGGACATCTGAAGCTGTAAGGAATGGTGAAGTGTGTTAGGGTATGTGAAGAGCAGATGGAAGTTCCTCAGAAAGAATCTGAAGATTTGTAAATAGGGTTTGTGCCTGTTGTATTGTGAGTAATGGGTGAGAGTTTGAGGCTTATTCTTCAGGACAGACTCCAGTGACTGCTCTACAGTCCTTCCAAATTTTACCTCTACCTGCTTTCTCTTTTTCATATTCTGAAATGCTTTTCATCCTTCCCTCTCTATTCTTGTCCAGTACTTTGCCTGTGGCATGCCTCTTCCCACTCCCCTGGCCAGCAATCCTAGCTTCCCACAGCTGCCCATGCCAGGGCAAGTGGTACGCAAACAAGAGCTGCAAAGGGACAAGAACTTGTGTCAACACACTGAAATAAACCAAACAAAATAATTTTATAAGATTTATTGAATCCCAAGTCCAGCAGAAACAGATGTACAAACTTTGCTTGTACAGTGCTTGGGGAATGGGATGTGGAGGGTGGAGGCAGCAGCAGAGCCCAGAGTTGCTGCTGGACCACGCTCCAGTTGGAGGCAGGGCCCTTTCCATGCACTGTGCTGAGCAGGCTGCTATTGCTCAGCCAGCTATGGGTCTTTGGCAGCAGCAGAGCATGAGGTCAGGGGAGGGGAAGGTATGTGCAACAGAGGCTGAACAGATGGAATCTGGTGCACACAGAAGTTGGATGTTGCTTTTCCACCATCCTGGACTGAGCAGTCCCAGGCAGGGACAGGACAACAAAGAACAGGGGGCAGGAGCCAGTACCACAGGAGAAGTGGAACCACCCTCTGCTGATTATTCCATCTTCCAGTGGATTTGGCTCTGCAACTGCATGTGCCTCTGGTGCACATCAGTCCAGAACAGTGAATGCAGGCTTCTGATCCCAGTAAAAGGAAGGCTGAGCAAGCTCTGGTTCTCCTGCAGCCTCAGAAGCCAAATGCCTGGTCATGAGAAGTCTGTAAAATGCCTGACCATGAGAGGCCTGCTGCCCCAAGAAGCATTTGAGGTGCTGCAGCATCTCAGCTGGCATTCAGTTCTATAACATTTATGCCAAGCCTTATGAAGCTGCATACACATCACATGTTTGGGTGAAAGTAGAGTGGTTGCTTTGCTTTCCTTCATGAAACCATGCTTTAGAATCAAATCAACGATTAGTCAATTATTAGAAACATCTTTCTGTTTCCATAATGAGCCTACAAATGGCTCAGTGGCCACAGCAACCTCTGGGGTGGTGGGCATGGCCCTGGCATGGAACAACTGTCTAGGTACAGTCACAACACCAACTGCAGGACAGGAATAGGACCAGGGAACAGCGTGCTTAACACATTACAGCATCTCCCTGGCAGAACTTCAAGGGCCTGGACATCTGCCCAGAACATGTCAAGGGTAGAAAAAAAAAAAAAAGAAGACCCTAAAACCCACTTACCCAGGGACACCAGGATATGAGGAAGATCTAGCTAGAAATATCCCCAACTTTACTTGCTTGCAACAGCCTTCTATTTCTTCTACAAGGTGGCAAAATGTCTGAATGCAGTAAAAGGCCAAACCTTGCACTACAGGATCAATGCTTGTTACAGAGAATAAAACGGCTTTGCCCCACGGAGCACGAACTTCCTAAAACGGGAGGGATGGGTTCAGGTCCCATAACCTTTGCAGCATCCCACTGAATCCTGTCCAAGGCCATGGAGCAGTGCAGCACAGCACCACACACACCCCAGCAAGGCACTGATGCTCACAGCCTCCCCCTCACCCCAGGTCCCAGCAGATGAAGCAGAGTCAGTCTGGCCCCTGCACAGGCACAGCAGATGACGCTAATCAGAGAGTGCAGGACTCTTGGCAGGCCTGGCTGCAGCTCTGGCTCAGAAGTTATTCCATGTTTTCCAATAAAGTACTTGCAACTGTAGAAGAGAGAACTCAGACCAAATCCTCACAGCAAGACTTATGTCTGGCAAGAATCCAAAGGAAAAGAAAAAAAAAAGAAAAAAAGGAATCACAACATCTCTCTCGTATTAACAGAGAGCAGGAAGAAAAGGACACAGTGACCCAAAAATCAGTATGACTCGAGTCTGGGAGATGGAGCAGAATGTGGATGCTAACAAGCATTACCTGATCCACCATGGAGACAATAGAGTAACACTGTACAGTTTGATTTTTCATGATATTGATCTGGTGCAGTGATTTTTAGACCACATCAGCAAGTCCTACCATCTAACAACTACTGCATGTTAACCAGCCTTCAACATCAAACCACAGTCTACACCATTATATAAAGTGGCACTACCATTGACTCATAAAGAGAAAAAAAAAACCAACCAGAAGGCTCTGGATGACTGCAACAGCGGCAACACCTTTTCAACAGGAAAGGTCTGTTCCACCAGCCCCAGAAATTTGTAAGGAGTCCATTCTACTGTTACTTAGCATGCACCTCATCACAGAATACAGTAATCAAGATAAAAATCCTACTTCCTTGAATGCATAAAGATGGCAAGTCGTCCCAACTTAGGAGCTTGATGAGTCCATCCTCTGCCAGAGTCAGAATATGACCTGGTTTTCCCTACATCAGAGAAGTCAAGATGTGCCATTTACAGCCCTGTGAAGAGCACACCATGGTTAAAGCACTTCCAGAACAGGCTGTTTCTATCTACAAAGGAAAAGCTCTCCAGCATGATCAGGACAGGGATGGGGAAAAAGAATCAGAAGAGGACCTTTTCCATTTATCTATTTAGTGGAAGGGGGAAAGAAGAAGCTACAATCAAAAGCTTATCACATACACAGGCTTCAAATCTCATCATACTAAATAATTCACATGTTCATTTATGGGCCAACTTTTCAGCCTTCAGATGATAGCCAAGAATGCCTTTATAAAATATTAAGACACTTCCAGCAAAATCTTGCAAGGTAATGGGCAAGAATCATTTTACAGAGACATCAAGGCAGGATAGTTCAGTGATTCAGCCAAAAGCAATGTTAGAGTTCATTGCAGAATGCAGGGGGTTCATGTCCAGCTTCTACTAAAAACAATTCCTAAAATGGTATTTTATGAGCTAAGAAAATTATGAACAAAAAACCACTTATCTAAACACAAGACCTTATGGAGAGAGAAGTCTTCCAGAAGAACCACACCTCATGATGTTAAGAGGTTGCAACAAAGCCTTCTCGATTCTAAACTGAGGTTTCTTAAATACTTTCCATATTAATCAAGGCGAAGCAACAGGGTTTTCTGAAGAGGATCATATTTATCCATCAGTAGAAATAGCTGCTACCCAGTAGTTTGAGTTCTAGTAAAACTGAGCTTTGTGCTGATGTTACCTTTTATCCAAAAGGCTCCGATAATAGGTACAGCCATATTAAAGAATTTGTTTTAATCCAAAAAACAAGCAGTGCTATGATTACAGCTTGTGTTGACAGCTAAACTGCTGTCTCTATAGTGGAAGTCAACTCTCATCTGTCACTAAGATACCTAGATTTTCCATAACCTGTGCTAGAGCTGGAGATGCAGCCTGTGGCACTGGCAAAGGCCAAACCTCTGAGTAAGAATCACTTACCCCTACTGATGCCTGAGCGCTTAATGGCCACTGGAAACACTTTGGTTATTTTCCAGGGCCAGGATTATTGCCTTGAAATACTGATCCATGGTTTTGTTCAAGTTCAATGGCAAAGCACTTTCCCAACCACTCCAGGGTGAGGCACAGCTCCTGAGAGCTCAGCTGGAGCCTCAGTCTGCCTCCTCCAGTCAAACTTGAAGTCTGGGTACCCAAAGCCAGTCTAATTGAACAGACCAAAAGAAAAAAAAAATGAAAGAAACCCAACCAAATGGCTGGCAGCAGTTTTTCTGGCTGCAGACAGGACAATCAACACAATCAATATGACCAAACACATGACCTGAAGTCAGTTGGAAATGGGAAAAGGCAGGAACTTTTACTTTATACAGTCCTAGTTTTCATATACATAGCCATAAATAAAACATAATTAAATTTAACCTTAATTCAGAGTGTAATTCATCCCAATTCTGTGGTTCAGAAGCTGGTTTTGTTACTCTCCAGCTCTGAACATACCTGATAGCATCAGGTCTGACCTCATCTGGGGACCTGATTGTGCTGGTGTCACCCCTCAGCACGTATCATGAAGGAATTAAGACATCTGTCCAACCCCCCCGTGCCACACCAGCTCAGCCAGTATCAGCTCTGAGCACAAGGCTCATTCCTAGAACACATCCACCCCACCAAGCTGTGCTCAGCTCTGTGCTTGATAAGCTCCTTAGGGGCAACACCCCAAATGTGCAGAGCACAGCAGCGTGCAGGGATGGAGCTTTCATCAGAAAGCCCATTAATGATTTATGAGAAACTCAAGGATGTGAAATAATGAACTTCCACTTCTTCTAGGGGACAAAGACAGGATGTGAATGAATGCACAGCACATGCAACAAGTCTCTTTCAATGTTCAAGCTGGAATTTGCATACAAGTTCAGGTGAACTCAGCACACAAACTGAAAAAACTGATTGAAAAAAGAGAAAGCTGACATGGCATGAGAAGACAACTGAGCAGTTCAGTGGAACTCAGCTGAAGTTGATGGGCAGTGGATGAGACAACCACCAACTACAAAGATTACCAAAGAATTTTTTTTTAATAAAAAACATATAATTTTGAGAATTCTAAAATTTCAAATTTTAAAAATTTTGTGGTTTTAAATTTTAATTTTTAAAAGGCGTTCAACTGATCTTTAGAGAGTAGAAGCAGGAAGAGAAAAGATGAGAGTGAGTTAAGTAAGGCCAGAGGAACTCAGATTCTTCAACACATGATGTAGCAGGGCAGCCATTAAAATATACATAGAATACATGTGCACATAGAATTTAGAGTGAAGATGAAAAAAGAATGAATAAAATGAGTTGTGTATGCCCAGGATAAACAAAAATTAAGTGCTCCTCAGATTACTTTCCTATGATGACATTTACATATACTGAACACAAGATTGATTCCATATGGGAAAAAAAATCTTAACACTAAAAATATGTGAAAGCTTAAGTTCAAAGGAAATCCTTTTGTTTTATTACAAGAAGCCCAAATTTCTTATTAATCTCTTTAGTATGACCTTAATTTTGACTTAAATTAAAAAAAATAAATAAAAGCTATTTTGAAAATAGCAGATGGTGCAGTACAGTAAGAGCAGAATCATGAAAGAAACAATCAGTTTCAACCAGTGTCAGGACACTTCCTCCAGTACAAGGTTTTTTAATTTTTTTTTTCAAATGGGGCTGGGTAGCCTGTATTGCTCAGCCTTGTGTTGTGGACTGAACACTTTTAAGTGGCTGGAGTGCATTAACTGTGATTCTGGGGTGCACCTTGCAGTTTAGTTTAGAAAAAACAAGGCTAGCACAACCAAAGATGTAAATAAAAGTACAGGCTGTGGTGAAAACCAGGAGATTAACTTACATAAATAAACCCCTTCCCCAAAAAGAAGAGACTCATGCAGATAAAATCTAAAGGGCTCTGACTTACAAAGGCCAGAAATCTCATATCTGCTGTAATATGTATTTTTTTGGCAGTGTATGTTTTTTATCCACCACTGTTCTATGCACCACAATAATCTTCACCCACCCATGCAAGCTCTCATGTGGTGAGGAATTTCTCTAAAAATCCATTCTGCACAAATGGATTCAATAATTCCAGAGCTGACCCATCACACTGACCCACTATGCTCTCTTTTCTTCTACTATGCAGTGCTAAAACCTGCCATTTCTAAACGTACTGATGACCTCTTAGGAGGTACAAATTATGCTTTCAGGTAAAAACATAGTTAAGTCAGCAAAATGTGAAGTTTAGGAGAGGTTCTCAGCCTAAATAAAAATTCAGGGAGACACAGCCAGCTAAGTTGGCTTCAGTCCACTACACCTGGAAACATGACCCTTTGTAAAAATGATCAGGATAACTGATAATTGGAGGGAAATTTAATTGAGGAATTCAACACATATCTCTTTCTATCAAGAATAACCTCTGACCACTGTTAGCCACGTGATTCCAGAGAATAAAGTTTCCCAAAGGAGCTGTTTGAACCTGCATTACCTGTGTGATGAACAGGCAAGTGGACAGACCCAAGTTAATAACAAGCCCAGAATCAAGCAGTGCCCCCCACCCATCATTATTAACCCAATTACGTGACCTATTTCACATGCAGCCCCACAAACTGGTTTGATAGGATAAATTAGAGGGTACCAGAGGCATAAGCAATTTTGTGGACAGGAACTGGCACAGCCAGCTGAAGGACTCACTGCATGTGCAACTAACACCTGTCCAAGGCTTTGCTATGACACCCTGTGGAAATCCCACGTGCCATTTTGGACAACTGTTTTTAAGGATAGGTCTGAAAGAGCTTTGCAGCAGGACAAACACCATAAGGTATTATAAGACAGAGCTTCATCAGCTGCATAAATAAATAAAGTTAATAGAAATTACTTCTAAAGGCAGAAAATCAAGCAGTGTGTCCAAGCTGCTGATGTAGCCAAGAGGCTCTGAAAGCAGACTGAATCACTGTTTGTTTGCCACACACTGTTCATGTATTGAATCCCATACTTCAGGGATTTTGCTGATTGCTCCAGAAGCCAAAACCCGCCTTTTCCCAGGTAACCATGTAGCTTCTTTCCCTCCCGTTCCTGCTGAAGCCTTAAGAATTGTGAAAGCTTGGCAAGGATTTTCCTTTGCCCTTGTCTGCAAGATGGGATAAGAGCCACTTCCTGGACTTGCTTTGAATTTTAATGTTTTCTTTTACTATAAAAAGTAAGATACTGGTGCTTGTGATACATCCAGTGATTAAATGTTCAGAAAACATCTACAAGAGTTGTCATAAATCAAGAAAACCTGACAAACAGGGAAGGGTGAAGAGCCAGGGATGTATGATCTGGAGAGAAGACCACAAAGCAGTGATAGAGATTTTCATGTACAGAGCTACAAAGAGGAAAGAAATCAATTATTTTCCACCTCCACATGATCCAAGAATAGACTCAGACTACATGGGATATTCAGCTTTGTCATCAGGAAAAGTTTCCAACACAAGGACAGTATTGGAAGAAGTTGCCAGAAAAATAATGAAAGACTGGTTTAGACATACACCTTTCAGGCAAGAGTAATGCATAATTGAATTTGCTTCAGATCAGATGATTTGGTGAGGTCTCAGCTTCTGTAATTACAACGTTTAGCACTGGGACTGAGTCCTTTAGCACAGGTCCTTTGTTTGTCAGTAGAGTCACAGAAAGTGACAAATCAAAGCATAAACTGAAAACTTCTTTAAACACATTTGAAGTAGAATGAGTCTATGGCAATCACAGAAAACAAAAGAAAAAGAAAGAAAAAATAAACCACACCAAAACCAAACCAAAACTGCCAAGAAGGAAAATCTGGAAGACTTCAGCAGAACTTCCCTCTTGTAGCAGGATTAACTCAAGAGTTACACGAGGCTGCCCAGAGCCTTGTGGAACTGAGGTTTGAAAATCTAAATACAGAGCCTCTGCAAAAACCCATTTCCAACTCTGATGAGGAATAATATCTTCCCATGAGAATTTTACTTGGGCAGGACCAGGAGTTGGACTCCATGATCCTTGTGAGTCCTTTCCAACTGGGAACATTCCACGATTTTATGATACAACACCCACCCAGCCTCCCTTCTCCAGCTGCTCCCAGAGGGGAGCACACCAGCATGAAAAACCCTCAGGAACATCCCTAAGGAAGAAACAAGTAACTTTTTCCTCTCAAGGAAAGGAACAGGAGGACAGATTCCTCCACAGTCTTGCTTCCCCTGCTTTCATCTCCTCTGAGATGTAAGACAAGCTGAGAAGAAATAAAATCCTACCTACAAATGTCAACAGAAACCTATCAGCAAGAAAATTTGAAGGAAAGGGCCTCCAGACATTTTCCTAAAATGGAAAGCCCAATCCACATGATGGTTTATGGATGACAAAGGATGGCTTTCACAGAGGAGAAGAGCATGGGGAATTCTTAGTTCCCAGGGCTCATTTTTATTTTATCTTCATGTTTACAGAAATGGGTCACTCACAAGGACCTTCTGCAGAACAAAGACTCAGGACACCTGGACAAACTGTTTCTGATTTTGCTGACTTGTCTTACAGCACTAGAGTCCCAGAAGCCAAACCCCAACAGGGAGCAGGTTTCTGTACACCAAATTCTGATTTATCTGGCTGCACACTAATTCAAGTCTATAAAGCATTCTTGAGTTTGCCAGCTTGCTCTTTTAACAGAGGGTTTGGAGCAGACAGATAGTGAATAAGCCAAGCAGTATCTTTTTGTCTGAAAAACAAGCTGAAAAAATTACCAATGTTTATGAAAACCAAAAAATGGTGAGTGAAAGCAGGCACTCCCTTCAGCATGTACAATGCTGAATAGCAGGACAAGTCATTTATTAACCAGAGGGTGTTTAAAATCTCTTAAAGTGATTGGACAGATCCTATCTATGCTGTTTAAGAAACTGAAGCAGGGTATGCCTTAGGGTGTGGTTTCACAACATCTTAGGCTGAATTAAGAACTTGCTGCTACCTTAGAGATTCATCCCTCCTTCCCTCTCTGCCTGGCTCTGTGTTCCTGCTGGGTTACCCTCAAAGAGCTCAAACAAATGAAATATTATTTCTCAACAGCATGAAGAACTTGAACCAATGCAGAGGAGAATAATTTCAAGTGTGCAATCTCATCCATGTTAAAGATAGGACACTTGTCATCTTCCCTTTTTATGAAGGTTTAGTGAAACCTGTAACAAATCACCAACTCATTTTCAGCAGGGCTCAGAAAAACTTACTGGACTGAGAGCTAAATAATAATAATAATAGTAATAATAATTTAAAAAAGGATGCTGATATGTTACATGCAGGATACACAACTAAGAGCATTGCTCTCAAGTCCTGAAGGAACCATCCCGCCACAACCCCAACACAGCAGAAAGGCAGGAAGGTTCCTGCCTGGCCTGAAAGATGGCCTGGCCAAGGTGACAATGGCCAGAGCCAAAGGCTTGCACCAGGGAAGAAGAGTGACTGTGCAGATGGGAAGGGGAAGAGGGAAGGGTCAGGTTTCTCTCCTTTGATGAGACTGAGTTAGATCAGTTCAGCTGCAACATGTAATTTCACCCTCAAATACCAAAATGCTGAGCACACGTGAAAAAAAGTTGAACATGGGGAAAGAAGTGAGCAGACATTTCACTAAAAGCCACTGGTTTAAAGCAGAATGCTTACTAGTAAATGTTCTAAATGTCTTTTTAAAAAAATTTGAAAATCAAGATATGTCAGGGTCACAAAAGTTGGTAGTTAATAATAATCCCACAATCATTTCAGACCTGCTGACTGAATTTCCAAGCACAGCACAAAGAAACCCTGAACATGGATGGGGAACTCTCCAATTAAAAGCAGCCTCTATTCCCAATGCTGAGAGGGATAGTTAAGAGAACTCAGCTCATGCTGCTCCAATCACACTTGTAACCTTCAGAGAAAGCTCAGCACTACCCCCACCAGCACCCAGCTGGGCTGAAGCCAAAATAAATTTGGCATAAAGCACAAATGCCCTGACTTGGAACTGGATATGGCCAAAGTGGTTGTCCTTGTGGGGGGGGGAAAAGGAGTTTGAGACAGAACCCAGCAGCAAGACTGTTCTTTGAATTAGGACTGCCAGGGTGTCAAGGATCCCCAGAGAAACTGGGAACAAAAAAGGGACCAACTTTGGCTCCTGTACCAGCCTCTGGGCTCTCAACCACCACTTGTAGTGGTTACACACTTCCCTGGTATCACTGAGTGAAAATAGATCTATTAAAGCAGAAGTAACTTAGAAAGGGTCTAAGGAGACAAACCTGGCAGCGTTTCAGGTCACAAAAAGTTAAAATTACACTTTGATGCGAAGCCAAGTCAAGACTCCAAAGTCTGTCACTTCTTTGTCAGCTCTCACTTACTCTGTGCTGTGAAGGACTTGGTAACAGTAAAGCCTGGAAATGTGTTTCTCACTTCAGTTACTTGAACAATATACTAAAAAAACCAAAAAAAAAAAATCAGACTCATTCTCCAAAAGCCAGGAAGATAATTACTGAGCTGTAATACAGAGCTATGCAGTTAATCTTACACAGATGATGGGAGAGCGACCTACCTATGACCACAGAATGACTCTTGGCAGCATAATCTGCATGTGATCAAACAAACAACAGGTTCATAGGATCAAATTTGTACAATTCATTGCCAAACAAGCACTATCTCAAGTCTCAAGTTCACTTTATGCTTTATTTCACTGAGAGAAAAGAATTCCATGTTCACCACATGCACTCTAGAAATGAGTGGTATACAGGCACTTTGACTCAAAGTGGCCACAAGTGCTGCTCCACTGTAACTCCTGGGCTTCAAAGCCATTTATCAGAAGTGGTTTGGGTCATTTAAGGGGAAAAAAAAAAAGGAAAAAAAAAGAAATTACACTAGTTGCTCAATTCCAGGACAGCACACCAGAGACTTTCAGCACACACCATCTCAGGTCAGTACTGAACTGAGTGTGTACCTGTGTTATAACCCCAGGACAATCCTAAACTGAGCATAATCCAACCACGTGCAGGCCAAGTCTAGAAGACATTCCCTCCATCTTTGCATCACACATGCCAGAGAACCATTTCTCCAACAGAACAGCCTCCACTAACAGCCAAACAACCCCTTTTCCAAGCACTTCAACCCTGGAAGGAAATGATGGGAATAGATTCATGCTTTGCCTTGTACATGGCACAGAACCCACTCGGATCAGGAGCACTGAGGGGAGAGAAAGTGCAGAGAGAGTACGACTGACTGGTGCAGTTGTCATAACAAGTACTAACAAATATAGTCTGCAGTAAGAAGCAAATTCTTTAAAGTACAGGTGTCAGTGAAACCATTCTCCCCAAGAGAGTTATCAGATCTTTCTTTTGTTAGGACATTCACAAAATATTCTCCTTTGAAGATACCACAATCCATAATAAGGGCTGAACACAGATTTCATCTTGAAAACAACTTCACCAGAAGTAACACCCAAGGCCAAAAAAGCCCCTATCACTGACCAGCTATCATTTATTCTGGCATCTGAAGAACATTTACTTTCTACCAAATACAAACTTCCAATTCCAAAGAAATTCAAAGAATTTTTGGCATAGGAATCACTATGTCAATACATATCTAGAAGTTGTTTTTTTACTCAATAAATTGGAGATTGTCAAAGAAGGATGACCTATTATTTATTTCTAAAAAGAAGTTACTTAACCAACTTATAGGCAAACCTAAAAACACACATTTCAAACAAAAGAAGCAACAATATCAACTGGAAATACCACTCTATCACAGTTTTGTAGTCTTTCAGTGGGAAGAAGGAAAGAAGAGAGACAATACAACAGGCCAATTATCCTGTCATTTTCAGATTCTTTCATGTAAATTTATCAAGTGGAATACACAGATGAAATGCAAAATTATTTTCCTACTTGCTTTGCAGACACAAAGATGAGTTTGCCTGTCTGAAAGCCCATCATCTTACCCATTATTCATTAGTTTAGTATTAATTTCTATTACCTGCTAGAATCATCATGGCTGCATTGACAACGCCAGTAACTCAATTTAAGATAACACTCAATAGGTTGAAACTTTCAGCTATAAGACAATCATAGTAATGCAATTTTATTAATAGAAACACACACTCACTAATTCATATATATAAAGAAAAATCTTTATTTCAAATGAACATTTAACACAGATTTTAAGTCAAAACAAACCTTAACAGTGACTTACCAGGAAGCCTGTTCATGTTGACTCCTTGAGCAGAAAGTCCTATTCCCATGTACCTTCAAAAAAACCAAACAAAATACCAGTCAAGCAAAAGAATGGTCAAGGCCCAAGATTCCCTGCAGCAGGAACATAGCACTAAAATAAACCCAACCCACACACAAATTATTTAAGAATGACAAAACCACTAAAGATTTTCCATTACTCATGTCTTTTATTGAATCCAAGATAAAATGTCAGTCTCCTTTAGTAACTGACAGCTTTCCAATGTAGAACTATAGATGCTCTTTAGCTCTTAATTGGTAGGAAAAGGACTGGACAACAACCAGCAATTTAATTTCCAGTTTGGTATTTATGAGGTATTTTTACCCATATATCAGAAAAAACCTATTTATATAGGTGATTAATGAGACAGTAAAAAAACACCTAAGTGAAGACACAGTCTCTGAGGACAGATGTCTGTCTAGCCTGATGTACTGTCTCCAAAAATAGCTGATAGTGGATGCAGGGGACAGAGCACACAGTTGTACTTTCCAAGAACACTCCTTCATTGTTCAGCATCTATTTTACACATTCTCACTTTCTGAACCCTTGTAAGCTCCTTGAAAAGGCAACATCCTACAGCTCCCCCATTCAATTCCTGACCAACTTCTATTTTCTTCATACTTGTATTTTAAAAGTTGGAAGAGAGAGGAAAAGCATTTCCCAGACAACTTTCTCAAGGACTTTAAAGTCCTGATTCACACCCCACCCCCAAAGGTCTCTTCTCAAGGCTGGTTAATCACAGTCTACTCAGTTGCTCTTCTGGAAGCTCATCTCTACCTCAATGCTTCTGCTACACTTCCAGTTCTGTAACTTCTTTGAGAAGAAGGGAATAAGCAGAGCCACCAGCATCACCCAACACAAGCCCAAGGGGATTATTACAGATAACAGCATAACAATGTTCTCTGTTTTGGTTTCTATTCCTCCCCCTCCTGATCTCTATTATTCCATTTATGTTTTGACTGCAGATGAGAACTGAACTCATTTTTCCATGGAAGTGGAACACAGATTGGCCCTGCACTCTAAGTGGCAGCTCAGACATCATTTTTTGTGTCAAGTTTGGATTGTTTATTCAGACAGTGCCCTGCTATTCTTTCACTCTATCAGTTTTCTTCTTGTGGCTTCCTTGGCCACTTGCTCCATAAAACATTACCAGGTATGAAAATATTATTTCACCCCGAAGCTACATTTCTTCAAGTTATGTGCATTAAGTGCCCTGCAGAAACTTTTCCCTGTCCCTGACTTCCCGATCCCACTGTCACATGAAAATGGCAGTAACTGATTGGTTTTTGTTTACACTGAAATTTTAATCCTTAGAGATCTACAAGTTTATCAAATCTCAGCCTATAATTTTTTTAATAGAATGAAATAGAATTGTTTTGGTGGAAAAATACCTTTAAGATTGTAGAGTCCAACTATTGACTAAAACTGCCAAGCTCACCACTAAACCATATCCCAAAGTGTCACAGCCATTCATCTTTTAAATCCCTCCAGGGTTGGTGACCCCACCACTTCCCTGGGCAGCCTACTCCTGTGCTTGACAAACCTTTCCATGAAGAAATTTTTCCTCATATCCAACCTAAACCTCCCTGGTGCAACCTCTGGCTATCTCCTCTTGTTCCATCACTTGTTACCTGTGAGAAGAGACCATCTTTGCAAACACGGCCAACTCTCTCGTGCACACTTCATGTTTTGGTAGCGTAACCTTCTGGATTTCAAATTCTTGAAGCCCAATTTTACAGTGCTTTAAAATAAGTCAATCCCTTCTTTTAAAAACATGCTCTGTTTCTGAAGTACCCCAGCTCCCAGAGGATCCAGACCCTTCCTCCTCAGGCCAACAGAGAGAGCAAAGAGGCAGCAAACTCTCAGCTTGCAGTGCACAGAGCAGGATACTGACCACACTGAGAAAACAGAACTCCCTGAGACACACACACACACACAAGTCCTGATGTGATCATACCAGCTAAACCCAGCTCTCTTCCTAGCGATCAAGGAGATGAGATCATCCAGGAAAGACTGGCTGCTGATGTAAGGCACAGCCCTGAACTGACACTCTGCACAGGCTCTGGTGACTGCCTGGCACATCCACCCTGAGCCCTTCAGCTCCTGAACCTCCTGTTCACTCCAAGAAAAGCAACAAGGAACGTTCTGCTCCAATGGAGGGATCTCAAGGATGGAAGAGACTTCAGAGGAAGCACTATGTGATCTCATACCTCTGAATCCCTTGAAGGGAAAAAAACCCATAGACACACATCTCTTCTCTGTAACCAAGATTTTTAAATGTCACACTCCATAGTCCATGGCTATTTATTCTTTAGAACTCCTGAATGAAGACCAGATAACCCAAATGATCTGTTCCTCTGTTTTATGGGTTGTTGTATTAATCCTTCAACAGGAACCAGATTATCATTTAAAAACAAAGATTGACATGTGTTTTGTTGACAATCGACATTGTTGCTGTATTAACTCTTTTACTTCAGAGGGAGAACCCTTTAAAAGCAGAAGACTGGCATTTGTGAGCCTCTAAACATTCCTATGTTTTCAGAGTTCTTCACAAAAAGTTTTCCTGCATTATCTCTTGGTTTTAGAGACTCCAGCTTGCTTCCCATCCCTGATGTGTTGGGAGGGAAAAATATTAAGATTTCAGACCTTGAGTGAGATGTCCCTCAACGCATTTTGGTCAACCTTATTGGTTTTTTTAAAGCTTGTTCTTTCAATTTTTCTCACTGAATAAAATTTAAACCTTTGGGGTGTGCCTCTCTTCCCTGTGTCTAATTTTGTCAACTGTCTGATCCTCCAATAAAATGTCTTCTTAAACAGTCTCAGTACCATCCCAAAGCATTTAACCCTTCTGATTTTATTAGCTATTCTTTAACAAGCTTCTTCAATTTATAAAGTTTGTTTTCTGGCTTTTTTGTTGTTGGATGGTGGGGTTTCTGGAACACTGAAGTGGCAGGGCCTGGGGGCCTTTCATAGCACTCCTCAAAGGACCTGTGTGATTATGGTCAGTGCTGCAGAGCAATTTCTAAACACACCTTTGCTGTAAACATTTCCTGCACTGCTCAGAGCACGAGTCAGAAGTTACATCCTCATGAGCTCCCTGACTCATGAGGGCCTCTCCAAAGCAGGCATTTATGGCATCTAAAAATTGAGCCTCACAGTGTCATCTGACATACATGCATTTGTAATAAACTGCATTTGGGGATATGTTTACAGCTTTCCAGGCACAATATGGAAGACTTTCCCCTCTATCTGCAGGGAGTACTCCTGCTCATCCCAGCCACCTTCTTAGTGCACTGGCAGATAAAAGACTTCTTGTTCAATTTCTGTATTTCTGCTGAGTCTGGAATCTGCTGCTGCTACAGAGATTTCCTCACTACACGGTGGGTTTTGCCATGGGTTTTTTTTCAGCTACATGTGCAAGCAGCCAGGATCCCAGTCCACAGCTACAACTGCACTCAGCTCTGTGACAGCAGTGACAAGTGTCACCCCTGCCAACTGTCCAAGCCTGAGGGGAGCTGTGACTCAAAGTACCCAACTCCTTCAACTCAGTGTAAAAGCACCATCTAAGCCTGAAGCAGTTACACCAGAGAGCTCACCCTGACACTGGCAGGTCTGAAACACTTGGCAAAAACCTGTGCAGGAGCAGCTCATTCTGCTTCTCTGGCAGAACCACCCCCACCAACTTCACCAGGTCACATCACCAAGCTCCAGAACTCCTGAATTTGTTGGCTGTGACAAATTTTGTTCAAAGAGCAGGACGTGCCACTCTTGGCACAGGGAATGTTTCTTATGTCCTGATCTATTTGGCTCAGCTGAAGGTACAACACTGTAGAACTGTGGCCACTTTGTCCTGTGGTGGTGTCAGATTCCTTCCTTTCAGTATCACACAGCACAGCTCTGCTGGCACAGGGCCACGGGCCAACTCCGTCCTTCCTTATTGCCTGAGGGTGCTTGTCTGCTCCTCTGCCTCTACATCTGCAGCTGTTGACATGAACAGACCTAGAACTGAGCAGAGAGGACACCTCTGCACACAGCCTTGGCACAGCTTCACCACAATCCCAGCTGCAGCACTTCCATGGGTGCCCTTTGTCCCCATCCCTCGCTGGGTCTCTGCACTGAATTGCACCATAAGGGTGGCAACATCAAGGAAAATATTGGAAATCAGAGGAAATAACCTAATTGTGGAACTCCGATAACATAGGTCATCACCCACTTCAGCTTATCCTGCTTAACTTCATTATTTTCTATGCAGATTCATCCCCCCTCTTTCATGTACAGCAGCAAATCTGATGCATATAACCAAAACCAAAACTTACACAATAGTATCTTTCCATTTTCAGACAACATAGCTTTAAATTGAGATTGAAAGCTTGTATTTTTATAAAAAGCAAGCACCACAACTCCACAAATTCTAAATTTAAGATTACACTTTAATCTAGATACACAACACCATGGAAATAAGTTGCTAAAAAAAAAAGGAACATGACCACAAACCTTCCTGGTTCACAGTTTTTTGCTCTTCAACTTCTGCTCCCATTTAAAGCTCAAGACAAACTTTAAAAATAAGACCATAATGGCTGTAAAACTGTAGACAGAATTTGCAGACAACCTAAAATAAAAACAGACTCCCTCACTATGCTGAGTATCAACTCCACAGCCCACAGCGTATACCCAGAACTTCAAATTGTCACAGACTTGACTGCTGGGTTTTGCTTTAGAAAGTGCTACTTTGCTTTTCCCATCTACAATCAATTTATGTACCAGAAGTAATGGATGAAACGAGCTTTAAGATCAATAAAGCCTTGGAGAAAAAAAATCACTCTATTCTCTTAAAATTGGGAGGAAAAAAAATTAATCTTCAACTTCACCACCCCCAAAAGCACCAGATGATTTCTGAACTTCTTGGTGCAGAACAGCTTCTCACTTCCTTGATTCCAAATGTTCCAAACCAGTTTTGTGTATGCAAAGAATGCAATAAGAGTCAAACAGTGTTTGTGGGCATCATCAAGATCAAACTTCTGCCTTTTTTTTTTTTTTAAATTAATCAATTATGATATTCAGTATCATTCAACATAAATCTCTATAGCCTGCCTGCCTGTATCACCTATTTTTGGACCATAATGGTGTGGACAGACTCCCCGTGGGGTATCCTTTAACTGGAGTTCCCTTTTGAGAGATTCAAAGAGCCTCTTAAAAAAAAAAGGATGTATAGGAATGTCAGCGCCCAGTCTCAAACTGGAAAAAAATAATTTAGGGGGTAATAATACATTTATATCCATTATCCATCATAAATAAGATGCAAAGCTAAGTAAAAGTGACCTCCTAAAACCATGTTCTCATCAGTGAAGACTGAACACTTGGAACAGCCCCCCACACCTAATCTGAGGCATCAAAAACGCTGCATCAGTAGACCAATTCCAAATAGAGCAGACTGACAAAAATAAACGCAGACACATGCTGGTGATTCAGCCAGAACACTCTTGTTTCCACTCACCAGCAGCCTCGGCAGTTACCATAGCACCAAATTTTTCCAGACTCCTACTTCACCTCAGCCCTGCCCAGAACTGGCTGCTTTAGAAAATGTGACTGAATCAGCCACACTTACCACCAGCCACAACATCAGCTCTGCCTGTTTCATCCACGCCCTGGCTCTCCTTGGCCTCAGCAGAAGAATGAAGGACCTTGGTAAAAAGCTCTCAGGCCAAAAGATGCTGGCTCCACACACAACCAGCAGGATTGCCAGGATTTTTCCCTCTAGGTCTTACAGTACCATGACTGTGCTAAGGTTAAGCTCAAAGACACAAAGCTTTTTGGGTCCTTTCCCCAGTTCCCAGGTCCTTCAGCAGTAAACACCAACATGTATTTGCTCCAGCACAGTGACATCCGAACAGGACAGCATTCACTTCTGGCTCCCAAGACAACTTGGGTGGTGGACTCTGCAGTGCAGATGTTTTCAAAGTTGCATTTTAAATCTGTGTATTTTTTAAAAAGATGTATTTTTTTGTTTCTGTCAATAAAAGACTTTCCATTGGAAAATATATGGAAAGCCAAAATGATGACTCCACTTCTGATTTAAAATTTAACTCTTATAGATAGAAAAGATCTCAAATGCACTGACTCAGTCATGAAGAATTACATATTGTCACTGGATAGAAATTATCAGAAAAACAATGAGAGAAGTTATTTCACAGGAGTGACAATATTTGACTGACCTAAACTGAAACAAAGAGATCTCTTAATGAGGCTGTTCTAAGCATTACAGAGTCACAGAAGTAGAGCAGACACTGATGGCTGTGTTTAGTTTGTCCCACAAGGGGAATCCACCCATACCAGAAGCAATTCTTTGAGTCAAAAGATGTTTCTCCAGAACAAACATGATACCCAGAGAACCTGCCAAAAAGGCAACATAAGAAATGTTTTTAGCGTAGTCTGAAGCTACTTTGTATGAGCAAACCCACAAAAATCCTTGAGAACCCAGCAGAAAAACTTCAGAACAGACCTGCCCTTTGACAGCAAGCAGCTAATGCTGAAATTCCAGGATTTGCAATTTGGCTTTTCCAGGGCAGGACTGAAAAACTCATTGAGTAGAACAGAGAACACAGCAACTCATGTAGATCTGTACTGCATTCTTCAGTTTCAAGAATCTCAAGAGCAAAGAACATCTCCCTGGAAAGCACTCAGCACTTGGGAAGCTCTGCTATGTACAAAAGAAAGGCAGGGGAGAAGGATGGAAAAAGCAATTAGCCCATGGTCCTCACTGGACAAGCAGTGTACTTTAAACAAAAGGAGGTATTTCTTCACCCAAAAAGCTGCAAGACTTTCTCCAATAAATTTGGACTGAGTACTCATCTCTTAACACTAGCTGACAATTAACAAGGCAGATTTATTAAGGCTCTGCCAGAAGAAAGACATTATAAATAATAAATACAGGTTTCCCCTGTATTTATTGTTTAACCTGTTGAAAGGTACCACGTCAGGATGGTGAAATAATCCCTGCCACTCTTCTTTCAAGTGGTTTTAAGGTTCACCCAGATGGCAGACAAAATTCAACCCACCTGAAAGCTGGGGAAACAAAGGGGAAAGAAATACATTGGTTTAGCACTGGTTGGGTAACAGCCATGAGCCCAGAACTCTTCTTTGCTGAGCCAGTCCCACCTTGGCACAGTACAGGATGCTGGGAGGAGACTGCCAGGGGTGTCAACAGGCACCGAGTCCAAACTTGAAGAGTTAAGACCAGAGAGGTTCAATAATTTGTTCTGTAGGCCATGACTTCCAGTAAAGCAGTCGTTCCCTGCTCAGTTGTGAACCAACATTAACACGACACGAGGGAGAAATTCCTGGGATTGGCATTTTATTACGTGGCTCAGCCAAAGCCAAGCAATCCTGCTGAGGCATGAGTTAAACAAGGGATGTTCCACTCTTCCAGAGGTTTGTGATTCAAAGGCTTCCTGTATCCTGCAGTTTTTTCTAATAACCACACCTATGTGGTAGAAATCCTGTCCTCCCAGCTATCGTGCACCCCACTCTTTCATCATGCACAGTTAAATCTAAAACAAACAAACTAAATTAGTAAGTTAGAGGTGAATAATACACCACACTGATGGCATTTCAGAGACTTTCACAGTCTCTTGTGCAAAGCTCTGAATTATCATTCTTGTCTGAGGTGGGTCCTGACTTCATGCCAGGTTGAAAGAGTGGCTAGAAATGATAACCCTTATCAGCTCACCACTTGAAACCACATTGTCGCAGTTCTGGTGGGGGAAGGGGAACATTGTTTTAAGGCAGTGAAAAAACAAGTTACATCTGTTTAAAAAAATTACCTATGGCATGTAAAATACTGGATTCCAACTGTCTCCAATTCCTCAGTTTAACAACAAGTATCTTGGAACTACTTCATAATGGAATATAATTTCTAGAGTGGAAGTGGTTCTGGTTTTATTTGTGCACATTGTGCAGTTCTGTGATGGTGCTTCAGAAATAGTACTGATGGGCTCCAGGAAGAATCCCAATTCCCCAAGAAGAGGTCAGTAAAGACAAATAATTCAAGGCTGAAAAGAAGGGGATAAAGGGAAGAAAGTAAAATTTTTAAGAGCTCATTAAAAACAACTACAAGTATCCTGAGGCACAGAGGAGTCCATTGTACATCTGCCCTTAGAAACCAGAGAAACCTTAAAGCTGAAGACCATGGAGGGGAAGGCAAGTGAGCAGACAAAACTGAGAGGCAGCAATCTGGTAACATAACACATCTTCTCAGGGTGTTTATGAGCAATTGGTGACAAAATGACAGAGGAAGAATGAAAAGCTATTTTTGTTTGACCAGGGTATCATATTCCCAGCTCCCTTCCAATTTTAGGATCACGTTCAAGTGGTATCTGCCAGCTGTAAGAAGGGCCAAATCTATCCCTTGTCTGTGCCACCTTCAGGAAAGGAAGACTGATGATGTAGATTAACAATGTTTGTAGGGACACTGAAAGCTGGAAAATACAGAGACAAAGACTTGACCTGGGCACCATTTGAGAAAGAAAAGGCACAATACAAGCATCACTAGGGTAAAAGCACCAATCGAATCTGTCCAGAATAACCAGTTTCTCCATCTGCTACCCCAAGCATCACCACATCCAACCCTGTGATCAAACCCCAAGCCCTGTGATCAAATGCAAGGGTAGTTGAAGCAAAGGTGTCCCACCAATTTATTATTTTTTTCACTCTTGGCAGCTGGCTCATTCTCCAAGTCAGCTGACACCCGACAAAGTTCACACACAAACCATCTCAGTGGCAAATGGTGCCTGAAGTCTGGGAACAGCACAAAGCATTACTGATACTCATTCTCTGATTATTTATTCTGGTTACACCCAACTGAATAAGTAGGATTTTTGTTCAGGTTGTCCTGCTGATTAACAAACCTCACTTCCAAATGAACTGCTCATAGTCACTGAAAATATGTTGGGGAAGTTAAACAGGTTTCCATGACTGAATGGATTTAAGATTGTTTGATTCCCAGTCTAAGTAACAGAACATTTTTTCTGCCATGAACAAAGCCTAGAAAACAGTAAAAAAAGATGCTAGAGTTACCACAAATGTCTAACAGAAAGGCATCCAAAAGAGGGCAAGTCATCTAAAAACTGTTTCATTCTGGTGACTAATCTTGCATTTCAGTCCATCATAACAGAGAGATTCAGAATGCACCTTGAGCCCCTGCTTTTTCCTCTGAAAAACAGGGGGAGCAATATAAATGCAATACCCATATCAGAAGAAAACACTCCACCACCAGCTTAAGGGGTATTCTCACATCCTTATAGGGTAATTTCCTCTGGTTTAGGCTTGGATGGTAACAATTCTTATGAGAAAATGAATTTACAGAAAGAAGTAGCTGCAGTATTTATATGGGATCTGGGGGGAGGGATTAATTATGTGGAAAACATATTAGAGAAAAAGTAACAGCTGAAGTTTTGAGAGATGCACTGGTGAAATAAGAACACTTTCTCTTTAAACAGTGGCAGAGAGCTGGGGAGAACACTGGGAAAGCACCACACACTGAACTCACAGATCTTTACACACTGACAGCTCCACAACAAGGGACAAAGGCTGCATGTGGACCAGAGCATCAATACAAAGAACTTGTAAACAAGCAGGCAGATTGTAGTGTGGAAACAGAGATCCAGTCTTATATCACAGGTACAATGTAAATCCCATTGCCAAAAAAGCAGTTTGAAAAATTAATCTGGTAGCAGAGTCGATATAACACAATTAACACAATTCAGCTTCAGTGGAGAGCTGAAGAAAAAGAGTCAAAGCTTCACAATTGATGATAAATTCTTCAGTAGTTCATAATTTCAAGGCTTCTCAAGTGAAAGAAAAAGGTTTTCCCTATATAAAAGTTACCCAACTTACACAATTTAATTATTAGGCAGAATTCCTTAGATCTGCAAGCTTAGAATATGTAAATACTTAGTTCCCATTATTCTGTGATTTGATTTAACTGCAAACATATTCTGAAGAACTGAACATAGTAATGTTTTACATATATTCTAAAGATGTTGATTTTGCTAGAGTTTGCTTTTGTCACATTCTTACCATTTCTATAACAAATACTCAGAAATAGCAGAGGGTGGTAAGATGAAAAAATAACCTCATAAAATGACCCCTTTCCTGAAATTTTTCTTCTTTACTGTGCAAAATTTTGTAAGAAGCTGAATAAAAAACCCCCAAAACAATAAAAATCATTATCACAGTCTGAAATCTAGGAAATCTCAGATCTCAGACATACCTAAATCCATACATCACAAGTGGAAAAGTCACATATCACCATCACTGCTTCCATTTCATTGCCTTATTTCACAAATTCTTTTAATGATAAATTGATACTCAACTATTACAATGGATGGCCCATGATACTGCTATAAAACACTCAGTTTAAATTTCCACTTCATTGATAAAAATATAAAGGATTTTAAAAAGCCATCAACTGCAAATCAGGTATTCCAACCTCATGACTGCTTTACACTGAAAAGCTGCTCTCTACATTACTCCCTTTTGGAAGAATGCAGCAGAACAATGACAAAGAAATAAAAACTTGTATGAGCTGTCATCAATTGACATGAAACCTCTGCAGAAAACACCTGAGAGCACCAAGGCACAGCTGGTAGCCGAGCAAGAAGGACCTGCTTGGGCAATCTGCAAATGGGAACAAGGCAGGAACTGTTTAAGGAATAGACTTGGGGGTTTTATTTATGTGTTGGGCTGTTTAAATGAGTGTCTGCAGAACAGCATAAATTCAAACAAGCTCAAGACCTACCTGCAAACAGAACAACCCCCTCTCTGTGCTGGATTCCTGGAAACCAGGATGGACAAAAATAAAATGGGGGAGGAAATCAATTATTTATAGGCTTATCAGTGACAAATGAGGGATCACGCAAGAAATCCTCAGTTCCTATAGAATACCCCTTTGCCTTCCCTACAGCACATCCAGACAGGCAGGGCACTCCAAGGTGTCTGAGCATAAGCAGCCAGTGCTGTCAGAGCTCTCCACAGACAGGCCCCTGTCAGCATCTGGAACCCATTAGAGCACACGAGCAAAAGGCTTTTCACAGAGCCATCACACTCACCATATGCTGAGGAGAAATGGAAAGTTGGCAAGGAGAAACATAAGCAAGGAAAAGGGGCAGATGATTTGTTACTAATGTACAGACTGCAACCAACCAACACATCTGACCTTTATTTTTCTTTTTCAGTCAGAGAGAAACGAAGCTATTTTTAAGTCTGGCTTATGGTGCACTTGAGTATGAAAGCTAAAGGAAGATTTTAAATAAACTATGGTATGGACTAAGCTTGATTAGCTCTTCAGCCACACTCCTCAAAGAACCCTTTTCCCCCTCTCCCAGAAAACTGCCCTCAGCCTAAGCTAGTGCTGACCAACTTCTCTGGACAACAGGCTGCACAGCTCACAGCAACTGTGGAATGGTGCTGAAAAAAGGATAACAGCATTCTCTGTGGCTGATGTCTTTCCAGCTTCCCTCTCCTGCCCTTCTGGGTCTCCACCTAACACAGCAATCACTGTTTCAAGTACTGATCCAGCAGAAAGACTGTGAGCACAATCAAGCTTACAACACAGTCACTAGTGCTGGCACACAAAAACACATTGTGGCAAAAAGAAAAGCCATACTGGGATGCTTCCTGAGATGGCTCACAGTTCTCATGAAACCACTGGGCTGCCCGGGCACAGAGGCTGAATCCCCTGGCACCTCCTCTGCCCACAAAGCACACTTGCTGTGTTTGCACAGAGCCACCAGGGGCAGGCAGTGGCTCTGCCCCCACCGGAGAGGTCAGGATGCCAGCACACCCAAGTATCCATGAGCAAGCAGCTGTCCAAGACCAAATCATTCCCAGAAAAGACAGCTGTTGACAGCAAGCTGCCATTGAAAGGCAACCCACAGGCTTCTGGGCTGTCTGTTCCAGGAGCAGCTCAGAAATGGAGAGGAGGTGGCAGGACAGGTGACTCTGGCCAGAATCCAGAACTCATGCATCATCAGGGTTGGCCTCTGGAATGTCCTCCCCAGTCACACTCCATCACAACCCAGCACGTGGCTGGGGGAGGTAAAACCAGTCAAGAAACCAAACTGGTGGTGAGGAACACACACTGTCACCCACAGACAGCTCTCCTTGCCCCAGCACAAAGAGGATGACTTGTCCTTCTGAGTCACAACAGCCTATAAGTTGTGGGTTGGCTGCCCTACCCTGATGAGTCTCTCTCTGTTCCTGTTTACCAAGCAGAGAGCATCTAGTGGGGAAACAGAGGCTGTGAGATGTGCTGACAAATCACCACCAAACAGAACCACATATTGGAGAGAGAGAGGACAAGAGATCAGTGCTTCAAATACAGCTAAGGTTGAACTGTTACAAACAGCACCGTGATAAAAGCCTGAGTTATTTGTGGCAGCTCAGGAACAGAAGAGTCACAGGCATTTCTGCCAATCTGCTCATCTGAGGAATGCTGGAAGCAAGCCATCCACAGATTCATGGAGAGGTCTGGACAGGAAGGGACCTTGGGACATTCTTTCTTCATCCTTCTGCCCAAAGCATAAGTAACTCTGCAACTTCCATCAGTCAGCAGACTGAGGGCTCCCCCAGGCAAATCTGATGAGGGAGATGCCAGTGCCTCTCCAGGCATCCTGTTCGTCTGCACAACCATTTTCACAAAGGAAAATCCTTTCTTATGTCCAGCTGGCATTTCCCTTGCCACAACTTGTGACCCATTGCCTCTTGTCCTTTTGTTCCAGTTGACAACACTCAGGAGACAAGCACACAATGGCTCAGGAATTAACTACCAGCAAGCCTTAAAACAAAACTGTTCAACAACACTTTGAATGGAAGTGAGGGTTGCTGCAATTCTACCCTTCTGTCCCCCAGCTCAGCCCATCCCTTTATTGACTTGCCTTCAATGAATGTCAGGGAAGGGACCCTTGAAAAGTATTCCTCAATTTAAAGAGGAAAAAAAAAAAAAAAGAGCCATTTCTGACAGTGACATCAATAGATGAAATCATCATTCATTATTTTCTGGCCAGCCTTCCACCAGTTATCTCCCTGAACCAGCTCACCATAGGACAGGGTAGCAGTCTGCCCACACGAGGGAAGGAGAAGAAACACATGGCAAAAGCAATGGCAGAATCCCACAGCCCTGACATGTATCATCCTGAAGGGCTGTGGAACCACTCCCTGTGTGCTCAGCACAGACAAGGAGGTGACAAGAGGGCTGGGACTAGACACTGCAAACTAAGTTCTCCTCTGCTCTCTGAGGATAAGAATGATCTCCCCCCTCAAGAAGAAGCAACAGATCAACCTCCTGACAGATCAGATTTGTTTCATGTTACCCAGAAACCTTGTCAAGACAATTTTTCAATGGTATCCTGGCAGCCTCCCCTCTCCCAGAAAAAAAACAAAACAAACCAAAACCACACACAAAACAAACCCAATAAATAAACATGACCTCTTATCAATACAGACTCAATCCACCAGGATAAGAAATGGCCACCATTCAACTAAAAGTAAATTTGAATCATGCTTGTTGTTCTCAAAGGATTGTGGTTTTATCTCATGAGCAGTGGAAGATCCAAAGCTAAGAAAAGCTGATCAATCTTAAAAGTTTCTTACATACACCAAATGGGCTTTTTGGATGCTGCACTTGCTTTGAAATATCCACCAGTAAATGATTTTACCAATGCTGAGGCTGAAAAGTCCATTGATGGCAAAGGCAGAGTTTTCACAAATCATTTTGTTTGCTTCTTTAACAAAAGCACCTTTTGGGAGCAGGTGAATTAAGGCACAGGGGAGACAAGACAGTGCAAAAGAGGAATTTTTTCTACCAGCTGTGGCAGTGCAAGGTAACTTGTGTCTGTGCTGCTGCAGTCCCTCCCTCCCTCTTTCCCTGTGCTGGCTCTGGGATGAGCACAGGAGTTCTCAGCCTGGAAAATGGAGGAAGGCAAGGACGTGTGTTTTGCCTGCTAGGATATGATGTAGTGGGAGAAAACAGAGGAGAGAACCAGAGCATACTGGTTTTAAATCTCCTTAGTCCAATGAAAAGCAGAGGAGGAGTTAAAAACGTGGTCCTGACACCTGAGTCATCTCCATAGCTCAGGTTTCTCTACCACAGTGACATCACCAATCCAAAATGGCACTGCATGATGCCAATCCAAGAAGCCTCTTATCAGAGTATGCTACACACAGGCAACATCTCTTGGCAGGCTGCAAAAAGCCATTGTGTGAGCTTTGGGATTCTTAGTTCTCCATTAAGAGCCACTGGGAGCTTCTCTCCCATTTCTTGTGAAACCTTAGTTTCTGTTGTTTATTAGCATCAGTATCTAACCAGAGTGCAGAGCCCTAAACTAACAACTGTGAGCACAGAAAGACAACAGCTTTGAGCAAAATCAGACTCCTCAACACTTCCTGAAACTCACTTCACCAAAACCTTTCTTGAGTAAGTCTTGTTTTGAAACCAAATCACTCACATTTTAAACCTAAATGGGAAATGCCATCACAAACTCCAGACATAGATACACAGGGAATAAATAACTTCACATCCTTACCTCACTACCTCATACAAAAATTAAATAACCAGCTCTAGAGCAGAGGCTTTACACCTGAAATACCCATCTGGAAATGAGCTCAGAAGGATTCCTCTTCCTCTCCCCTTGCTAAAGGGCTTCCAGTGCTGTTCCTAGGGACAGCCTTTGCCATGTACACCGCTTGAAAACTTCATTCCCTCAATCCCTTCTTTAGATGTCTGGACTTTCAATCCCTTAAACCGAAGTCACCATGGTGGAATAAACACTGGGGAGCCTCCTCAGAAGAGATCTCTGCCACAGTTCACTAGTACAACACACTGAGCCTCCAGCAGGAACAATTCAAACTATTAAAGGTGAGATACACAAAAGCACCTTCTCAAGTGACAGCCAGGCAGAAGCTACAGTGGAAATTCACAACCACAAATCCCCAGCACCACCCTGTGAGAGATAAAAGTTGGATCTGTCTCTACCAGCAAAAGAAAAACAAGGCACAGGAATGGCTGAGACATCAGAGAGGCTCTCAAAGCCTCGCCACTACCCTGACCTCAGATCAGAGCTATCAGCAGCTCCTGCTCAGGTTGTTGTGTTAACACACATGGTTCTGTCTCTTTGGAATTATTCCTGGAAAGTCACTGTAATTACAAAATACAATAAAAACAACAGATTATTAATACAGAAAACTTTGATGTTGGGAGACAAGCAGAAAATTCTATTATCTCCCTTTAAGGTTGATCTAGACTGCAGTAAGGATTAAGTGCTGTTCAGTGACCTTTTGTAATGTGATTTCTTTGGAAAATTGTCTTGAAGCTCATTGCAAAATATTTCAGTTTTTGCTGTTACATAAACTAATCAAGGGCAGTGTTTCAAAACAGACAATCTGTTAATAGCCAGATCATTGAAATGATGGAATAAGGATGGTCTTTTCCCTGCATTTGTAAGGAATTCAGCCCAGCATTCACCTCTGCAGGTAACCTAGTAATTATCAAGGGCCTAAATGCAGCACAACCCGAGATCCTTCACAAGTCCCTTTACAAGTAGGCCACTTCTTAGTTCAACAATGACAGCAGAAAAATTCAGCTGTAACAACTTGTCCCTTTCATTGGGTTTTTAGTAGAAACATTTGCTGCCCTTCCCCATAACCCTTAAACTGGTCAGAGTTCAAATGTCACACTTGAAGGACCAGATTAATTAATTACACTCAACCCCTCCTCCTGTGTGGCTTTCCCTTCTGGATAATATTCCTGCCACATTCATCCTTTAGCAATGAACAATGCCAGGGACATCCACACACAGCAGGCTGACACCCTTATAATGAGTCAAAATTAAATCTGCGTTAGCAGGAGAATGCCAGATGCTGTTAGAAATGCCCCTTTATTGCTTTCCCCAGTGCTCCAGTACTCCTATGACCACTCTTCACCACATCAACACCACTGCAGCAGTCCAAATTAAGGTAAGGTTCCTCCCTTCTGCTTCACTTCATTTCTGAAGCATCATAAATTCAGAAATCAGTGACCAGACCTTGCCAGCAAGAAGAACACCTATTTTAATTCAAATTACACTGGAGACCCACAGTTCACTGAATTTTTCAGAAGTGTCCACTTCCAAGAGCTCAGGACACAGCTGTGCCAGTGCCTCTGCTTCCAGGGCATTCCATCTCATTGACATCCATTCATCAGGAGGACAAAACCTGCCCGTGCTGTACCTGCCTGCTGCACCCAGCAGCCACAGGACCTCAAACCCTTCCGGAAAGGAGGCCAGAGTCCAGCAGAGCTGCCAGACACACATCCCCAGCCACTGAGCTGCTGTGAGGCACTTACCCATCTCTACCTTTACTGACGATCTTCACTTCAAAGTAATAAATGCCACAGGCTGCAGGGATGGGGTGAGTGGCCCTGACCGAGGCAGCATCTTTGTGATTTTTACCGTGACCTAAGAAAGAACAGAAATGTAAGTACTCAGGGGCTCTGGCCTCCCAAACATCCTGATCTAAAACCTCACTATCTGAAGCCAACAGGAATCTGTTTCTACACGGAGCCAGCCATTTAAAGCACACTTTCCAGAGAAGCAGTATATCCAACTCTGCACTGCCACCAGCAACAATTCCTACAGCACAAGCATTTTAGCTTTCCCTTTGTTTTGGCTATGAAGTTTCTGAGAAAGACTCTCAGTACCACCTCTCCCCCTCCTCACAATCATAATTCAAAGACCAATGTACACAGACAGAAGACAAAAATGATTACACAAGAGAGGAATGACATCAGTGTTTACTAGCCAGGCAGGAAAAGGAATAATCAGCTCTCCGCTGGGTGGGTAGGGAGAACAGCTCCAATAGCGAGCAAGGAAAACATCACACTACAAGTCAGTGAGCAGCTATTTTGTGTAAACCCGAGGAGCCAAAGCCCCAGTTATGCAGCGTGTCGGGGCCATCCGAGCCCCCGGCCGGGTTTTAAGCAGGATGACAGAGTAAACAGGCGCTCTGGCTGCACCGGGCCCGGCCGAGCGACACAGCACAGCATTATATAAGGCCACACACTCCGCCGGGGAGAGCCCCCGGCTCCCCAGCGCCTCCGCTCCCGAGCCCCGGCGGCCCAGTCCGAGCAGCCCAGCCGGGGCCCGGGGCCAGGCAGGCTCCCCGCGCCCGGAGCTCGGCACCGCCCGCCCCGCGCTGCTCACGGCGNAGTCCGCGTCACGCCCGCCCTCTCGCCCCTGGCTCTCGCCGAGACTACAACTCCCGAGAGGCCGAGAATGCAAAGCCCCGTCCCGCCCCTCGGCGCGCTGCACGCTGGGAATCGTGTCCCCGCTCCGCTCCGCTCCCATCAGCACCGTAGGATGCGGACTCCCATTCCCAGCGTGCTCCGCAGCAACGTGGCGGCCAAGGACCGCCCCGCGCATACAGGCGCCCGCCGGCCGCCTCCGCACACGGGCCGGTGTCGGCCGCCGCGCGGCTCCCGCGCATCAGGCGCTGCGTGGGCACCTATGGCGGCGCGCGAGGGGGTCCTGCGGGCGTGGCCGTTGCCATGGTGACGGGTAAACGGAGAGCGCGCGCCATGGCGGCACCGGGCTGGGGAACGAAGCGGAACGGCCCGCGGCTCTGGGCACCGATGGGGGACCCGGCTGGCCGCTGCAAGCCTCACAAAGGCTCCTTTGGGTCTCAGCTGGATCCATAGGGATATACAGTCTTTGTATATATTTATATATTTTTTTAAAATCTAATTATGTCTTGAGAGTACAGTAAAAAACCTAAACTCCTGCTGTGAAGCCACGGCCAGCAGGAAGAAAAACAAGATCATTGAGCTGACTTCTACGATGAGCTCATTCTTCTGTACATGACACACATAACTCCATGTTTCCATTCCTTTTCCGTGTCTCCGTGGCAATAACCAGGCCCTTGTCACCATTCCAAAGCCATCAGTGTCGGAGCAACTGGAGATCTACTGCAGGCAGGAGCTGCAGGCTCTTGATCTGACTAAAAACAGCTCCCAGCAACTGAAGGTACAGGTCTGACACAAGATTCTCCTGACAGTTTGATCTTCCCTTCCTTGAGAGAGTATTTATAAAGTTATATATTTAGACTTGATNCACGGCCGGCAGCCAATGGGCTGCGAGCGTGCCCACAATGGGGCCGCGCCGCCCGACGGGAAGCGCAGTCCGCGTCACGCCCGCCCTCTCGCCCCTGGCTCTCGCCGAGACTACAACTCCCGAGAGGCCGAGAATGCAAAGCCCCGTCCCTCCCCTCGGCGCGCTGCACGCTGGGAATCGTGTCCCCGTTCCGCTCCGCTCCCATCAGTACCGTAGGATGCGGACTCCCATTCCCAGCGTGCTCCGCAGCAACGTGGCGGCCAAGGACCGCCCCGCGCATACAGGCGCCCGCCGGCCGCCTCCGCACACGGGCCGGTGTCGGCCGCCGCGCGGCTCCCGCGCATCAGGCGCTGCGTGGGCNGGAAGAAAAACAAGATCATTGAGCTGACTTCTACGATGAGCTCATTCTTCTGTACATGACACACATAACTCCATGTTTCCATTCCTTTTCCGTGTCTCCGTGGCAATAACCAGGCCCTTGTCACCATTCCAAAGCCATCAGTGTCGGAGCAACTGGAGATCTACTGCAGGCAGGAGCTGCAGGCTCTTGATCTGACTAAAAACAGCTCCCAGCAACTGAAGGTACAGGTCTGACACAAGATTCTCCTGACAGTTTGATCTTCCCTTCCTTGAGAGAGTATTTATAAAGTTATATATTTAGACTTGATATATTTAGACTACCCATGCAGTTATAATATATTTATATATCTGTACAAGCCACTTTGATACAAAAAATAACAACCTCAGAGACTCCAGACTGCCAAACAGGTATCAACTGTTTGAAATACACCCAGGCTAAGGAAAAGGCTCCAGGGAGCTGAAGAATTCCTGTGAAACATCCAAACTCAGTGTCACCCAAGAGTGTAACAGGAAGCAGGTGCAAAGCACTGTCCCCTCCCATTCCTCCCCTGGGGAAGCTGCACCTTCTGGCGAGAAGAAAGTGAACTCTGACACACACTGGAGAAGGGAATCCCATCCATGCAGGACATGCAGACACTCACTGCTCCCAGAAGAGCTTCTCAAAGGACGCTTTTCTTCCCAACACTTCAGTCACTCTCTATGAGCAAAAAATGCTCTTTGTTGCATTAATGGAATTATGTTTAAAAAAATCCTCGAAAAATGCCGGCCCTTTGGATTGGCATTGGCTGCTGAAGAGATTTTAGCTCTATTGGCCATTATGTCCTTTAGTGCTGTGCAAAACCTGTTTAACTTCCAAGTGTTGTCACCAAGAGCGGGGTTGGATTTCCAGGAGTCCCCATGGATGGAGCCATTTGGCTGCAGTTTTAGGAAGCTACACTGCACACACAGCACAACCCAGAGAGGAGGATCCATACTTGCAGCAGGATTTAGGACAGGCTCAGGATAGAGAGAAACAATTTGTGTCACACTGACTCTCCAGAAGGACCCTGAAGAGAAAGTCCAATATCCATTTCCTTCCCTCTTAAACTGGTACATGTGACAGGCATTCCTCTGAACTGTTTTACAAAGTCACAGTCCTTGGCACCTGAAATCCTTTGCTGTGTCACTCATTCCTAGTGGGGTTTAGGCTCCCTGGAAGCAGTACAATCACACACAGGAGTTTTGTTTTGTTTCCTTATGTCAGGAGCACAGAATGGATCAGCTCCTCCATGCAGCAACTGCCTGTACAGCAACACCAGTGGGAAACAAAGGGGCACCACAGCTCCCACTGGGGGCAGAGCCACAGAAACCACACAGATGTGTCAAACACAATCACCTGGCTGCCACAAAGAGCACCAACACAGCCAAATGCCTGCTAGGAGCATTTTGAACACCACAATGCAGGAGCCTCTCAGCTCACTGGCATAAGCAGCATTGGCATCACACAAAATACATGCAATATTTTATTTATCAAGGCTGTACAAGTATTAAAAGGTAACATAGAAGAATACAGATAGTCAAATTACTTGTAACAAAGGCTGGTGAGACCCAGCAGGGTAGTGTGGTGGCCACAGCACAACCTGCCTCCACTCAGAACATCCCCAGCAGTCGCTGCCTGACTGGTTATGTGTGGAAAAGCATCACCTGGAGCAGTGACATGGAACAAGGCACAGCCAGCCCCTGGGATCAGGCCACCTTCCCACCCACAGGGGCCATCCCTGCTCCTTCACTTGCTGGGGATCACTTTGTTTCCACTCACTGCAATGGGAATCAGGAGCTTGCGGTACTCCAGAGGGAGGTAACGCTCTATCAGCACGACCAACGGCACCGCATCTGTCACCAGCCCTTGCCTGTGGCCAAAAAGAGAGCAGAAACAAACAAGAGCTGTCAGTGAAACGTGTTTCCATTCAATATCAGAGTAAAGCTCTCTTGCAGTGATGTTTCTGCATTTAGGAGCTGACATGCTCTGGCTGCTCGTGACAAACAGCTCCAGACTTGTGTTTGCAGGCAGCTCCTCAGCTCCTGTGCACGGTGCAATGCCAGGATTGCCCACACAGCAGAGCAGAGCAGAGCAGACCCAGAGGGTTCCTGCAGAACAGCTTCCCACAGAGCTTCCCACTGTTTACCATGGGGATATTAATCTATACTGATCAGGACCAAAGTAGAGGCTCATTGCTTTTGAAATTCACAATCCACCTACCAATAGGATAAATTCTACCATTTCAAGACTTGCACAGAATGATGTGACAGAAGGAAATAGATCAGTACCCAGATTTTTTTACAGTCACAACTCAGAGGTGGTTGGCATTTGGCAACTGTGTAGGCCATGGAGTTTTCCAGTGAACCATTTAGCAGACTGGCCTGAAAAAAATCAGCATCTCTCAGTTTTGTAGAAAAAAGAAAAGTGCAGCATTTATTCACACTTTCCATGTGGAAAGAATAGAAATGTTCTTATGCATGAGCCAGCAACAATTCCTGATCTCTTTAGGAGGCAGCAAAAAGGCATAAAACATCTAGAACAAGGTGAAACAACAAGTACATGGAATTCTCAAACCAGGGCAACCAATCCATTGTGCTTCCTGGCCTGCTCATACCAACCTCAGCACACACCTGTCAGGTGGGAAATGAAATCTCTGGATCAGGACAGCAACAGATTGTTCTTCTTAAGCAGCAGCACCAGCTCACCTACAGAGGCCCATGCAAAGCCAGTGTCATCAGCTGTGCCCTGCACTATCCCCCAGCTGTCTTTAACATGGCATTTTAAACTCTTCCAGTGGAGATCAAGAACAACAACCTGGAATAATGACTTTAAATGAAAAGTGGTGGATTGCTTCAGGCCTCACAGAATTTTACAGAGGGCTTCTAAGCCAAGAATAAACCCCTTGTGTTTTGGACACAGCACAAAGTAAATTCAGTAAGGAGATGGGGCTGCTGGGGCAGTCCACAGGACAGAGCACCAGTGAGGCAGCACTGAGAACAGCTCTTCCAGGCTGCTGTCCAGGAATGTCACTGTTAGGAGAGGCCACCCGGGCTGGAGGCTCCTACTCCTGCTCTGGGAAGGAACCGTCAGTTTGGATCCCAAGCAGCAGCCTGTGCAGCAGCAGGAAGAGGTGTATTTTGTTTGGAAGAGCAAGTCACCAAAACAGACAGCAGGACATAAGAAAATGGTCAGTGTCAGTTGCAGGCGCTTTTAGCAAAGAGATCACTTGGGGATGCAAACAGTGCGGCCCAGCCTTCCTCATAACATTTCTCTACTTTTTCTACTCATTTCTCAGACAGAACTGCTTCACCCTTACACAAATCCCTCTTCTCTTGGTTCCTCAGATGACTCCTTGCACTCACAACCCCTCACTACTTCCTCTTGCCCCTCCAGCACCATCACTGAGTGGTGCAACCCAAGTCCAGGAATGCCTCCTGGGACAGAAGTGGCCTCACACAGAGTAAATCCCAGATCCCACATTGACTGAGCAAACACTGCTGGTGCACATCCTGGCAACAACCAGGTATTATTGGGTCACCAAAGCATCACCAAACACTACTGCAGATCAATAACAACCCTTCCATTACCTTCTCATGAGGACTTCCAGGTCATCCATCTCCACTGTCTTCCTCCCTGCATGGTGGGTGTAAGCTTCCAGATCATCACTCAGCTGCTTGAAGTATCTCTCGGAGCTGAGAAGGGAAATCAAATCAGACTGAACTGTGTGAACACCAGTTACTCACCTACTTCTGCAGGGCAGGTTGCACTAGAGCTGCTCATTGTGCAGATCACAGCCTGCCAGGGAAAACTGAGGGAGAAGGAATTCTCCAGCCCACGAACAAAGCTTGGCTTCTCAGCCCAGGCTCCCTGGAACTTCACTGTCAAGACAGCTGTGAAACAGCTGCACATCTGATAACCAGAACCTTTCCTGAACTTCCCACACATGCAGGAACAGGGGTAGACACCAATGACAAAGAAATCAGCACTGAAGGTCAGACTATTGGCTGCTGTAGTGACACTGTTCAAACAATCCACAGATTTCACTCCCGAACAGAACAAGGTCTAAGGATTCAAAAAGCTGAGAAACCTGGATTCCAATGGAACACTGCACACACTCCCTGTGTCCAGCACAATGACCATTGTCCAGAGCCATCCTGCCCATGGAAATTGGTAATGACAAGATTGTGACAGCTACAATTTGTTGGGAGAAAACCCAGATGCTCCTGCAAGGCTGCACTGACCAGAAAGTCATATGGCAGCCCAAAGCACTTTGCACATTTCTGCCTGTTTTTATCAGGCCTCCCAAGACTCTTTCTAGCTGAAGAGAGAGTGCTGTCAGCTTGTCAGCAGCACTCCCAACAGATTTATTACTTCAGGAGAGAAAAGAAAGGAAAAAAACCCAACACTAAAAAATAATGGAAAGAGCAGTTTGTTGCTATGTACCATTTTTCAACAATTTGGAATGCATCTCTGGTCACAGGCATTTTAACAAAATGTCTGAATATCTCCTTTATCAAACTCCTTGATACTTGAGGCTCACGTGGTTTCCTCTCTGAGGTTCCCAATCTCTTTGGAACTGTCTTAGGCTGCAGCAGCTTCAGGGGAGACCTTTGAAGGAAATTGAAAATTCACACATTGAATGAACAAGGCCAAGGGAGAGGCAGAGAACACCAGGCTGAGTTTGGAGAAACCCTAAGCTAAACTGGAAAGGATAAGAACTACCTTGACCTCTTCATTCTTTCTCCCACCCAATTCTTATTAGGGCAGCTTGCAAACAGTTCACATGGAATCATGGCCTTGAGAGAAGCAATCCAGGCTCAAGTTCCCTTGATTCCAGCATGCTCATGTAACACACTGTCAGCAAACTGGAGTTCTCTGCAATACATGACTGCAGTTTCCACTGCATCCCTGCAGTATCTCTAGTAGTACACAAAGTTTGAGGCACCACAGGTCACTTCTGCATCTGTGGACAGGGGACATTGCTCTGCAGGGAATGCTTCTACACTATTAAGAACTTCAATGGGAGCTTTTTCTCTGGGTTGTGGCATTTTTTCCCCTCTTAAACAAGACTAAGTCCTGAAGGGAGTTACAACTGTCTTCCATTCTAAAATAGGAAAAATTGTAATATGGAAGAGTTAAGTGAAATCCATGGATTCACTCAGTACATAACTGGAAAACAACAGAAAAAAACGTAGAACCTCAGGCTAACACATGCAAAACCCCCAGAGAGAGTGTGTGGATCATTTGACTCTCTCCAGTTCTCATGTATGTGGGCACAGGAATTTCATCTTCTTCTTTATTGCTTTAATAGACAAAGATCTGAAGTCATAGGGTAGAAAATTCCTCATGTTCCCTAGGACCCACTGCTAGTGGTTCTGATGATGCATATGGCTTAACCAAATTCCTAGTCAAGAGGGTGCAAGTGTTAACTAATTTGGAGTAATGCAGAGGAGAGGTTCACTTTCTGCCTCTAGGAGAGCTTCATTTTTTAGTCAGCACATGGCAACTGCACACAGCTTTAGGCTTCTGAATACAAGTGTGTCATTCCATGTGATCATTGTCTTGTCATCCCTAATTCCCCCTCTTCTGCAAGGGCCTCAGCATCCCATTCTGGAGTCTATGGCTCCAGAGTGGCTTACCAATTGAAAAACTCCTAGGAAAAGTTTTAGTCTTCAGCACAATAAAGTATTACAAGAACATTCACTGGAAAGCCTCAAGGCATCAGAGCTGCTCTGGAAGAGCACTGACATTCTCTCCATTCACCCACCTGCTACAGCAGTGAAAGAACCAAAGCCCTCAGCACTGCTCACTCCCCATGGCAGCTGCCAGAGCAGCTGGCAAAGCCAAGCTCTGCTCTCCCTCCAGCCCCACTTCTGCCAGGCCCCTGCTAGGCATGGCTCAGGCTCACCTGGGAGTAGCAGCTTTTTCAATATGTGGCGTTGACAGCAGGAGCTTGTGGGCTGGAGCACGGACAAAGGCAGGAGTCTTCATGGAAACCTCTGGGAAAAAGAGTACTTGAGGAACTGAAGTTTCTTTCCAGAGCTCCTGGAACAAGCAGTGCTGCTCCAGCAGACAGAAACCCAACCAGCTCCCCACACACTTGGTCCTGGTCACACTGCCTGTGCTCTGGCTGTGTCCCCACAGCACCCTGAGCCAGCACAGCTGCTGGCTGCTGCAGTGCCACCCACAGCTCCTGCCACACAGGCTGGTGGCTCTCCTCAGGCTCCCCTGCTGGCCCAGCTGGCTGGGCAGGTTGCAGGGACACACACTCAGGGCCAGGCTGCAGGGGCCCATGGCTGGGTTAACTCAGGCTGCCACAAAGCTCCAGCCTTTTTAACCAGAGAGAACTTCAAAGTCTACAAGTTTCCTCTGTCATCTTGCTAAGCCACTGGCAAATTCTCCTGAACAAAGGGACAAGCTGAGCTACAGAATCACATTACAAGGGCCAGACTATAAACTTCTCCCTGTTTTCAGATTTTCATAACTCCCTCCAGGCAAGACTCCTGTTACCAGCATCTCACCTGCTCTCTGCTATGAACCCAAGTCTTCTGCATTGTCTAACTTCACTCTTGAACTTCTTCACTTCTTAACAAGTGAGAGCAGGAAAGAAAACAATGTCAACAGAAATGCTGAGCAGTTTCCTTACCTTGACTTGTAGGGTGTTCAGCTTCATCCTCAGCAGGCTCTTCCACTGAAGTATCCAAGTCTAACATGATAGCCTGGTCCTGAAGTTCATCTTCTTGTTCACTGGTTTCATTTAATGAAGTCATCCCAGGCTTCTCAAATGAGGAAAAGGCATAAGAGTGCCTGCCCAGACTTTCAGCTACAATGCCTCTGGAAATCTCACGTTCTAGATTTCCAAAACAGGAAAAATAAAGCACTGAAACAAGTACCTGTGCCTGATTCTGGAACTTCCACTAGTAAATTTTAATCAAAGATACCTGCTGAAACTATACATTTCTAAACACTACTGCCAGTACAATTTTGGTTTCCCTTTAAATAAAATGCAGTCTTCCAGCATAAAATGACAAAACTGGTTTGGTATTTCCCCAGTAATTAGCCCAAATTACAGAAAGGAAGTTAAGGCTCTCTCTCAGCACTGATGCCAGCCATGCAGCATGAGAGCACTCTGGCACTAGAGAGAGCTGTCAGCATTAGAGGTGTCCTCACCAGCTCCAGGAGAGCCGTGGGCTCCAACGCTGCCTTCTGCCAGTTTCTCTGCTGCTGGAGCCATTTCTGTTTCACCTCTGCTGTCCTGTGCTGCAGTTATCTGCAATTCTGCTTTTTCAGCCAGTTTCTTCTCCAAATGTTCAGAATATCCAGCACTTGCACCATGTTCTGCAGCTAAATTAAGAAATTATATCATACAACTTACCTACAAAAAAACCCCAACCAACCACCAGCACAGAGTTTAACCACCACTGGAGTTTATTTGTGATAAATAAACTCAGCCATAAGCTGTGAATAAGAAAAGCAGATGCAGTTCCCTTCACAGCTGAGAAATGCCGAACTTTTCCTGTGTTTGCTCCACAGCCACCTAATTAGGCGCACATCAGAGCCTGATGAAGGAATTTTACTTACAGTAAGCAGAGCTCCTCCAGATCTGCCATCTCTATGGCTATTCTCAATTTTGGTGATTGTGTGAAAGACCAATTTCTTTTCCTTTAAATCTAACAATACCTGGAGTTTGTGCTCAGATTCTCCTCCTCATTTCCTCTGTTTTTCTGAATAAACAATTTTGTAAGAGATATATTCCACTATAAAGAGAAGAGAGCCTAGAGTGGTTTTAACCACCCTGGACAAGCCTCTGGCAGGCAGGGTGAGAAATATACAGACACATGACTTGCTTGTGTTTAGAAACTTCAGCTCCTGACTACTTAAGTATTCCTTTTTCCTTTATACTACATGTACAGTCCACATAGCTGTTACTATGTAGCTCAGTTAAGCAGAAACCCACACAGGTAATTAATTTGAGAAAATTTGGCACTCTCATAATGCTGTCACTTGTTGAAGGGTTTGGAAATCTTGGCTGAGTCCAAAAGCTGTCAAACTTTTACCATCCTCTCCAGTGACTGGGAGTTTTCACACTCAAAAGTACAAGTGTGCCAAGGCTTTGGGACGCCCAAGCCCAAGTGAAGGGCACAAGCAAATCTGGCCAAAGGTGGTGCAAAAATCAGTTTTATCAATCTCACTAACCAGAATATTGGGCTGCCTACACCAACAGAGGGCCTAAAGGGAAGTGAAATATTAACTAGCTTAGATTAGCCACATGTATTCCTTGCCAAGAGAGAGAGCTCTTCATCTTTCCTATGGGAAGGAGAGCAGTACTACAGACCTGCCAAAACATATGAATTTATTCCACTTCCAGTCACAGGCTTTCAGAGAGCTTGTCTGGAAATGTCCAAGTGTCTCTGGTATGACTTCAATTAAATTATTTCCAGCATCTACTGGACATTTAAGTCTTATTTTACTCTGCAAGTCACCTGAAAAACTGTGTTTGAATCAGATTATACTCCACTCTCTTTCTACACTGAAAGGACTTCTTACCGTCTTGGAAAATCTTTTCCTGTTCCACTCCATTCACTGTATTAATGATCTCTTCTTCTGTATCACTTACGTCTACGTCTTGAATTATACGGGACACAACTTCTCTCAAAGACACGCGGGAAATATTTAGAGTGACTGGGGATCCCAAATATTTACTTGAACTTGTGGAGGACAGAGAGGAGTTCCATCTACAAGCAGCTAGAACAGATCATTAATGTGTCTCCTGGTAGCTTTTTGAACTTTCTTTTAGCTTTCCTGCTAAATAAAAAACCAACCAAACAGGGAGAAGAAGACAGACACGAAACACGTGTGTGTACTTGAAGCAGTTTAGGGAGTTTGTACTGAACCTTAGGAACCAGTTTGAAAAATCCTTGCAACTGTTTTTCAGTTGGCACTGAGGAGCAACACTGACAGCAGCCTCCTGTGGTAGAGCAGAACTAGGTCACCAATAATTTCTGACATTAATGCCTTCCTAACTCCAGCATCTTAAAGATCTGCTCACTCCCCCTCATCTTCTTCTCATTTGATCCAGACCCCTATTCTACATCCTTCACACTTTGCATTATCTATCCCTTTGTCCTAAAAATGCCTGCCATTGAGCTCCTCTGAGCAGCTAACCTTTTTCTGTTGATTCCTTCCTTTGTCCTTTCAAATAACTTTTGCCTGGTCCAAGCAGTATGAGGAAAATGTGTTCCCGTTTACACAACCAGGACAAGGCCAGGGAAATCAATGCCAGAGAGAGGTACCAGGGAGAAACTGGCAAGTGATAGCAATTGCAAAGTTGGTACAGAGTGAGCAGGGAGGTGACTGCCTCTGCCCAAGGATTTTTAAGGCCCTGGAGACAATGGAGAGGTTGGCTGTGACCAGTAAGTGACCATACCACAGTGAAGGTGTGGACTAGGAATTTTCAGAGATTCCTTCCAAGTCTGTCAACACGTCCTACATATTAACTCCTTATTTTTGTGCGACCAATTGAGAGTGCCCATTTCTGGGGTCCCAGTACAAAGGAGAGATGGACACGTGGAGAGTCCAGCAAAGGCCCACCATGACAGTTAGGGGACTGAAGTACCTTTCCTAGAAGGGAAGGCTGAGAGAGCTGGGACTGTTCAGCCTTGAGAAGGGAAGGCTCTCTAGGGGCAGATCTCACCAATATGTACAAGTATTTGAAGGTAGGGTGTAAGGCAAACAGAGCCAGATTCTTTCCAGTGGTGCCTAGTGCCAGGAGAAAAGGCAACTGGCAGAGTGGAACACAGGAGGCTCCATTTGAACATAAAGAAGAGCATTTGCAGTCATCATCCTTAGAGACTCACAAGAGCCACTTAGACAGGGTCCTGGGCAACCTGCTCTACATGGCCCTGTCAGAGCAGAGGAGTTGGAGAAAATAACCTTGAGGACCCTTTCTACCTCAACCACTCTGTGACTTCAGATAATCCCTGCTAAGTCTAAACCTTAACCCAAAGTACTCACAGCAAACCACCTCTTCTTCATTAAAAGAAACCTGTGCCACTGGGTTACTCTGCTGGGAATGATCTGGCTTGTCTTCTTGCTGTTTTGCAGGGGTTCCTGGAGATACATGAGTCATTCTGTCAACATGCTCATGACCAAGGCTTGAATTCTTAGAGTAATGACCAAGGCTTGAGTTCTTGGAGTATCTTTGGATCTTTCCCTCGTTTGTGCCCACACCAGATACCAGGCCCTCTGGCCTTGCTTCCTCTTGATCTGCATCAGAAATTGGGCTCCTCTGTGAAGTTTTCGAATCTGACAGCTGGGGTTCAAGAGCAGAAAGTTTATTTTGGCTCTGTTCATCCATCTGGGACTGAACAAAGAGCTCAGTGCTATTCATCATCATTTCCGCGTCACTTGTCAGGATGCTCGTTCGAATCCCAGATGCAGATTGTGAGTCCACAAGATAGTTCTGTCCTGTTTAAAAAGTTTTAAAACAAATTTTATGTGAAAAACTCTTCAAGGTCATAGGGCTGTACTTTACTACAAGGACTTGTATAATTTAAGTCATTCAACCAAATTTTACTCCTCATGAAACTGTAAGACCCCACTTCAGTGCCCCCAACTCTCCCTACCAAACCAATAGAGACCTCAGTACCCACAGATGAAGATGACCCCAAACAATTCCTGTGGTTTAAAATCACCAAACTGGTGATTTTTAAGTGTATACAATATTTATTAATTTATTAATTAGTAAGTGTATGCACATATTTAAGTATATACAATCAAAGGAACTGCCAAGGCAGAGCCTCATTCTAATCTTGCTTCCCAAATACCACTCTGTTTCTGCAAATGTGTCAGTAAAAGTTAAATTCTAAAATATAGACCACTCTTCAGTAACTGCTTCTAAAAGCCCCTTTACATAAAGCCCTGCCTCCCAAAAGAGAAGTAACAACACAAAAGGAACCTTTGCTCATCAGCATGTTCTGTTCCACTCTGCCCTCAAAAGCCTGCATATCCACAGCTTTGCGGGTTTTTGGCCTCCGGAGCAAGCCCCTCTTTTCAACGGTGTCTGGGGCCATCAAGGAACCCACAGACATCCGAAGGGATCTGTAGGGAAAAAATAATTTGTCAAAATGACAAACACCACTTTTATCCTCAGAATACAGACATGATGGCACTAACAGTGACATATTTGGCAGAACTATGAAAAATTTCCCAAAAACATCCTTGAAGGTTATATGTCAGTCTTTAAATAAATTGTTTATTTTCAAAGTATCACCCAACATCAGGATATCTATCACAGAGATCAGGAAGCAGACTTTTAACAGCCTCCCTGAGGCACCGTAACACTACAGCTGACAAAAGGGTCAGAAACTTTAAAAATCTTAAATAACAAAAAGAAAAAATGGAAAAACAAATGCTTGAGAGTAAAGACATACTCTAGATGACAGTGGGGGTGGTAGGACTTCCCAACAAGTTTAAGAAGCTACTTAGTATCAATACTCTCAGCAAAGTACAGCTACCAACACATTGTGACTGTTTTGAGACGGGAGCTGATAGCAACACAAAGTACAGGAAAAGATGTTTCTGACTGTAGGTGTTTAGTAACCTGGAGACTGATCATGCTCAATGACCTCCTGGCCCTCCCTCCAAGAAACCCAGTTAAAAAGGGGCATCAGAAGTACAGAATGCAGCCCCAAGAAGCATCTTGTGTGGCACCCCAGGCAAGGGCTGCAGTGAGAAAGGTGGAATAATGTGCTGACTTTGGCCAGGGTCAGTTGGAAAGTACACAGGCAACACAGGACTCACCAAAAGACTTTTAAAGTTCAGAAAATACTGCATAGATGCAACAGATGTGATGAGACTATTAACAGGCTGGGATAATATCCTAAGGTATATTGTGTACTGATTTGCTGTTGGAAGCATGAGAAGGAAAGGAAAAAAGGAATGATCCCAGCAAGTAAAAAGAGGATCAATAGTAGCAATGCAAGCTAGACCAACCCAGGCACACAGTGCAGAGCCACAATTCTGAAAATCAAAAGGTGTGTGGTGTAACACCTGCAAATTCCATCAGCAGAGGGGCAGATGACTCTTACTGCTGACACTAACACAGGTGTTTGACATGAACCCAGGTATCTGCACTGTTTTTCACCACTTCAGATGTGATCATCCCTAGGACAGCCAGAAGCAAAGACATTTTAGGTTACACTCACTGAGTCATAACTGTGCTGTCCAACGTCGACTGAGCTAGAAAAAAATGATGGTACATTAACTGAGAAATTACCCCTTTACACAACAGGCTACAGGAATACCCCAATGGATCTTCCTCTTTTCAGAGGCAGTCATGCTACAATCCTCAAACGCCACATTTTGGTGCAAACAGAATTAGATAACTGGGTCACTTCACTATTTCTTGTCTACATTTCAGAACTACATATTAGAAATCTAATAAGTAATTTCTGAAAGAGTAAGAAAATAGATATTTCAATGAAAATTTAACATGGCATGTACCTGCAGATTTAATAATTTAAATTTTACCACATTGATAATGTTAGGCCTTGGTCACAACCACCCTTCAGCAAATTAACCCAAACACATCTGGAGCTTTAGAAGCACAGATAACTATTCCACAAACGCTTGATGAAACTGGAACTCAAACCTGTTCTGCTCACAAAGAATTCTGTAATTATTTTATATAATTGCAATGGAAAGTATGCAGCTGCTTGTATTTTAAAGTTTCTAGAATTGAGAGGAAGACAGGAACTCCCTCCTCTGGAGACACTTCAAAACTCAAAAAGCACCAAGTTGCACAAGTAGACAAGAAGTTATATATCGTTGTGGCAGAGCCTAGAACTTGGCTTTGAAAGGTTTATTTTAAATTTGATAGGATGGGGGCTTTTACCTTCTCCATTATCCCCTTTGCATGAGACATTGCAATCTGGATTCCAAACCCACAACTGCCCAGCTGGGCAGCTCCCAACAACTAAGCTGAGCAGGGGAGAACCAGCTGACAGCAAATGCAGTGCTGAACAGGGAAATTCTTGACAGCAGCCTTACCTTGGTTCTGGGGAAGACGCCTCTCTGCTGCTCTCTCAAATTCAGAAATGCTGAGTTTCTTTCTCTTCTTTGTCATGTGGAACACAGTAACAGATGTGTTCTCAGAACCAACATCTGGCAGCTGCAATCCCCCCCTACCAAAACAAACCAAGCTGGAGAGGCATTTCTGATAATCCCACCTGACAAGATGCAATTCTGATCACTGAAACACAAGTAAGAGAAGCCCTGCTCCCCAGTCCCACAAGAACTGCAGCTATACCAGGCAGTATAATAAAAGTGAAAATTATAAAAAATCCCTACTCACATGCTGGAAACCCTCTTAGACGGGACTTCTGAATGAGCTTCTTCCGTGTCTTCATGGTAAGTTACCTGACGTGCCAGCGGTGAAACTTGGGGTTCTGCCAACAAACCAGAACATTTTCTTTCCACCATTCAATACAGCAAGAGCACCAAAATGCAGCACGGTGTCACATCTACACTATAGGCTGCAAATAACATTTACTGGTTAAAATAAAGACCCAGTGAGAACTGCTTGGCTTATACTCCTGGGAAGCCTGGCAGTGACAAGGCCACTGGTGACAGATGGCAGCACGGGGGTTCCCTGCACTGCAGCAGAACTCTGTAACTCACACCTGACCCCACAGCCAAAGGCAGCACCACGATTATGTGCTCAGTCAGCAGGATAAGACCCAGTGAAGAGGGTTTTGAAGAGCATCTTCAAAGCTATGATTTCACCAGGGTAAGGCCTGGTCTGTCAGACAGTTATATCCCACATTCGGACACACTGCAGTGATTCCTTTGTTACATGAATCAGTCACACATCGATCTGATTTCTGTTCTGTGTAACAGGGAAAGGGTAATGGGTTACCAAGGAAGACCCCGTTTTCCCAACTCTACCAAAACACTGTCTTTCTGTTCTGAATTCTCCTGAAAAAAAAGACACTTACGGTTCTGGATGACTCTCTTGAGCATAATCCGTGGTGTGCCATTTCTGATATCAGGGAACACTGCCAGTCTCTGCTTCGCCAAGGTGCTTCTGACAGATTTACTCTTGTTTTCTACACTCAATGCAGGCTAGAGGGAAATCAAGAGACAAGCAATTCAAAACAAGTATTTTCATTATTAAAGACCCAAACATCAAAAGCAGACACCACCCATCTGCTAATAACAAGCTAAGCCAGCTGATAAGAAACTTTTTCCAAATTCCAAAGAGAAATCGCGCGTGTTGGCTTTTTGAAAATGATGGCATTTTCCATGTGGACGGGAGACAATTCAGCTCAGGGCATCACCCAGGTGGGTTCCACCATAAAACTCTCCTGTGGACCAAATCCTGAGCGGCCTCAGCGCACAGCGGCGACCTCAACCCGCCGAGCTGCGGGCTACCCGACGAGCGCTAAAGTCAGGGCTTTCGGCCCGTTTTCCACGATTAAAGGCGAGCAAGGGTGAGGGAGCGGCCTCCGCTCCTGCTTCAAGGGCCTCGCTTTGGTCTCAAACAGAGAGCGACCGGGCGGGCGGCGCCGGGAGAACCCCACGGGATGATCGATTCCAACAGTGACTCTCCTTTCCTCCCCTCCCTCCCTCCCGGACCCCTTGCTGCACCTGGGCCGCCGCCCGCGCGTTGTGGCGGCCGCTGCGCCTGTAGCCGAGCCTGGCCCGGGATCGCCTGTCGGCCATGGCTGGCCCGGTAACGGCCGCAGCTCCCGCGTCCCGCCGCCTCTCGCGAGATGCGTGCGCGCGCGCAGGGAGGGGCCGCGGCGCAGTGTGGGGCGGGTAGTTCCGCCGGCGACGCGGTGCATTGTGNGGCCCCGCGGCCGCCGCCGAGGCCCCTGCAGGGGGCGCGGCCGAGGACGTGAAGCCCATCGACCTGACGGTGCAGGTGGAGCTCGGGGCCGCCGCCACCATCGGGCCCAGCCCCGTGCGGCTGCCGGTGCCAGTACCGGCGGCGGCGGCGGCGGGGGAGGAGAGCCCGGTGGAGGGCGGCCCCCCCGATCACTCGTACTCGCTGTCGTCGGGCACCACGTCGGAGGAGCTGCTGAGGAAGCTGAACGAGCATCGCGACATCATCGCGCTGCTGGAGGTGAAGATGAAGGAGATGAAGGGCAGCATCCGCCGCCTGCGCCTGGCCGAGGCCCAGCTCCGCGAGGAGATCCGCGAGAAGGACCGGCTGCTCCACGCCGCCAGCGCCGGCACCCGCAAGCGCCACGGCCTCTGAGGGCTGCCAGGGCCCGGCCCGGCGCGGGGCTCTCCATCCCGGAGCCTCTGCCGCCCTCGGTGCGGTGCCGGGCAGAGCAGAGATGGGATGGACCGCGGCCCCTCGGTGCCCGGCTCAGCCCACGCCACTGCAGCCCTCAGCCGGGCAAGGCCTCGCCATCGGATTCCCCTGCCTGGACTGGATCAGCTCGGTGCCGAGCCCCGCTATTGCCCCGACGTTATCTCCGGTGTCGCCTCGCGCCGGGCCCATCAAACCCGCTCCGTGCCGGCAGTGTCAGAATGCGCTGCTCGTAGCGTGGATGGGACCCGAGTCGTCACTAAGTGGACGTAGGGTATCAGTTTTCAGCAAATAAACTCGCTCTGTGTCAAGTGAGGTAACAGCAACACTACCCTGGAGAAGGCGTGTCCGACTGCCTGGGCACTGTACCCGTCATAGGAATGGTCGGTGATGTCGCGTTCAGCCTCGCTCAGTAGAGGAAAGCTTTAGAAACCCTCTCAGGGTGATGTGTTTCTTCAGTAAATTACTGATGCCATAAAAGACTGCTGTTCCTAGCGTGACAGAACCCCCAAATTCAAGAGTGTTCTTGTACCGTGTACTTTCTGCTTTCTCTGCAGCGTGTGCGTGTTGGTTACAGGTGTCTCCATGCTCTCCACACCAGGAAGGATTACAGTCTGGTACAAAGAACCCGGTGGCATTTGACAGCTGTAATTTATCTCGTTGGCTTAAGACTCCCTCTGATGAAATGGAGGCTTTGTAACACATCAGAATTTTAATCCTTGGCTTTCGTTCAGAGAACCAGGGTGAAACAGAAGTGACTTTACCTGCAGTGGTTGCAAACCTTTCCTGTCTAATCCTAAACTAGTTGGCATGACTATTAATCTGTACATTAGGCAAGACCATACTAAAACCTGCTTGTGTGTTCTAAACCAAGATTTAAGAGTATTGTAACAAATCTATGTGGAATGGTTGTGTAGTTTCTGTTTCTAGCCAGCATCAGTCCCTTCACTTTCTGCAACAGGAAACCAAATCAGCATTGGCTAGAAAGAGGGTGGAGTGAGGGTAGCAAAGCCACGGGTTTGGCTTGGTTATGCGCTTCCAGCCTGGCTGGTGGAACAGATCCCCAACAGTTTGGAGGAGAAGGAGAGAATCTGGTGCCCCAGCACAACCCTGTGGCAATGGGTGATGACGATGGATGTTGAGCACAAGAGGCACATCACCACAGTGTGCCCACATTCACCTTCGAGGGAAGAATTCCCAGGTGTTCCCTGGGTCTGTGAGATCCTTCCAGAACCAGAGTGCACCGCACTCAGTCGATTGGGATGTCACTTTTGCTAAATTTTGTAGAGGTATTTTCTAAATGTAAAAAGTATCTTTAGTTTGAAATTATGTAATCTTTGTAACACTGGCTAATGTAGCTTTACAACCATCAGCTTCAACACTGTATACAATGGAACAAAAGGGCACCATGGGGTTTTGTAACCGGAGGTTTCTCTGTAGATCCTGAAGCCTGTTCAGCTCCAGGTTGTCACAGCCTGCTATGTGATGCATGGGTCATTTTTTATTAACGTGTGTGCCAAGTTGGGTGGTCATCTGTGAGGATACTACATGTCTATCCATGTACTAAGTATTTCCCGTTACTTCAGTTTAATTTATTCTCCAATCTGATATGTGGCTCTCCAGCTCTGTGCTAGACTGATTTTTCTGCGAGTCGTTAGCAGCAGTTTTTATGTTTGGTTGGTTTGGCTTCTTGTTTTGGGTTTGTTTTTGGTTTTGTTTTTTTTTTTTTTTGTAGGACAAGCAGATACCTGCTCCACCATGGGATCTAACATATGTGATTGGTCCAGCAGCTCTAGATGCTCCCATCAAGACAAGACAAGACAAGACAGTAGGCAGCACAACATCCCTCCTTGCAAACGAGGCTGGTTGTGCATCTGAGCTTGTTGAGAACGTGCATGTCGTGACAGTCATGGTACTTTTTCTACCATTGGGATGCACTTCAGGATGTTCAGCCATTCAGCCTCGCTGGACTGGTTACCTGCTGGACTGTTTGACTTCTCCAGGTTACACTGAGGTGCTAACATGCTTAATTTTAATAAAGTATATTTTGTTTTCTTACGTTTCCTGTCTCCTTGTGGTGTGTGTATGTATTTCTGAAAGGTTTGTGGCTGTAGCTTGTCCTTTCTTTCATAACATCTTTTTATTCCTCGTGAACTCCACGGCTGGAACAGCAGGAATATCTTTACATTTGTGTAGGATGAGGAAGAGGAGTTTGAGGTCAGTTCAGTGTACCACACACCTACCTAAGCAGAGGTTGGAGCCGTTTTGATGAGCAATCAGTCACAGGGTGCTCTCTGTGTAACCAGAAGGGGTTTGAGCAGGGAGCCAGGCTTCCCATAGGGCTTCCCCCAGCATAACTCTCCTGTCCAGTGCCTGGTGGAGGAAGAAGGCATGGCCTCCCATGAACCAGCCTAGAGCAGGGAAGAGTTTGCGTGTGCTCTTAGAGCTTGTAATTCCACTTGCCAAAGTTCCTGGTTTCACACTGCTTTAGAGCTATTAGTCTCAAGCAAATGTGAGCAGCAAAAAATTTCAGCTGTGCCTCAACCATCACATTTTTGTGTTGAACTGGGAATGTTAAATGCAACTGCAGGGGGGGGAGGTGATTGTCCCACTCTGCTCTGTGCTGATGCAGCCTCACCTCGAGTCCTGGGAGCAGATTTGGGCACTATGGTATAAGAAGTATCTAAAGCTGTAACAGAGCATCCAAAAGAGGCCAAGAGGATGGTGAAGGGTCTAGAGGGGAAGCCATGAGAGGAGCGGCTGAGGACACTTGGCCTGTTCAGCGTGGTGAAGAGGATACTGAGGGCAGAGCTCGTTGTGGGCTGCAGCTTCCTCAGGAGAGGCAGCAGAGGGGCAGCACCGATGGCTGCTCTCTGTGACAGAACCTGAGGGAACGGCTGAAGCTGTGCCAGGGGAGGTTTAGGCTGGGTGTTAGGAAAGGTTCTTCACGCAGAGGGTGGTCGGGCTTTGGAAGGGGCTCCCAGGGAGGCGCTCACGGAACGTTCGCACAACGCCCTCAAGTGTAGCACGGCCCGCGAGGGGCGCCCAGCGGTGTCAGGATGGCCGAGCGGTCTAAGGCGCTGCGTTCAGGTCGCAGTCTCCCCTGGAGGCGTGGGTTCGAATCCCACTTCTGACAGCTTCTATTTTTGCGTTTCGCTCGCCAGGAGTTAATTACTTATTTTCTTTTAATTGCGCGCTTGTGGTCATGTAATGTTTTTTTTTCATTCACGACCCCACCCACCTTCCCCAGTCAAAAGCGGCCGCAGGGCGGCGCAAAATTAGCTGTCAGAAGTGGGATTCGAACCCACGCCTCCAGGGGAGACTGCGACCTGAACGCAGCGCCTTAGACCGCTCGGCCATCCTGACCTGCCGCTACAGCGTTTCTTGCAGCCCTGTCGCATCCCGGATCCCAGCTGGGCTGTCCTGTCCGGTCACTGCCGGGACACCCCGGGCACAGCCCCGGGCTCGGCCCTGTGTCACCGTCCCCATTAACGACCTGCGTCATGAGGCCCGGAGCACCCTCGGCACCTAACACCAAACTCGGAGCAGTGGCTGATAGTCCAGAGGGTCCTGCTGCCACCCAGAGGAACCTGGACCAGCCCGACGTACGGGCTGGCAGGAATCTGCTGGAGTGGAGGGTGATGACGCACTGAGCAGATTGCCCAGAGAAGCGGTGGCTGCGCCGTCCCTGGAAGGCCAGAGGCTTGGAGCAACCTGGTCTAGTGGAAGGTGCCCCTGCGTGGCAGGACGTTGGAACGAGGTGCTTTAAGATCACTGCCAACCCAAATTATTCCAGGATTTAACAAGGAGACGAGTGTCGCCCGGCCCCCTCAGAGGAGCAATGCCAGGCACCA
>VZTZ01038394.1:347270-397769 GCA_013400955.1 Drymodes brunneopygia | reverse complement strand
CGCGCCCCGCCTCGGAGGGGCCGTGCCGGGGCCGTCCTGGGGCCGGTGCTCGGCATGGCGGGGCTGCCCGGCGCCCGGAGCGCCTCCCCGGGCTCCCCCGCGGCCCTGGACGGCTCCTTCTTGCTGTCGCCACTCGGGGGGCTGATGTGCGCCCAGGCCGTGAGTACCGGAGTGTGGGTGCGGCGGAGGGGGGCGGGCATCACCCACTTCGGTGCTTTTCTTCAGCTGGAAATAGCGCAGGTTGTCTCTGGCTGCCACTGCTACCCCATCTCCCCTGTCTAACCCTAGTTAATCGCCTCCTCTCTCCTCCTTCCCTCTGTAAAGCCAGAGGAAAATTCGGATTCTTGTCCTCACACCCCTTTGCCGGCTGTAACTCCGCTCGGTGCCCGGTGGTTCCCAGTGCCAGGCACCGGCTGACCCGTGCGGCATCTCCGCGGGGCACAGCCGGTGGGTCGGGGGTCTGTGAAGCACGGTGACTCCAGCTGAGGTGTGCTGGGGTGGTTCGAGGGGCTCTCACGCTCCCTGGACACTCCCAACTCTCAGGCTGTTCTCCAGGCTTTGGCGGCTGCTCTCAGGGGAGCCCAAGGGTCTTTGCACCGTCAAACCGAGCAGCCGCATCACCTCCCCATTGCTTCAGCATCGGAGGCAGCCACCCGCTGGTGCTGTCCCCTGCCCCGCGGGTGCCACATGAATGCACGAGGTGGGCGTTCGGCTGCGTACTGGGCCACTGGTGACCTGCCCACGGTGCTGCCCCGCCGCTTTGGAGCCTGCTCACTGCTCCCCTCTCCTCGGGGCAGAGTAGTGGGATGTGCCCTGAGCAGCCACTGTGAAACAGCTGGCACAGACCCGGCTCCTGGCTCCAGATTCCAGCCCCTGGGCAGGGCTGAGCTGGTGGTGACACAGTGACAAATGCTCAGGGAAAGGGCTGGGAAGGATGCTGCTGGGGGTGCCTTGTAGGAGCGTCAGGAAAGAGAGATGGATTCAAAACCAGCAGCAGAGACCTTTCAGCCTTGCAGCTGGTCCCACCTCTGCAGCCCCTTGCTCAGGCCAGACTGTAAATCAGGCTCCTGATTCCCCCGCCAGCAGCCGGGCCGGGGCAGCCCACACGTGCCGCCTCCCACTCCCGCAGGAGCCCCCTCTACATGTTTCTCCCCAGCACATATTTTGCGATCACGAGTGTCAGAAATGGATGTGACAGACAAGGAGGCATTGTCGGGGCAGCCGAGCACCAGGGCGTTGGGCGCGGGCAGGACAAAGGCTGTTGTGTTTCTTCCATGACAATAAGTGGTGCGGGCTTACACGGGGGCAGAGCAGCTTTTCCTTCTCCTGCCGAGTGTGCCGCTGCTTTCCTGGAGCGAGGGGAACCCAAGCTCTGTTGGTGCTGGTGTGCCCGGGCTTGTGGGCGATGTTCCGTGTTCCAACTGCAGGAACCAGCCCTGAACATGATCCGTTTCACCCCGCAGGTGCTCGGTTTGCTGGTGTGGTCTCTCGTCGCCGCCACAACGTATCACCTCCACGCGGCCTACGGCTGGGTGATGTTTGTGTCCCTCTTCTTCTGGATACTAACACTCCTTTTCTTCGTGACTTACCTCCTGCAGCTTGATCAGAAGTTCTACATGGTCCCCTGGCCCCTCGTGGTGCGTAGCTGAGAGGGAATGAGGGGGGATCCCAAGAGGGAGACTCCTGGAAAGATAGTCTAGGAAGGTTTCAGTCTCTTCTGGGCTGTTGGAACCAAGTCCCCTGCACTTTGCACAGTGACATGGTTTCATTCTGCTCCTCAATTGTTCAGAAAATAAATGCTCAAACCAGAAAGTCCTGTGTCAATCCAGAAAGTTGCAACCACCAACTGCTGCAGTTGTGGTGTCATCCAAAAACCTCCCAGCACAACCTTGGGAGCATTTAATGTGATCTTAACCAGAATTGTTCCCAGTGTGAGGGGCTGGACCCTTTGCCTCTACTTCTCCTGGGGAATGGGGAGGAATGTGAACCTGCGCCTTTTGCTCCTGCCTCATCCCAGCACGCACGAGCCTGAGCCCAGCCCTCACGACCTCCTCTTTGCTTTCCCAGCTGATGATCTACAACGCTGTGGCCACCGTGCTGTACCTCACAGCCTTCGTGACGTGCGCGGCTGCCGTGCAGCCGACGTCGTGGCGGCAGTGGGACTACAACCGCAGAGCTGCCGCCTCCGTGAGTACCGGCGGGCAGGGGAGGGCCAGGGGGCTGGGGAGTCACCCTGGTCACACGTGGGGTGTGCTCCTCTTCCAGTTCTTTGCTGCTGTCACGATGATCATCTACGGGGTCAGCACCTTCTTCAGCTTCCGTGCCTGGAAAGGGCTCGGCAGCAACGCGGCCACCAGCCAAGTGTCTGACCACGCGTAAGGAGTGGACAGCAAAGCCCAGCCAGGGGCCACCCTGCGCCAGCTGGTGCCAGGCTTGGTGGCTCAGAGCCTCATGTGCCACCAGGGCTTGTTTTGGGACCAGCCTGTGCTGGCAGCAGTGGTCAGCACTGGGTCACATGGATGCTGCCCTGTGGTTTCTGATGATGCTTCCAGCTGATGTGCCCGCAGCACAACGCCACCAACATCGCCACCGGGGGACACGGACTGGACTCGCTGGGGCTGCAGCTCCTGCTCATCCCCGGGGTCATCCAGATCCTCACTGGAGCAGCACCACTGGGAGAGCTCAGCCAGTTTGGCACAGTCCAATACTAAAATTCACTAACCCATGCCCAGGCTCCCCTCTCTGCTCATTCACAGCTACAGTGTAAGTAATGCAATTAACAGGATGCAGAAACAGTGGCAGAGCTGGAAGATGAGAAGTGAAGAAAAGGAAGCAGTCGTAAGTGCTCTTGTATTGATTTCTAACAATTTGAATATGAATTTTGTGCTTAAATAAAAACATTCTTAAATCCAGCACTGGAGTCTGTCATGAGAAAACTTGTGAGGAGGCAGCACAAACTGCATGGCGAGGACAGCAGAGATGTCACTGCAGAGGTGACTGTCCCTTCCCATTCCATGTGGGTTTTAGCCCATGGGCTATGGAAAGAATAAGTCCACAGAGTTCAGCTCTCATTGCTTTATGCACACACACGCTCAGACCGCGCATCAAAGACCACAAGAACACGAACGAGGTGCCAAGGCTTTGATCACTCCCTCTTCCTGGCTCAGCACCACACACTCCTGAGTTCACCTAATTAACCAGCAAGTCAATTTTGCCCGTTAGCTGCAGGTCATTTTCAGAAGTTACAAACAAGTCTGCAAATGCTCTGGGAACACAGGCAGGATCAGCACCTCGGGAGAGGGAAGAACCACACTCCTCCCCCGTGCTGCAGACCACAAATTCACCTTTTGGGTGTTTGTCAGAGTGAGAAGTGATGCCCAGCCAGGCAGAGCAGCTTTTCCTTTCACACCCTCCTCCTACAAGGTAGTAAAAGTAGATTCAGTGAGTTCAAAAGTGAGTTCAAAGGTGAGCTGCACTGCAAATCTTACTGAATGCTCTGCATAGGAGATGTTTACCATAGGAGATGTGTAGGCTGTCTGCAGAGGCAGGCTCAGGAAATGGAACTGCATTGATGGAAGGTGAGAACTGAAAAGGAACTGGATGCATGGCATTGGCCCATGACAGATCTGCCTTTATTTGGTTGTCAGTGAGTAAATCCAGGGTCAAATTTCCACAATTATGAATATATAGACATATATATATGAATCACGAACAGTAAGAAAATAAAAAAAATAAAATTAACAAAACTTACCATGGGAGGTCACTATTGAATTCCACAGTCTAAATAGGAAGTTTACTTATAAACACTGGTAAAGGACACCAGTCTCAGCCTTCCAAACTCTGACACATTCCAAATTAATTTGGTTAGCATTTCTCCAGATTCAACTGCATCACCAGGCAACTGAGGCTCCAGAATTGTCATCTCTCTAAGAAGGATGTGACCAAGAAAATGATGTGCTGTTCCTATAAAGCAGCTGATGGCTGATCAGCATGAATCCTGCCTTGGCACCTTGTAAACAACTTCCCTGCACACACTGACTTCTCAGTTAAAACTACATCCCTGAGAACTGAGCACCTTTTACTACCAGGTGGCCAGGCTGGATGGGATTGTGAGCAACCTGCTCTAGTGGAAGGTGTCCCTGCCCATGGGAGGGGGGTTGGAACTGGATGATTTCCAGTTAAGCAATGGTGCTGCAGGAACAGAAGGAATAAACTGTTCTCTGTGCTCAGCAGAGACAAGACAAAGAACAACGAGCTCAAACTGCAGCTCAGGCACTTTCTATCAGAGTGCAAAAGGCTCCCTGCGGCAGCAGCAGCACCTGGGCACTGCAGAAAACTGCCCAGACAAAGCACGGCGGCTTCTAAGAACATCCTGGCAGACACTTTAGAAGTTTGGGCAGAGCTGGGGAAGGGAAGGCTGCCTCTAACAGTCTCTTCCATCCATTTTGTAAAAAGGTATAAAAATTCCAGAAAGCTTTGATTTCAGTCCCTGAAGAGGGTCCCACAGTCGTGGCCCAGCCCCACCCACACCCGCCGCCCTCACAGCCACTGTGGGGCCGAGTCCCCGCCCCTCTGTCCCCACTGTCTCTCGGGAATCGCTGCCTTTCACCTCTGAAATCTGAATAGACCTTGCTTAAAATACAACAGAACTCCCTTCAGAATGACTTGTTTAATGGTTTAATGAAGTCACCACTAATGCACTGCTTAAATCCAGACTTCGACCTTCTTTTTCCTAGAAACATGGAAAAGACAAAGAAATCCGTGACTCCACGCTCTTTTGGAATAAGCATTTCAAAAAACGAAATAGCCAATATTTTCTCTGTTTGCTGCATGAAATCAATATAAAATCGCATGCTGCTTGAGCCTCTGTGATTGAATGTGGACCCAAAAAGATTGTGCAGGAATCCCTGGGGTGAGGGGGCTGTCACCCTGCCAGTGTCTGTCCCTGTCAGAGCAGAGTCTTGCTCACAGCTGGTCGGGAATGCTGCACCCGGGGCTCAGGGATCTACTGAAATCTGGCTCCTGTTGTTTGCCTCTCAAGAGACCCCAACCTGCAAATCCCAACTGAAACTCCTCCTGCTGCTGATACATGAACCGACTCTTTCTCTTCAGCCTGTCCCCATTTCCACAAAATTCACAGCGATGGGGAAGGGGCAGAGGCATAACCATAACTGTGACTGTTTTCCTCCTTGTCAAACAGGACTGGACAGACACTGGAGAGCACTGGTTTTCATTTTGCTAGGAAGAACCTCATCCAAAAACCTTAGCACTTTTGTCTATTTCTCCAGCTGGCACAGAGAGGAGAAGACATATGAAAGAGGCGTAAAAAGCTAATTTTGGCTAGACTAGGAATAAAAAATAAAAAAAGATACTATAGAGTCAGAATGGCCAAGGTGGGAAGGGACCTCTGGAGGTCATCTGGGCCAAAGCCCACACTCAAGCAGGGTCACTCAGGACCATGTCTAGACAACTTTAGAGTATCTCCAAGGATGGANCCGTGAGTACCGGCGGGCAGGGGAGGGCCAGGGGGCTGGGGAGTCACCCTGGTCACACGTGGGGTGTGCTCCTCTTCCAGTTCTTTGCTGCTGTCACGATGATCATCTACGGGGTCAGCACCTTCTTCAGCTTCCGTGCCTGGAAAGGGCTCGGCAGCAACGCGGCCACCAGCCAAGTGTCTGACCACGCGTAAGGAGTGGACAGCAAAGCCCAGCCAGGGGCCACCCTGCGCCAGCTGGTGCCAGGCTTGGTGGCTCAGAGCCTCATGTGCCACCAGGGCTTGTTTTGGGACCAGCCTGTGCTGGCAGCAGTGGTCAGCACTGGGTCACATGGATGCTGCCCTGTGGTTTCTGATGATGCTTCCAGCTGATGTGCCCGCAGCACAACGCTACCAACATCGCCACCGGGGGACACGGACTGGACTCGCTGGGGCTGCAGCTCCTGCTCATCCCCGGGGTCATCCAGATCCTCACTGGAGCAGCACCACTGGGAGAGCTCAGCCAGTTTGGCACAGTCCAATACTAAAATTCACTAACCCATGCCCAGGCTCCCCTCTCTGCTCATTCACAGCTACAGTGTAAGTAATGCAATTAACAGGATGCAGAAACAGTGGCAGAGCTGGAAGATGAGAAGTGAAGAAAAGGAAGCAGTCGTAAGTGCTCTTGTATTGATTTCTAACAATTTGAATATGAATTTTGTGCTTAAATAAAAACATTCTTAAATCCAGCACTGGAGTCTGTCATGAGAAAACTTGTGAGGAGGCAGCACAAACTGCATGGCGAGGACAGCAGAGATGTCACTGCAGAGGTGACTGTCCCTTCCCATTCCATGTGGGTTTTAGCCCATGGGCTATGGAAAGAATAAGTCCACAGAGTTCAGCTCTCATTGCTTTATGCACACACACGCTCAGACCGCGCATCAAAGACCACAAGAACACGAACGAGGTGCCAAGGCTTTGATCACTCCCTCTTCCTGGCTCAGCACCACACACTCCTGAGTTCACCTAATTAACCAGCAAGTCAATTTTGCCCGTTAGCTGCAGGTCATTTTCAGAAGTTACAAACAAGTCTGCAAATGCTCTGGGAACACAGGCAGGATCAGCACCTCGGGAGAGGGAAGAACCACACTCCTCCCCCGTGCTGCAGACCACAAATTCACCTTTTGGGTGTTTGTCAGAGTGAGAAGTGATGCCCAGCCAGGCAGAGCAGCTTTTCCTTTCACACCCTCCTCCTACAAGGTAGTAAAAGTAGATTCAGTGAGTTCAAAAGTGAGTTCAAAGGTGAGCTGCACTGCAAATCTTACTGAATGCTCTGCATAGGAGATGTTTACCATAGGAGATGTGTAGGCTGTCTGCAGAGGCAGGCTCAGGAAATGGAACTGCATTGATGGAAGGTGAGAACTGAAAAGGAACTGGATGCATGGCATTGGCCCATGACAGATCTGCCTTTATTTGGTTGTCAGTGAGTAAATCCAGGGTCAAATTTCCACAATTATGAATATATAGACATATATATATGAATCACGAACAGTAAGAAAATAAAAAAAATAAAATTAACAAAACTTACCATGGGAGGTCACTATTGAATTCCACAGTCTAAATAGGAAGTTTACTTATAAACACTGGTAAAGGACACCAGTCTCAGCCTTCCAAACTCTGACACATTCCAAATTAATTTGGTTAGCATTTCTCCAGATTCAACTGCATCACCAGGCAACTGAGGCTCCAGAATTGTCATCTCTCTAAGAAGGATGTGACCAAGAAAATGATGTGCTGTTCCTATAAAGCAGCTGATGGCTGATCAGCATGAATCCTGCCTTGGCACCTTGTAAACAACTTCCCTGCACACACTGACTTCTCAGTTAAAACTACATCCCTGAGAACTGAGCACCTTTTACTACCAGGTGGCCAGGCTGGATGGGATTGTGAGCAACCTGCTCTAGTGGAAGGTGTCCCTGCCCATGGGAGGGGGGTTGGAACTGGATGATTTCCAGTTAAGCAATGGTGCTGCAGGAACAGAAGGAATAAACTGTTCTCTGTGCTCAGCAGAGACAAGACAAAGAACAACGAGCTCAAACTGCAGCTCAGGCACTTTCTATCAGAGTGCAAAAGGCTCCCTGCGGCAGCAGCAGCACCTGGGCACTGCAGAAAACTGCCCAGACAAAGCACGGCGGCTTCTAAGAACATCCTGGCAGACACTTTAGAAGTTTGGGCAGAGCTGGGGAAGGGAAGGCTGCCTCTAACAGTCTCTTCCATCCATTTTGTAAAAAGGTATAAAAATTCCAGAAAGCTTTGATTTCAGTCCCTGAAGAGGGTCCCACAGTCGTGGCCCAGCCCCACCCACACCCGCCGCCCTCACAGCCACTGTGGGGCCGAGTCCCCGCCCCTCTGTCCCCACTGTCTCTCGGGAATCGCTGCCTTTCACCTCTGAAATCTGAATAGACCTTGCTTAAAATACAACAGAACTCCCTTCAGAATGACTTGTTTAATGGTTTAATGAAGTCACCACTAATGCACTGCTTAAATCCAGACTTCGACCTTCTTTTTCCTAGAAACATGGAAAAGACAAAGAAATCCGTGACTCCACGCTCTTTTGGAATAAGCATTTCAAAAAACGAAATAGCCAATATTTTCTCTGTTTGCTGCATGAAATCAATATAAAATCGCATGCTGCTTGAGCCTCTGTGATTGAATGTGGACCCAAAAAGATTGTGCAGGAATCCCTGGGGTGAGGGGGCTGTCACCCTGCCAGTGTCTGTCCCTGTCAGAGCAGAGTCTTGCTCACAGCTGGTCGGGAATGCTGCACCCGGGGCTCAGGGATCTACTGAAATCTGGCTCCTGTTGTTTGCCTCTCAAGAGACCCCAACCTGCAAATCCCAACTGAAACTCCTCCTGCTGCTGATACATGAACCGACTCTTTCTCTTCAGCCTGTCCCCATTTCCACAAAATTCACAGCGATGGGGAAGGGGCAGAGGCATAACCATAACTGTGACTGTTTTCCTCCTTGTCAAACAGGACTGGACAGACACTGGAGAGCACTGGTTTTCATTTTGCTAGGAAGAACCTCATCCAAAAACCTTAGCACTTTTGTCTATTTCTCCAGCTGGCACAGAGAGGAGAAGACATATGAAAGAGGCGTAAAAAGCTAATTTTGGCTAGACTAGGAATAAAAAATAAAAAAAGATACTATAGAGTCAGAATGGCCAAGGTGGGAAGGGACCTCTGGAGGTCATCTGGGCCAAAGCCCACACTCAAGCAGGGTCACTCAGGACCATGTCTAGACAACTTTAGAGTATCTCCAAGGATGGAGACTCCACAACCTCTCTGGGCAAGGAAGCTGTGACAGTGGTCAGAGACCTTCACAGTGACAAATTGCTCCCTTCTGTTCATTTGGAAAACAATGTTCACATATGCAGGAAGTGTGGTGCTCCTGAAGAGCTGCTCCACATGCCAGCTTCATTCATGCTTTCTAGAAATTATCAAATGTGCAGTTTGAGTTGAAAAAGCCACTCAGTGAAGTAATTTTTCTTTTGACTCTGGCACAGCCTTTGATAAAATACAGTGACCTACTGTAGTAACTTTTTCTTTGGCACTCTCAGGTGAAGCTACACAAAACCAACAGCCACTGTGCCAATGAAAACAAACAATGTGATATACTCACAGCTCTGTATTCCAAGAACATTTCTTTGAAAGCCAGAAAGTCTGTAAATGTGAGAAGCAGATCAAATATATCACCTGGCATTTCATCTTTGTGTTGTCTAGGGAGAAAAGAAGTTGGGGAATGAGAAAATTATGTGAGAAAAATGTGTTATTTTAAAATGGTACAAGGTCAAAAAGGACTAGTAGAATAATATCAATATTTAAACAAGAATGTTATTGCAGGTTATCATATAGCAAAACTGCAGCCAAATATTACCATGCAGATTTCCAATCCAACTACATTATTACATTTATCTAAATATCTAAAGACCTAAGAGTAGCACATCAGTCCTTGAAAACCAGACCTGTTTATTTAAGAAACATTAAAATTTAAACAGATACAAATATTTTAAGACACTCAGTTTCCAATTACACTTGATTTTCTTACTCAAGGGGAAAACCAGTGATCTTTAAAAAACAATCTCTTCATGAAGCTGGTTAAGCCAAAATGACCCAATGCAAAAGCTGAACACAAACCAAACTCTTCTCTGAATGCTCCATATGAAAATTGCAATAAAAGAATTTAACCACATGACTGAAACACCACCAGGCTACTGAAGTGCCTGGAAGAGATAAACAAGACCCAGCCTTTTAAGGGTCTGGCTTCAAAGTGACAAGAAATATGAAAATCCTCTAGTGCTCTCATTCTGATTTCTCTTCCTACCCCTTCAAACCCAATATATTTCAGCATGACAATTCAGAAAGGACATGCTGAAGACAAGCAAAGTGGTCAGCCACTGCCTGTTTGAACAATTCTTTTTTTACGTTAAAGTGGAACCAATAGCTAAAGGGAAAACAGCCAAACCTAAGCTTTAAACTAGATAAAAAGAACTGAGAGGCACATAAGTCACTCTTCAACCAAAAGCAAAGCAGGGACTTACTGCAATGAAACTGTGAAAGCAACCATATCAAACCCACGAATCCGATCAAGCAACTTCTCTTCAATGTATTTCTCTACTAAAGAGATCTGAAAAAAAGCCCAGACAAAGCACTCCAGTAAGATCACAAAAGATTTCAAAAGGAGATTTCCAACAGCATCCTTACACTGACACCTTCTTGACACTGCGTGATCCTCACTGGGCACAACTGCAAATTCCTCACTGGGTGTTGCTGGTTCTGTTCTCACAGCAGCCCTGAGGGAGAGCTGCACATTTTTTGCTGGGTATCTTGGGGAGAACAAAAACTGGCTATTTGTATCTAGTTACAAATATTTTTCCAACTCATATAATGGTACTGAAGAGCAGACTGGTCTAGTTTCTTGATTATGCTTTGCATGAAGAATTGACTGAATTATTCAATACAAGAAATAATACAACTGGAAAAGAAAAAACTTTGTTTGCATACATGCTAAACACATTATTTACTACAGCAATGGGCTAAAATTCTAGCCAAGAGAGCTTCACAACTTCCAAAATATCTCTAGAAAATTTCATGTGAAACAATGAACCTAAAAAGAAAAAGCCTTTCTTGCTCATAGATCATGGCTGTGCTTCTGAAGGAGACAGGAATCATGTTGGTGTCTGCTCCATGTAAACCCAGTATTTTATAAAGGGAGAACTATATAAAAATAAAAAAAACAATACATATGAAAAATGGGAAAAGGCATCTTACATATTCATTAAAAATGTCAGTATAGATGAGCTTGTTTTCTTCTGAGTCATCAAACTCCTGGTAGTGCTTCTCCAAAAAATTCCTCTGCATTAACTGGAAATCATCATCTGGGCCACAACAGAAATGCAGCACAGAGTTACGAGTTTGGTCATTCTTTCTGTAACACAAACCCCACATTCACTGGTCCTCTGCTTCCCTGCTGTAACCACAGAGCCCTGCACACGTGCAGAGTTCATCACATCAGCCCCACAGCTGCTGCCAAACCACCACTTCTGACCCATCTGTGAGAGAACAGAGGCTGCTGGTGAAATATTAGCAAAACTGTCCTCCTGGTATACATTTATCAATAGTTATTTATTCTGAATCCCTTTTTGTTCTGTCTCTCAAGTCAGCAAACATCTGTATTTTTTATTAAGTGAATACCTCTTCCCTACAAGAACTCAATGTGAGTTTTTTCCTTTGAATTTAAAAATATTAATGAGACTCGCAGATTAATTTTCAATTGCCAAAAATTTTTTTTCCAGTTGGGGAAGAGTAAAAATAAAGATGGTAGGTCACCATGGAATTCCACAGAATAGGTCTAAATAGAAAGTTTACTTATATACACTGATAAAGGACACCAGTCACAGCTTTCCAAACCCCAACATGTTTGGGCAGAGCTGGGGAAGGAAAGGCTGCCTCTCACAGTCTCTTCCACAGAAATCCCAGAAAGCTTTGATTTCTCTGTGAGATGCACAAGCATCTTTACTGTTTCTCTAAGAAGCAGTGTACTGCAGTGATGTGGAGAATAATCTTCAAGAGTAATAAGCACACAGAAGACTTTCATGTATACTTTTACTACACTCTCAGGTTAGGGGTTCATGGGAAGAAAGGAAGGACAGCTTCCATGAAGCAGACAGGAGCTCTGTATCTTGGGTAATTAACAGAAGAGCAGCTGGCAACATGTTCAGCAGCCCCACTGTTGTCTGTATCTACTTGCACACCTTACCCATTATGATATCCTCCAGATAGCCAACAACTGCATCAAACTCATCAGAAGCTGTGGAGCTGAAAGGAAAGAAAGACAGGACTGCATAAATAAATGTTTTGGCCACAGCAGAAATTCAAGTTAAAATTTAAAAGTGTTAACAAAAACCTACGTACAAATAAACCCAGTAATTATAAGATAACTAAAAAAACTTCCTAGTTTCAACCTACAGAATAATCCATGGCACTGATGAGAAGACTGCTCCATGGAGATTCTCATCAGGCCTCTACTCTATTTCCTCCCAGTAAGATGCCTAATTGCAAGAAAGAATAAATGTTGTTTTACTGGCATTACTGTCAAGGTAATTCTAGTTCTGGTGCAAAAGAATGTAAAGAGTGTAATTAGAACAGCAAATTAAGCCTTTTCCAACCCACAAATCCCAGCTGCTACCAGTTTCCCTTCTCTTTCCTGCATTAACTGCACATGGTGATCACAGAACTGTAGACACTCTAGAGAGTATTTTGAAACACTTATGGAACAACTTAAACTGAGTATATACACAAGTATTACATAACTGAAGAAACTTATAATATTTTTCTTATGCAAGAAATATCCTTATATGCTCAAATAAATGGGATAATCTCCTAAGGTTATTCTATCATGAGCAAATATTAAACACCATTATGCATCTGAGTTCATTCAGGGAAGAAATCTCTGGATCTATTATTGTGCAACTTGCTCAGACACAGTGAGTAATCCATAGGATGTCTTTGGCATTCACAGCTCATCTTTAGTGGGAGATGAACTCTTTCTATATTCTCCAAGGGATGAAAGACAAGCTTTTCTCACTCATGAGGGAAACAAGTCTCAAAGAAACAGGGACATTTGTCTTTAAGAAAAAAATTAGCTTCGATCAGTGAAAGCACCATTTAAATTCAATTGAATGTGTTTCTCATCAGTAAATAGAGCAGGATAGCCCTTCAGACTAAGTTTTGAAAAGCGCATTAAAGTTACTTTGCTATTAGAGAGTACTCCAGTGAAATGAATCCAATAGTAGTTTAGCCGACAATTATAGTTTAACTATAATCAGGCTCGCTCTGATCAGGAAAAGTGAAGATATCTTTGAGGTAAAAAGGCATCTGCTCAGCGAGCGATCTCCTAGCAACAACATTCGTGCTCCTCGGAGATGAACGGAGCCAAGGCAGGGCTGGAAGAGCCCACGAGAGGGCGGCACAGGCCCGGCATGGGGCTGGCCCGGGATGGAGCTGGCCCGGCCCGGCCCGGCCCAGGGGGCACCCCCGGGCAGCTTCCCCTGGGCTCAGCGCTGCCCTTGGCGTGCACTGACTTTTCTAGGGATAATTCCCTCTCTTTTCCCCCCACTAAATAAATGCTAATACTATTTTTATAGCTTATCCTAACAGCAACAGAAAATGCGTTGATTTAAACCCCAGTTTAAGTCTGTGCAAGTGATGGAATTTTAACTGTTCCAAAAGAACCCAATTCCATCTCTTTGTACAACGCACGTGCATCCACACACCTGCAGAGACACGTGCTCACCAATCCCGGGGTTTAATTCACCTCGTCATACCCAGTTTGGGCCAGCACTGTGCTGCTGAGGCAGCCCTGGCACTGGGCATTTGTGAGAGTGTGAGGCTGAAAGAGTTAAATCGATGCATGGCAGAGGCACAGTCACACATCCCCTCCTGCCACAACTCTTGGGGGAAGAGTGTGACAGACACCTGTGGGGTGAGGCAGCTTCTTAGCAGCTGCCAGTGTGAAATGTGGCTGAGGTCACCTGTGAACGGTCTCAAGGTTTAGAAGAACACTCAAACACAAAGAGTCCCCTCTCAGGATCCACAACATAAAACAACACTCTTGAAAAGGAGAAATTCTGAATTTAAAATGAACTCCAAAAAGAGTAATTCCCAGCCTTACACTGCTTGCTCTGATCCCTCAGCAGAGCTACCCAGTGCTACACTGACCACAGTGACATTTAGTTTGAATTCACCTAAACCCTGCACTGATGTTACTCCCTCTTGCAGCTTTGCATTCTGCACCTTTGTTGTCCTAAGAGGCAGAATCTGCTAATCAGTGAGGTCTAAATTCATTTGTGTAATTATATTCCTATAAGGATATTTTAATTAGCAATTAGCTTACTGAAAATCTGACACCTGAGAATGCAGCATACTCACGTGGCTACACACAAACTTTCTCCATCAGAAGTCTCCATTGTTCCTGCCTAGCCAGAGTGGAAGAGACAATCTGTATGTTGCTGCTGTTAGTGGTTATTTCTTCTTTTTGACCAAAGTGCTAAGGAATAACATGACTTAGTGTTAATACAAGTCCAATTGCTATATTGCCATACATTTCCCAAAGAGCGAATCAGGAGATAAATTTTAATTCCTAAACATACGAATTTCAACATCACATTCTTCCAAAATTATTGCTGCCACTTTTCTCTAATAACCCAAATAATCCAGAAACTTTCTCTGCCCATTCAGAGAACTGGCTCAAAATGCCACCAGTCCGTATAAAGGAGTTTTGGGTCACCTCTACATCTTTTCTCCTGAAACATCTCTGACTGACTGTTACAGAAACGAAGAAATAAGATGAAGGTGCCACCCTGCTGCAGTGTGTCCCAGAGCGGGCTGGCAGGCCAGGCGGTCCCAGGGGCCGTGTCCCAGCCGGACTCTCGGCCCGCGGCCGTGAGCAGGTGCCGGGACAGGGCACACGGCACCCGGGGGCCGCTGCCGATGGGAACCCGCTGTTCCTGCGGGGCTGCACCCACGGCCGGCTCCCGGAGCAGCCCCGGGGCATCACCGCGAGCACGGCAGGAGCCGAACACGGCAGGAGCCGAGCGCGGCCCTCATCTCCCCATCCTCAGTCCCGGCGAGGGGCGGGCAAACCCCTCCAGCCCTGTCCCTCCCCCGGCACCCAGCCCGCCTCACTCCTGCTCCTCAAAGGGACGCAGCGGAGCGGGCCGTCACCCTCCCCCCTGCACAAAGCGCCCCTGCANCCCGGCCCGCCCGCAGCCAATCAGAGCACGAGGGGGCCGCGCGGGAGGGCGGTGCCGCCACCATGGCGGGCTGGGAGCGCGTCCTGCGCCGGGCCTGAGGGATGGACAGGGACACACCGTTATTTATTTGTTAATAAACGTCGGTAAAGCGGGTTTCTCATCAGAGAGCAGAGCTCCGAGGGTTGGGGACAGCCCCCAGCTGCTGCAGCCCAGCGACCAGCGCGATTACCTGGCCCTCCCCGGCACGAATGTCCCACCCGAGCGCATACGCGCACCTCGCTGTCAGCCGAAAAGGAATTAAAGAACAACAAACAGCCTTCAGGATGTTTTTATTGTTGAATGGACAACTTTGCTACAATTCGTTTCCCTCTGTGAGGGCCTGTGGAGGCACCACCTCCCCTCCCTCTCCCCAAAACCACAGGGGGTGGAGGGAGTGAGGGGGACACGGCGCTGGTCACGGAGGATCCAGCTTGACAAAAACACCCTGGGCGTGGGTGGCGGCAGAAAGCCGGTCAAAGTGTACACTCTTTCCCTTTGTGAAATGAACAGGACAGTTCTCTGCAGCACAGCTCCCTCCTCCACCACCGTTGGCTTCCGCTGCCCAGCACCAGCTGCATGGAAGACGGTCTGGGGCAAAATTTTCCAAAGCATTCACATCTTTTCCATAAAGAACACAGGCACATAAGGCCCATGTCCACAAAGGCAGCGAGGCTCTAAGGGCACCTGCATTCCAAGGGGACAGCAGATGCCCCGAAGCCATTGTGGACTTGGGCCTGAAGACCTTAATCTCATACAGCAGTTGATACGAATTAGGAGTCCTAGGCACTTCTGAAAATTTTACCTCAGTTAATCCTGGCCAGGGAAACCAAAGCCCTGAAATTACTAGACTCTATTAAGGCAGAGTTCAAAATGGTTCTGTCCCATCTCTCCCCTAAAGTATGATTTGTAAAACTTTGTACCTTAGGGATAAAAACTCATCGTTGCGTTTGGAAGCGCTTTAAACTTCATTTCAAGTGAATCTGAATTTCCAACACCCTTGTGGCAGTGATGGAGGTCACGTTTGCTCATTGAACACAGAGCTGGAAGGGACTCGGCCCTGACTGAAAACATGGATACAGCAAAACATTGTAAATACAGTCAGTGAGGAAATGAGATCCCTGTGGCACACGTTCGCCAGTCTGACTTCAATCAAACCAGGCATCCAAGGTGGAAGAGAATCCACATTTTAGCAAAAACACAACCAGCACTCTGCTGCTGGATTCAGTCTACATTTGGACAAAAGTCAACATGACAGTGATGGACAGAACTTTCCTAATTCACACATCTCTGGATGAAGTTCAGCACCCTTGAGTTGGCAAAGGCAGAAGGTGAAAGGAGCTGCTGGAGAGCTGGGGTTCTGGGACCTGTGTGCAGAGCTCTCAGCTCCTGTTGAGGTCTGTGGAAAGCCAGAGTGCTCAGCAGGAAGAAGCAGCCTCAGCTCTGCTTTGTTAGTACTTCATAGTACAATGAAGATAATAAATTATTTTAAAAATAGGTTACATCACAACATGAGAATTCACTACAACAGCCTCTGCTGTTGAATCACTGCCAAGAAGTGGGATGGTTTTGGTGTAAGATGTGTGTGAATTGGTAAAGTTCTACTATCCCGACCGATATTTTTAAAAAAAATCAACCGGTGCAAGACTTGAAAGAGACCGAGTCATATCCTCAGTTGGTGCAAAATTAGCAGAACCCCACTGATTTTTGTGCTACTTCACTGACACCAGCTGTGAACCCTGATTCCTTGTAGAAACCTAGCAAAAGTCAAGAGCTGCCTACTGAAGTGCATCCTCAACATACAAACATCACAAATGTGTAATTAAAGTGGAGCAGAGATTCCCACTGTATGATCCCTACCAAAAATAGGAAGTGTGGCCCCAAACCTGCTCAGAGCAGGACTGACATGTGGCAAGCAAGGTGCATTTTTAAGGAGTTAAGAATAAGACTGAAATTGCTATCCAAATCATCTTGTTTTAAATAAACTGGTCCAGAATTCTCCTCTAATATTTTAAGATATATTCACTTTGGAAAAACTGAGCTAACTTTCAAAAACAACACTGATTAAAAAAGATGTTCGATGATACCTTAAAAAATACCCAGAATATCAAATTAATTCCAGTCCAGCATTATAGTTAGTTAAGAATACCTCCTGAAAATTATAACCTCATAAAAAAATGTGGGTACCGAAGTTAAAAGCATCAGAAACATTATGTACTTGAAAATACCACTGATCTTTTAACGTTTAAAAACAAATCAGAACATTCTTTGGAATCACCAAGTTATTAAAACCTGTGAGTTTCTCTACAGTCTCCACACTGTCTTTTCAAATCAGTCTGTTTACAGATTCAGTCTTTAAGCAGTCTAATATTGGAAAATACAGAGTCTCTGACCAGCAGGAGGCTACATTAAACAGGAAAACATTGGCATTCTCTTTTTAGTACTGACTTCTGCCAAAAATAGAGACTTTTGAGCACAAGACAGCACGGCCCTGTTTCAGGAAATACTTATTTTCTCTTCTTTTCTAAAATGCATTGTATGTGTACTTCCAGTGCAAATTTTTTCAGCACTTGCGACAGGCGAGAAGGAAAAGGGGAAGAAGAGACAACTCCCTCTGCTCTTGCTCGGAGGAACCAATAGCCAAAGCTCCTGACTGCTGAAACCAGCTCCCATTGCTGGCAGCTGGAAAGAGCTTATTAAAGATTTTGGTCTTAGGATAAACAGATTACAGGTTAGCATGAAATCTGGCCGTGGCTATGGTTCTATGTGCATAAAGATTGGTTAGAGATGCTTTCCCCTTTCAGTATTGGTTGGAGTTCATTAAAAACAAGTCTGTGGTATTTCTCCACGTGTGTCATGAAATGTGAGAGATCTGTCTGACTCGGGTTTGTATTTCCTGTCGACACAAAGGGCAGGTCTCCAGTTGCAAGGCACACTCCATGCACAGGTCACTGAAGGAGAAGAAAAATCAGTTAAAGCCTGCTTTTACAGTATGAAAAACTGATCAACAACAACAAAATAATACAAGCACTAAGTAGTTTAGTCATCCTGCCAGAGGCATAGTCAAGTCCCTCAGTGTGGAGATTAAGCATTGCAAGTCAGGTGTTGTGGATCCATTTACAGGCTTTGAGAGGAGCTCCTGCTGCTCAGCATCTCCTGCAGTTGGTTGGGATCCCACTCCCTGTGCTCATTAATCCCAGCTCTAACTCTGGTCTGGAGAGCAGTGGCCCCAGGGCTCTGCAGCAACTTCTCCACCTCTTGTTGGCACACACCAAGCACATCTCTTTTTAACTTTCCAGCATCTAGACACATGGCAAGACTCCTTCCATGAGTGTTCTAAAACCCTAAGGAATTGGACTTAACTGGATTCATTTCCTAGTAGGGTACTTAAAGGCAGGAGAGTGCTTTTATGGTATAACTCATACTGCTGTCCCATTTTTAGCTTTTAGAGGAATTTGTGACTTGAGACACTCCATTTGTTGAACATTTAATGAGTTTGTGCGTATATTATGAATTTTCTGCTCTCCTAACACAATCTGGATTTCACAGCACCAGTATCAAGTACTAGTTAGTAAAGTCTGTGACATCAGGGAATTAAGACTCAGTAGCCCAGAGCAGCACACAGATGTAGCCTCAGTACTTCCCCAAATACACACACAATTAGGGGGTCAATCTGCTCAGGTCTAGGATGAGTGGAACAGTGAGAATACCGTGTTTAACCTCTAAATGTCACATCCTTAAGAGGAGAGAGGTTATTTCCTTTATCCTGGGGAGTCAATCAAGATGAGCAGGGACTGCATTTGTCTCATCTAAGCTGAATGTCACATATACATTTTCCTGTTTGTTTGAGTTTTTTTTAAGGTTTTACCTGTGTCCACACGGCCTGAGTTCTGTGTCTGCTACCTCATCACAGCAAAGTGTGCAGCAGTTCTCTCTGATACTCACTTGCTTCAGCAAAGCCAGGCGCCTGTGTCTGAAGGGAGAAAGAGACAACCCCCCCCCAACATTAGTTTGGCTCAAAGCAAGAGATTCAAAACTATTCTGAGAATTACATCAAGGCCAACATTACACTTGTAGCAGTGCTACACCACACTGCTGATAAACATCGCTCACAACTTCCCACAAAAAGTGGCACAACACACCAAGAGACCTGCAGAACAGTGCCTGATTCCCTATTCTGGTCTGTCACAAAGGGACAAAGTGGGGATTATATAACAATTCTCCTAGTTCCCACAGCTGAACACTTAGAGAAATTGTTCTTTTGTACCTGAGTACTTTTAGGAGTTAAGAAAAAAAACCCAAACAAATAAACCTCACAAACCGAAGTATCAACAACATACAGAAACCCTATAATGCTCTAACAGAGTTTAAAAGAATAAAAAATTGAAAATTAAATCAACATCCCAATATTGCAACAGCCACAAGAGAGAGCAAACAGATATAAATCCCTCAATTGATGAAATGAGACATTTCCCACCTGGAACACACACACACACAACACCCATCAGAACTATTCAATGGCAGGGTGATGTGTCTTGCCCCAACAGCAGATGCACTAAATTCACCACAACTCTGAACGAGTTTATGTTAAATCCTGTGATGGATAATTAGGGTCCACTGATACAGGCCTTTGCCTTATCTCCTATCACTTTAATGATTATCAAAGCTATCTTTAATTTAGGATTGGCTTATCATTTCCAAGCAGTTCAGGCTTTAGGGCAGGGATGATCTTTGTCCAACCTTGAAGGAAGCCTTTCAGTGCTATTGCATAATGAATAGGCTGTAACACAGGAGGCCAAGTTTCACCTGTCAGGCATCAACAGGAAACCAGTTTCCCCCAGTTTGTCTCTCATCTTTTGGCACAATCATGTAACAGCTCTCACAGCCACTGCCTGAACATTGCAAGAGCAGTGCCAGAATGACATTGATCCCATCTGAGCATCAGCCAGAAACTGCAAACCCCTTATCTGGAGTGGGTCACTACCAAGACAGAAGAACACTTAATTTGAAAAGGGAGGGTGATGAATTTGTACCTAACAGATCATCTTAAAGACTAAATCAGACTCTCACTTAGAGCACCTGCAGTCACAAGCAGGAATCATTTACTCTGGCTATAGGTAAGCACAAAATGATTTTGCAAGTTGCATTTGATTTTCTCTGCATAAATACAATATCCTGAGCTTCAAACTTTGCCAATGTATGACTCCAACCCAGATGTAAGGGTTTTCTTTTCTTTTTGAACACTAAGACACTTAAGTACCTCAAATACACCTGATCTAAGCTAAGTAATTCAAAACCAGTCTCTGAATTTTATTACAGTCAGGGGTACCCCCTCCAACAACCTCTCCCCCACCTAATTAGTTGCAATTTAAGATTATTTCAGTCACATACATCAGCACCAGTCTGAGAGCCATCTTCAGACAAAGCTGGAAATCCAGGGTACACCACATAGCAGATTACACTGTATACTGTAACTGCTTGTGTTCCAGTAAGTTATTTTATTACTGACAACTTAAATCAGATGAGCTATTAGTTTTCATTCCTGCCAGAAGTTTGGTAAAAGCTAAAGAAGAATGTATCCAGACCTGTTTCTATCTGGGTTGAATTATATTTAGGTGGGAAAACACCTCTAAATTTGAATAACCTTTGTAAGTACTGTAATTCACAAATGGGGAAGTTTTCATCAGGATCAGAAAAGGACAATTTCAAGGCTTACAATCATTCAGCACCTGCATGCTGCCAACACCACAAATTAGGTCAATTTTAAATAGGACATTTTTTTTAATTAACACTGTACCTCCTCAATCAACCTAGTAATTCTTTGATGGAAGAAGGTACTTTTACTAGAACAGCTTACTACATGGTACTAGTTCATTTTAATTTAGCTTAATATTACAAAATATATTTTATTTTAATGGATTTTGGTTGCGTATCTCCTGCTCTACTCATGAAATTGCACTGGAGCCTATTGTCTCATCCTTTTAGAAGAGGAACCTATGGAAGTAGGACCCCATAAGAAATTAATTTTGCTGAGTATAAGGCAAGACTTTGCAACTCAGAAGCGAAATATTTTATTTCTCAACTACAAACACACATAGTAGGAGGATTACCTGGGCAAAATTATTTTCTCTTCTGCTGTCAGAAAGGCATGATCATTGAAGGTACTAAACTTCATTGGTGGTGGGTACTTGAAGGGTTTTGCCCCAAAGTTGAACTCACATTGTTGATAGGACATGAAACTTGCTGCAGCAAAAAACCCCGATCTGCAACACGATGAACAGGCATTTTAGAATGACTTAAATAATAGAAGAGTTTTCCAGACATGTTACTATTACCATCTGAAAATATACCCTGAGACAGAGACAGGTTTAATACCAGTGTTTTAAAGCTAACTGGGAAAACATCAAGTTTCAGCTGCACATACTTACCTTGTTTAGTTCTCAACTCCTGAATTTACTATCAGGATTTATCTGAATTCCTGAGTCAGCCAATAAAGGCTGCCTACTGTACAACTGGGATTAGTCACACTTTTAAAACTCTTTCAAATTTACTGAAAGGGCCAAAGTTCAGTAATACCCCAAGTTCTAACAAGTACTCAAGTTTATCAATTACATACTCAAAGCACAGAGCACTAAAGGCTGAATAAAGAAGATACTCAGCAGCTCTTTAAACTGAACTACCCTTTGCCTTCATCTTGAACTTTATTTTGAGGAGAAAACATGGATGAAATCATTAGCATGGTAGGATTAACTGAAAAAATACTGTAATGTTTAATTAACCTGCACACGAAGCTGCTTTCTCAATTATTATACCAGCTTATCTTTTCTGTGTAAAAGGCTGAACTTCCCCATGAGAGTTAGAGGAGTTCACCATGTGTTAATTTTAACAACAGTTGGCAAAATAAGCCCAACACCTGCTTGCAATGCCACCAAGAGACATCCTCTGATGAATATTCAACGTGCTGCTCCAGGAGATGGCCCCAGTGAATGGCAGCCAGTTAACAAGTCCTCTCCAACATTCACAAGATAGGCTTTATTTTTCAGAAGATAAATTCCTCAGGCACCAGAAAATTCTTCATCTTTACTACAGCCTCATTCTATTTTAATGCTATGCTAATTTGACAGTATAAAACACAGCATTGAACATACCTTTGGAAAGTTCAAAGTATTTATTTTGGACCCTGAAATCCACCTGTAAAATTATATCCTTCTTACTGATTTCTAAGCAACTTTCAACAGGGAAACTTGCTTAATTATGGCTTCAGGTAAGTAAATATGAATTTACATCTCAAATTGGAAACTCTTCATATAATTAAAACAATTATCCACAGAGGTCATGTCCTTCCAAATGAGCGGATACTTACACAGCAGATGAAAATACTTGCTTCTCAGCAGGAAGCTGGTTTCCATTTAAATAGAAGATCATTTGCTTTTCTTGCAAGTCTAGTAGGAATCCTATTGTGTCTCCTTACATGCAAAACAAAAATAATTTAAAGATTTCATTTCTGTTAAATGCCAACAGCTGAAACAGTTATTGTTTCAAGTATCACATATGTCACTGTGAGTTGTCTTACTTTAAAGGAACTGTTTGCAAAAGCATAAAAGAAGAAACATTGATACAGAAACTAAAAAAACCCAAAAAAACCCAACCCAAACCAAAACCAAAAAACTCAGGAGAAAATAGTAAAAAAAAAATTAAGTATTTTAGTCTGCCAGAGCATTAATACTACATAGTTGTAGAAGTATTGCAGAGTATTTGCCAAAGCCAGAAGAAAGCTGCACTCTGTCACTCCTTGGCTACTTTACACCTGTTGAAGATAGACTTTAACAAGTGGGTGTTCTGAGGAGAAATTTCCAATACGCTTGTGCTATTTATTTGTAAGAGGTGTTTTAATTTAGCCATCCTTGGGGGAAAGTTTTAATAGAAGAGAAGGCGGCACAGTTCACACAAGCATGGCATGCACAGAATCCTACCAAGACTTCAAAGCTGAGATCAAGAACAGAACTTTGCTGTCCAAGTAGTTATCCAAGAATTTAAAGTAAGCAAGACAGTGCAACTCCTCCTTAAAAAAGAAAAAAAAAGTCTAATTCAGAGATCAAGGTTTTTTCCCTTGTCTAAAACAACTCTTTCAACCCATAAAGGAAGATTTCAACCCTGTTGTGTACGACTAGAAACGTGGAAAAAAGTCTAATGATTTAATGTCCAATGTTAATTTGTGCTATGAGTTTCACTCTGCATTTGAAAAGAAAAAGAATTTAACCAACAAGAGTCTCTTTACACAGACTGGGCAACAACACTGTAGTGCCCACTGTGCACATTTAAACCACTGTTAAAGACACAGTAATTATTAAATTTCTATGACCATCAGAATTAGGCAGTAACTGCTTTGTTCACACCTACGAACAGACACCTGCAAAGGGAAAAAATCCTGTGCAAGAATCCAGTTAGGCTAAACAGCAGAAGACAGAGTGAATACCTTCTTTCCAGCAGGGATGGGAATGTGGTTTACTTCTGGCATTGTACCAGATCAGCTGCCGGCAGCCATCGTACGCACAGGAGTATTCATCGTCCCCGATGCCGTAGCCTTCCTTTGGAGAGACAGCACAGCACGTCAGCCTGCAAACATCCCTCACACACAGGGGCTCAAGCCTATTTTCATTCACTCTTCCAAGAGCAGGAAGGGTGGTAATTTTTTCCTTCAAACTAGTCTCAGTTTAATTTTCACATCAAAAGGGAATTTTGTTGGGGTGAGGAGGAAGGGAGAAGGGGATATCATTTCCAAAGTGTTTTCCCTTCTCTGTCACCTCAAAATTACTCCTGCCTATTGAAGTATTTAAAAATCAGAAGGCTAGTTCCCAAATAGGTTAAATTTTTGCATCTTGAAAAGTCACCACAGAGTAACAACCACTCTCTTATCTTGAAGTCCCAGTACCAAACTTGCAGTGCCTTCCCCACATGATATCCACATGCCACCAGAACACAAAGAGAACAAACACACAGCCCCTTCACCTAATTTGTTGCATATTGTGTCCCTTTCAGCCAGCCTCCCTCAAATTGTGAAAACATTATCAAGTGATAGTCCTAAGGTCCAGAGCAAACAGAAAACTAAAGAGTTACAGAGTGGGAGAAAAATCTGTCACGTAGCAGAGCCCAAGCATGAAATACAAAAGCTTTATGGGAGGTAAGTAACTTCCTCATGCTCAGAAGGGTTTGTCTGGAGTGCAAATACCAGACAGCATCTGATTACACAAGCCTCCCATGTCCCAAATTAAAGCTAAGCCCAGCTAATGGGTGTTTAATGTCATATTTAGGACTAGTCTTTTTGTTACAGATGCTGTAAATAAAGAGCATATGGCCTCTGAGGACTGTGTTTGTGACATACCCAGAGGATAATATCCTTGTATTTCAGGCATACACCTGATGAACTTAAATAACAGCAGCATTTGGCCACCAGCAAAACAGCTGCAGCAACAGAAAAATCATCCTACTCAGAGATGTGACATCTCCCATTTTCATACCTTGTACACAACACCCTCTCAGAAAAATGCACATACACCAAGCTCCTTAACAGTAAGTGGGAAAAAAAAATCTTTTAAGCCTCTTAGCAGTCTAAAGGCAGACACATGGCCTTTTATTTCAAACAGTTTCTGTTACACTCAGTGTCTACAAGGACTGTGCTCAGCACAGGTCTGCATGATATTTTTTTGGTTGGTGGTTTTTTCTTTTGTGTATGATTTTTTTTTTTTTTACTTAAATCACTCTTCAATTCTGTGCTAAAAATGTGGGACTGAACATGGATGTGACAAAAATATGTGCATGTTATATACCAGCAGAAGACAATGCTATTTCCATGAATAATTAGAAGAATGGAGCAAGACCTCTGAACTCAGAGGAATAATTAAATGGTGAAGAAGCTACTCTTTCATTCTCATTTGGTTTCTTGCCACTGGTGTTTGTTTAATCTCCTAAAAGTGTTTATCTCATACCCCCACAATCAATATTTACTCACATCTATGTATTTGGCCTATCTTCATATTAGCATCTGTATTTAACCCAGCTGTAGAATGACTTTTTCTATAATAATCAGAAATGAGCAGTTTTAACCGCTTATCTTTACATTAAATATATAATACTTCTCCTAAAATAAATTCCAAGAAGGAACAGAAAGCCATGCAATTACAGCAGTAAAGAAGGGCTACAGGTGAATTTCTCATTCAAGCTTAGCCAGTATCAGCTTAAAACACCAGCACTGCTTCCACCCTCAGCACTAGGCTAGGCCTAACATTCCTTTTGTCCTAAAATTCTAGCTTGGACGTCAATGAACTTTAAAGATAATTTGGAAGGCTGATAATATGGAAAATCAAGTCTAAGCTGAAGTAGAAAGTTTTTTTGGCTAGTAATCATTACTGATTCTTATTATGAAAATACTGAAACAAGTTCTACTATAGCATAAAAAGCTTACAAAGTTTCTAACAGCCATGCAGAGTTACCATGAAGATTTAGGAAGAAACATGACCTAGTGACATCTCCATGTTGATTGACTGTGTTTGGACTTCATGTGCACATGGCATATTTTGCTTTAATGCTACCAAGTACATGTTCTTAAAAGTAAATAGTATGAAGAATAAAACTCAGAACTAAGAATAAGAAAAACTTATGTGGATGAGAAGGACAGTTAAGCAAACTATAAAATAAGACAGTGGACTTCTTCTGTACTCTCAGGAAAAGGCAAGAAGGAAGAGGGTTTAATCTTTTTGTAATCCTTATTTTTAATTAAAAAGAAGCTTTTGCATTCCAAGACTGTCCCATATTGCTGCTATCAGCAAGTCCAATGATACCACGTTATCTCAGAGTGAATTTGAGTTATTTCCCTTATGAAAGTTAATTTAATAGGAAAATGTGTTAGAGGACAATGAAATGGCTGCTTAGTGACCTGTGTAAAAGACAGTGCATGAGAAACTGCTGTTCCTAGTGACTTATTGTTTACTCCCAAAAACAGACAGTAACTACTGTTATCTGAAGAATTTCCAAGAGATTATGCTACAAGAAATAGGAAAGAAGTTCCCTATAGCTTCCAGACAACAGCCAGCAGATAAATAAGCTGTCTCTGCTGCAGCTCTGCATGACTTGGGTGAACAGTGCCAGGCTGTAGCAATGACAATTCTGACTTCTCTTGTACCATCAAATTCAGCAAAAACAGCTCTTCATGGACACAGAAAAATTGAAGGAAACAAGGGTTCAGCTATGACCACAGAATAACCAGAGCTGTTTTCATAGATGTTGTAAGAAAGAAAATACTGATATTACATCACCAGCTCGATGACATTACAGGTACTCACATGGTTGAGAAATTTGCTGTCTTTGGTTGCCCATCCTATCTGCATCACTCCTGAAGTAATGACTGTAACTTCATAGTACCAGACTCCAGAATCGACACAGAACGTGCATCTTACGCTTTCAAAGGATGAGGCATCACACCGTGCCTGCCAAAACCAAACACAAATTCATTGTCTCCAAAATTAGCATCCACCTTTCTTCCCTGGATCAAGTTTCTTGCCTGTAAGAATATACCAACATAATTTTAGAGGCATTTCAGATGAAGTGACCTCTCTTTATAGCAGTAGTTGTCACACAAACTAGTGAGTAGGCAAGACTGAAAATTGTTCAGTGGTTAAGCCACAGGCAAAAAAAAAAGTAGAAAGTTGACAGAAACAATTTAAAGATTTAAAGACTAGGACAACCAAGACAGAAAAACCTAAATCATTGGTTATTAACTGATTCCTGGTATGAAGGACAAGGAGGCATTCAATGTTAATTCATGAAAATTCACCTCTTAGTAGTCAAACAAGTTTTTAGAAGGAGTTACAGAGGAAGGAAAAAACCCCACGTGGCTTAGACAGAAATCTGACTGCTGTGAGCTTTTCAAGATGACACAGGACAAACAACAGAATGATATTTGGACTGAAATTGTTCACAAAGTAAGTGAAAGTCCATCTGACTCTTAAGAACCCTGCTCACTTCCCTGAAGTTTTGGGGCACAGATACAGGCATTACTTTAGTGTAAACATTTCTACAACTGAGATCAGTGTAGTGATGTCACAACCCTCTGATGACAAAGCATGTTTTCTGTACAAAGCTGGCAGACAACTGGGATTAATTCTAGAAAATCACAGGAGCAAGTACAAAGCAAAACCTGCCCTTTTCTTCAGCCTCTTTTTCAGGTTGAAAACATGAAACAATTTCCTACCTCTAATCCATGTGGTGAGATCTTCAGGTACTCGCTGACATCGTTACTGTTCAGCATAGCCCTAATGTTGGTCAAGTCAACCTTCTCATATGTAAACTGCCTGCCTTCTTTTAAAACTGCAAAAAAATACCCCAACCAGATTTAGTTACTGCTGCTGCAAAACTTGATTTTAAACATTTCATACACTGATAATCAATCTTTCAGGGATCTAGGTAGTTTTTGGCATAACTGAATGAAACACTGAGATTCTGCCTGCATGAAAACAGCTTCCAATACACTGTGTGTTAAATACACTCCAAACATGAAAGCATGACCTGTGCCTCTGACTAGAGCTCCCACAATCTAATTAGTACTTGCAGGAAACCCACAGGCAAATGGAAGGCATCCAAGTTCACACCAAGATGCCACTGTTTCAGGATTTACCATTGTATTTGTATATTCAGTGGGGAGAGTTTTCCTGATTCATTATAGTGGAAACAGATTTGGGGACAGGGAAGAAGGGAAAACAAGGATTTAAAGGTTTCTACATCTCATTTTTAGGTGATGAACTTGAACTGAGCCAAACCAGCTCTCTCTCCCCCTGCTTGCCCTTTCTGCATGAAAGGATCAGAAGCATTTCTCTTGCCAGGTGTCAAATTGCTGACACATAAATGTAAATTTACAAGGCAAAGATCTTATCTTAGGACCCTTCATATAACCCAAACTTGCTACAACACTTACACAGACATAAACTAAACACAGCTGACATTGGCTTTCCATAAGCTGACTAAAGCCCCTAAAGCCCAACAGACCTTTTACCCAAATTTATCTAAAAGGCATTAGAAAATACAAGGTCATTAGAGTTGCTGCACCCTTGAAATCACAACTAACCAAGCAAATTCAGTGATTTATAGTAATCCAAGAGATCAACCTAGAGCAGTGCTTTGCCAAACACTTTTTACTTTTGATCACGAAAATCAAAAAGTATATTTGATTTAAAAAGTCTTTAGTAATTCTTTGAGCCAGTGTGCCAGTGGGGACACAGGAGTGGCTGTCATCAGGACATGTCAGCAATCCAGATGTTCCACAGAGACAGAGCTGCACTGCTGAGCCACTCAGCACATTTGCTGAAGTGTGGGTTACAGGAAATTGGTGCAAAGAAGAATTTTCATTGCAGGTCCAACTTGCAGAGTACAAACCACTTCCTTTCAAAAACATTTCCCTTGCCAAATTTTCTTTCCATACAATTACACTGGATACATTTGTTGGTGTGGTTTTTTTGGCTTTGTTTCCTTTCTCAAGGAGATATTACAAATGCAGTCAAGTACACAAAGTGCTCACACAAAACGAACACAAAGCAGTCCTCCATGTCTTTGGAGGACTGATTACTATTAAATGAATCCACCCCTTTGTTATACCTACACAGATTGTCTAAACTCCACTGGGCACAGAATCCAACCTGGCGTTTTAAGTAGTCTGGATTATCTGTCCATTTCTCCAGCAGGATCAGTTGGTCACTAATGCACGATTCAGAAACTGTCATTTTATTTTCACCTGCAATTTAAGAGAAAAAAGAGTAATTACTATAAACTACTGAAAAATAGTAATATTCTACAACTGCAGTAGAACTCTCTACACATGTCTAAACCTCAGTATTACAAGCAGCATGAAGTTGTTTCCCCAGGCAGATGTGGAAGTATCTTCATTGAGATTTACCACTTCTCAGCACGGAGCTGCATCTCAAGACAGATCATGGCTGTTCTCCATCTCTCCAATACTGATTTATTCCTTTTCAAGTAATAAAGGTCTCATGTCATAAGTCATTATGTAGCAATTTCTAAGATGCAAAGGACTGAGTTTCAGCAAATCTCTTAAGGATTTGTGGGTGAGGGTGTCATTAAAGCAAAAAATATTTTTTCCTGCCTACAAACTCCCAGTTGTCCAATATCATACAGATTTCATGTCAGTGACAAAGACCTCGGGTCACAAATCCTTCTATAACGATTTCTAACAGGGAAAATAAGTTTCAGCAAGTATCTCAAGGGTTTTGAGGGATAGAGGGATGTCACTTCAGCAATAAATACCAATGCAGACTCTCATGCTCACAAATGATCAGGTAAAGCAAGTGACAGTCATGCAGCAGAAGCCACAGTGTTAAGAGCAGTACCAGGCCAATACTCACTTGTTTGTGCAAACTTCTCCAGTGCTATTAGTGCAAAAAGCATCACTGTTGGGTGGGACTGGAAGTTCTAAACATGGGCAGTAAGAAAAGGGTAATTAATAACTTAATTGATACCCAGCACAGACAGACAAGAAGAGTTGCAAGTCTGTCACAGAAGGTTTTAGGTTCAAAGGAGCATCCAAAGTTCTTGTATTCCACCCTCCCTGTGGAGAGCTAGTTCAAATAGATCAGGCTACCCAGAGCCTTGCTCCATTGACTTCCAATTATCTCCAAAGATGGAGATCCCACATGCTCTGGAATCTCTGGTTTCTGTAACATACACTGCCAATATTTAGCAGACATGATTCCAACTTTTCACAATAATAATAATAAATAAATGGTATTATAATTGCTATGTATGGATACATACAAAAAGAGCAAAGACACTTACCAAGCTGTGAAGTAAATATTCCAATATGCCTGGGCTGAGTAAGCCAATGCTTGCAGGACCTGCAAGAACATCAGGAATGAAACCCCTCCATGGGAAGTACCACATACTCATCACCACAGATCTTTTAAACACAAGGTAACAAATTAAAAAACATCAAACAACCTCACAGCAAAGCAAAACTACAATATAAAACTATTATCATTGTTCCCAGTAAAATACTTGGTGCACATTTAATAACTACACAGTTACTGGCACATTACAGTCCTGCTCAGTTCACTGCTCTAAGTGGGTTCAGAGTTCTAGCCACACTTCTGAGATTTTGCAGCAAGATCCCAGCAGCTTCCACTTAGTCTCTTTTCAAAAGTAATGAGCATAAAAATGTTATCTCCCCTTTACTTCCAGAGTCAATGTGTAAAGGCCAGCTCCATCTATCCATAGCCCAAAATAAGCAAAGCTGAGCACCTGATATGGCCAACTAGATAGTTAATTATACAGCCTGCAGCAGCACCAGAGCAAGCAGCCAATTTAAAATGGAAAAGCCCTGAAATAGTGTCCACTTAATCAAGAGAGAGACACGAGGGAATCAAACTCTGGCATCTACAAACTCTTAAGAAACTGCAGTGGGTTCCAACACTTCATTAATAGATTTGTTGCCTGAGCTGACACAATGAGATCTGTCACTAAAATGAAAGTAGATACAGTATCTCATTTTGATTTAGTGTAATACAGTAGAGGTATTGCAGCACAAAAATACTTTCAGATCTTGTTCTTTACTTGTCTTTTTCACAGACATACAGTAATTTGGTTTTAATAACCATTAGGTGATGCTGGACAATCACATTTTTCCTCTATTTCCGGTCCATTTTCAGAAAAGGAGCAAAAAAACTAGATACAAAACAAATTGTCAGCAGGAAGGAAACTTAATCATCCGTTTCCAACAGTGTACTAGGAATGACAGGGAATAAAAATTGTTTATGAAAAGTCACCTTAAAATAGAATCTCAGCAATTTTCTTTTAAGCAACACAGCAGAGAATCTTTTCAGCTATCTACAATAGAATAAGACAAGTCTACTGGAAAAAGCATATTTCTGATTTCTATACAGCCTCCAAGACCACTAACTTGATATTCCTGCCTACACTCCAGAGATTGTGTCCTCAGTAATTCACAGCCAGAGTGGGTCTGCAGAAGAGATTGATTACCAGTGCTCAGGCAATATAACAGTGATCCCCAGTCACCAACCACACATCAGAAGGATTTGTGAACAGCTCATTCAGACACTTGAATCAACCAGATTCTGTCACACCTGGTACCCCCTCGATGCAGAACATTACTCAGTTCTAAGAAAACACCTCTGACCTAGAGTGCTGTAGCATCGTGGGTGCTACAGCAGAAGGTGTTGCAGAGAGCCATAAGGCAGCTGTGAGGAGAAGCCAGGGCTTTACCTGCTAATTTCTCTGCCAAGCAGCCGAGCACTGCGGTCGTGTTCCGGTGCTTGGCAGGGTGACAAGCGTCCTGGCAGGCAGCAGCTCCACTTAAGTTTAATATTTCAGTTAACTTCTGTAATGCATCCTACAAAAGAAAAATCACAAATCTCTTCAATGTTACTGGCAGATAGTTTCCCCCTAGTTCAGTGTCATTCAACAGATTGTTTTTACACATTACTGATGTCAGCATCATATTACAGACAGCGTGGGGTGGTTATCTCCAAAGGGCAGATGAGAAGAAAAATTCAACAGACCCAAGAGTTGCAACTTAATTACCACCAGATTGTTGGTCATTGTGATCAACAACTCAGGACACTTCTGGCCATACCCAAGTGTGGTCCCCATGGCAATAGGAACCAATTAGCACATGGCACCACTGCCTTCTGATCTATTTCCAGTGTCCTAAAACTCACACCCTTTTCAAAAGAAAGGGAGTGTTACAGATTTTAGAACTCAGGACTAAACAGGCACACCCCCTCCCCAAAAATGCCACATTCCCATCATAATTTAGGATGTTGTCAGCTTTACAGGATGTCATAAACTGTATTCTTAAGAGACTAAATGGTTTTCTACAGTCACACAAATTTAGGAAGTAACCAATGAGGGTAATAAATCTAAAATGCTGTGCTTTGACTTGCTTTGTTCAGGCAGTATTGTATGAATAAAATTCCAGATAGGTCTAGAGCATACTCTGCATTTTCAGGGTAGTTAGGGGTTAATCTAGAGCCAGAGCAAGTCATCCCACAGGGAGAACCCCACCCTGAAAAGTTCCAAATCCTCCTCAACTTTCCAGACTTCATGAAAGTTTCAGCTGATTCAGATTGAAACTGCATAATCTCAGGCAAGGATCTAATTAAAATAGAAGAACTCCTCATATTGAAGTCATCAGCAGCCATTTGGAGGAAAAATGAGCACTGCTCAAGTTGAATAGATGTGTTTCTTTGAACTGTGTTCTGAGCCACACTCAATCCAGTTGACTGTGCTAGAGTCTGAGGTCTGTACAGAGATCACACTGAAAAGCAGTTATGTTCTTAAAAGGAAAGCCACAAAACCAGAACTGACGGACAGGACTGAGCTAAGTGGAAAGAACAGAGAAATAAGAAAGAATGACTGAGCTACAGACTTGGGATGGAAAAGACTCACTAAAATTAGACTCTTGACATACTCTGATACTGCTTTTAGCCATTATTAGAACTGTCAGAGAGATCAAGTATTTTGAGTTAAATAAAGATTTTATAGAATAAACAGTTTACTGCACTGCCCTTTTAACTTTATGGACTTTATAGCCTGCAATAACAGAAAATGAAATACAGCCTGCTGCTGTTCTCCAGCTGTCGTGGAAGTGAGGCACTGACCTAGAAACCCTAAGACAAAGAACTTTAAACTTATCCTGTATAGACAGAAATTGAACAGCAGCAGACACTTTAGGAGGCTGCATGTGGCCAGCAGACCCCACAGCTGCAGCTACTTGTTCTGCAAAGAGACTCCACAGGAAAAACCACTGTGCCCCCCCAGAAAAACAGGCACCTCATTCCTTGTCTTGATAAGGTCAACTATTTTATAGCAAACTCCTTAAAAGTACCCAAATAAAAATCATGTGGCTTTTGAAAAACAAATCATTGGATTGCTAAGTACATTGTAGAGCCAAACAAAAAATCCAAAATCACTCCTCCTATGGTGCATTTGCAGTGGTCTCAATCTCCTGATTTCTTTTTCAAAGCAAATGAAGTTTCTAGTCATAGCTATGCTTTCGAAATATTTCAGCAGTCTATGTGACAGTCATAATACATTTCTCTTGTTTAAAAGTTTCAGGTAACTTTAATCAACAGCCCAGAGGAAACAAACCCACATCAGGTAGTTCAAGAGCTTGACCAATTCTCCAGCCATTGATGCAAGCAGCTCTTTATATCCCTTACAACACAGTGGAGAACTAAAATTGGCAGCATTAGGAGCTTGAGAAATGAAAGCAGCAATGATATGACCATCAATTTCTGAAGAAATGAGACCATGACAAACATTTGAGGACAGACAAGTTCTCTATACAAACATTATGTTTAGCATCTTAAACACCTGAGGCTTTCAATTACACACCTGCACTAACACAGCATGAACACTTCAGATCACCTTTCCGCCCAAAACCAGATTAGTGGCCAGTAAAACAGAAGCATTCTCATTTGCCAAAACCACATATAGACATTTCATAGTTAAAAAAATGTCATTTGTTCAGCTTAACACACCCATTTGCGTTGCATTCCTCATGTGCAGGGCAGGAACAATTTCAATAGTGACTTGTAAATGTGCAGCTCTGCAAATGTGAGAACAAAAGGGCAGAATTTGGGCAGGTTTTGCAGCACCTGCTCACCCTCCCTGCACAGTCAAAGTACCACATGGCAGGAGAGAGTGGCAAGAAAGGCAGCCAAAACCCAAGGGTCTCTTGTTCCTTCCCCACAGACCAAATTTATCTTTGTTTTGCAAATGTTTCTAGCATTGATTAGCATTTAGACACCAAGTTACCCCAAATTACTCAAAAGTTGAATGTTACACCCATTTTCTGAACCATTTCCAGTCTTGCATCACTGGTGAAAGCCACTCAGAGCTCATGGGTGTGGCAGCCACAAATAACTGACATTCAGGCACAGGTAACTCACTTTTGTTGGCAGCGGACATTCATCAAGTAGTAGCGTTATAACAGCTGGTCCCAGGGGATCTTCTAATGGAATAACTCTAATTAAAGACTGGACAACTTCCAACCAGCCTTCATCTGTCAACCACAAAACAGAAGCCACACTCAGAATTAACAGTGCAATGCAGAAGCATTCAAAATACATCCCTAAATCTAAACTGAAAAATTCTCAAAATTAACCAGTGAGCTTGGAAACATCAGGAAGAACAGTTTGCTTTTTATACCACTGTCTCAGTTTGCAGTAGTTTAGACGTTTAAATTCAAGAAAGAGAAAGTTTACAGCAGCTTGGGTAATAGTGAACACCTCTACAGTTTGGAGAAGAATCTTGCCCAGGCCAGAGCATCCTTCCCTTCCCACTACTGTTAGGAGGGAATACTCATGGTGGTGTGCACTTTGTTCTAGTCTGATACTCAGAGTTCAGCATCCATTTTCAACTCTTAAGTGTTAGATGCTGCACACACAATGACACTGAGGAAATAATTCATTTAACCAGAATCAGATCCCTCTTCCTGAGTTCCCGGAAGTAACATGAGGTTCAGAGAAACTCTGTGGGTTCTACCCATGCCTGCTGGTCTAAAGAAAGTTTGTTTTCCTAAAGAGCAGCTCTCACTGTTGAATGAGTAGACAAGGGCTTTTACTTGCAAGCAAACATCCACAAAGATGTTAAACTACTACTGATAAACTAAACAGATCTGGATTTACAAGAAAATAGCTCCCTTAGAAGTGAAAATAAAGACAGTCTATCTGAGAGTGAGGTTCAAGAAGCAGCACTCCCTTCAACAACAACACAGCAGTAACACACTGGGGTTTGAGTTCTGTTAGCACATTCCCCTGAAAAACATTTTATTGAATTGCTGTAATATCTAGCCAGATTGATTAATTTACTTTAATACAGAAATAATTTCCTAAGACCACTACCAACACTAAGCTGGGGGAATTTCTCCTACTGTAACAAAGAAGAAACAGCCCTTGCACAAACGTGGCTTGTCTTGCAGGAGCACTTAGGGTCAAGGTTGGGACAAACACAACAGTAAAGCAGAGGTCTGAGGTCAGCAAGACCCAAACCAAAAGGTGCTATTTGCCAACAGTGGAGCACGTGGGCTTAGCCCATGTCTATGTACATGTATAGGATGTTCCTGCTCAGCTGCAAACTGCCATTCTTTGTGGCTTATGGTTTAATGCCACTACCATGTGTTTGTGGCCACCCACTGGCTGCTTCTGGAGAGCTCACATGGGAAGTTTAACTCAATTTAAAAAAAAAACTCAGGCCAATGCATGAGCTCAGTGAAGCTCTGAAGGGCAGAACTGTGTTCTGGTTCCCACATCCCAACACACCCTGCTGAGGTGTACTTTTCTTTGCAAAGGAAAGAGGAGCTTGGGGTTTGTTTTGTTACTTTTGCTCATGAGTCACAACTGAAATGCCCAACACAATGCCTTGGTACCTGTTTCTGCCATTTCATGCAACGTGATCATTGAATAAGGAGGCTCCTGGTCACTGAAAGAGATATTACACAGGTCAAAATTCATGTACACTCATCAGCGTAATACACTGAATAAAATGATTATACACAGACAGAGAACAAATCCAGTAACCATTTAACAAAGGGAAGTTACACAGGCTGCAGATTGCTAATGTCATTTTCAGATCTGAAACACAGATGGGATTTGAGCCTCTCTGGCTCAGCATCAACATCTGCATGTCTGCAGCAGCTGACAAGTGAAATTGTGATCCACATCTGCATGGCTAAAAGCCGAACATAATGCTTAGGCTTGGAGCTGCTCATTAGCAGGTTCCTTGCAGGACATAATGAGGCACTGCATGTCAGAGGTCACAAAGTGAAGCCAGAGCAGTGCACAAGAGGCTTTGCTTCAACACGATTCTTTTTCTCAGAAATTCTCTGCTAAATACATAAATATTAAAATAACACCACCAACTTAAAGGGAAGCCACCTAACAGCATCATAGTCTTCAACAAGAGCTGTTAAAAGAAATAGTTAAGGCAGTTTAACAGGAAATATTTAACATAACACCCTTTCCAACATGAAAACACAAAGTTCAGTAGATCAGCTCCTCAGTCCAGTTTGCTGGAGTAAGGACACAAAGCTGTGGACACATCTGTGTATCTGAGCAGGCACTGCCAGTGAAAGAACCTAAAGCAAGACCCCAAAATCCTGTTCAGTAAGCACCTCCAGGTCCAGAAAAAGCTCATGCAGCAGCATGTCCTAAAATACTTTATTCAGTGCTCCTTAGGCACTGTGAACTAACCCCAGGCTTAGACTTTATGTTCCACACTCAGTCTCTATCACACAGCTCTGAAAAGAAATTGGAAATGTGAAATACAAATAAATTTTAGAAAGTGTCAAGTGACATTAATTATGGAGATAATAAAACTAACTGGTTTGAAAGATTAATTATAAAGAAGAGAAGAATCTCAGCATATATATGATGTAAATACATGTCTTTTTCTTTCTTATAAAAAGGTGAACACATTCCTAAATATTTCCACAAGAAAACGCTAAAGTGAACTTTCACCCATTTTTATAGTGCCACAGTTGAAACAAATAGTTGGATTGTTTTTCCAACTCAAGGCATCTTCACCTTTCTTCTGGAAAGTAATCTGCCCAGAAGGAAAAAAGTACAGTATGCAGACAGAATTACATTAGGAGAAAGGATATAAAGATTCAAAGAAAGACAAAAAAAAAAAAACCCCAACAAAAATCCCAAGCATAAGTACAAGTAAAGGCTATGATAAAAAAAAATGAAATTTTTATCTGCAAGATTTCTGGTTTTGTTACAAGTAGCAGGTGTTCACAGTACTGGCACTGAGCAAAGGCCAGTCCTGTCCCACTGATTTGTCATTTTAACCACTTAACTTCCAAACATCCCCTCCAGGACACATTTCTCATTTTGAAACAAAATAGCCATTTTGGTAATTTCTTACTTTGCAAGGCAGCTTTTCATATAAGCCCCAAAATACAGAACTTATTCTTTTGAGTTTATGAAATTAAACTTGTAGGAAATAGCCATCTCTAGATATGAGAGAAATAAAAAAATCAGTTGTTAGATATATTTTAGGTCAACACTTTGAGATTTGATAAAACCAAAAAGAACAAGAAGAGAAAAAATGAACCCCAACAAAAAACAAATGGCAAACAGCGAAAGCAACTATTCATTGCTCATCACAGTGTATTTCACTATAGTCTGTAAAAAACCCCCCATAAAAATACAGTAGCTTCAGGAATTTGTCAGGAACAGGACTCCAGGGGCAGTGAAATAACCACGCTTATTGTCCCTCAGTAGCACAGGAAAGTCCTTACAAGATTACAAAACTGATTGCAAGACCCACAGGAACAGGATCAACTGTGCACAAAAGTGTTGTGAAACAGCTTAAGGAGCTGAACTTGGGGGAAAGGGGACAGCATGTGGGACTGGAAGAGACTTTAAAAAACATTTGCCATGATTTGAAGACAGAGCATAAAATAAATCCTGTTAAAAAAGCAAACAAACACACACCTTAGACTTAAACGTTCATGAAAAACATCAGTCATGGTATTTTCACTTAAAGCCTTTGACAGCAGGAAGGCAAACTCCTCCTCTGCAGGCACATTCCAGAGCTGATGCAGGTATATGAATCAAGGCTCACTTATTCTGAGCCTCATCGACCTTAGACTCAAATCCCAGCTGTCAGGCTGGAATAGTGTTTTTCCTTCAGTTCTGGTCTTTCCACTTCCTAGCCTGCACCTAACCCAAAAGGTGATGAGCTAAAACTTAACCCATCATTTTTAAGGTCCTTTTAAAGCTTTGTGGAAAGCAACACAAAATCATAAAAAAACAAACAAACAAACAAAAAGGATGAGCCCATAAATATCCCCCACGCCCTTAATGGATGCTTTGAGCATGCAAGGAATGCAATACTGGGATTGTGAGTTGGGCAGTCACAACATGTGATCTTTAAAAAGTAATCAGACTTATAACTGGAAAGAAAACCTCAGTCTGTTTATCCAGGCTAACAAAGATCAAAGCTCCCTATTTTGCTTCACCATTTCCAAAGAAGTAAAATACAGCCTGCAAACAGAAAACTGCACAACAACCAACTTTTAGGACAGAAGTTGCCAGACTCTGGAGTGCTTATTGCTTCCTAAACTGTGGTTCTGTGCCAGGTAAGAAATCCTGAGCACACTCCTCATCCCACATGGGTGTAGGCCCATACAAGAACTGTGAGAAAGCTCCTCAGCTCCTGGAAGAGTCTGTACTTGGGCACTCAGGAGCTACTTCTATTACCTAGGAAAGGTGCTCCTCTCCTAAGCCTCCAGATGGAAACACGTGGCTGCTTCGGGGAGGGTCAGGTGGAGGTCGGTGAGAGGCTGGAGCCACAGTTTGAGAGAAGACAAGAACACTTTCATTCATGTTGAATTATTCCTTGAGGAGGTACTTACTTATCTACCAACGTTCGAATTACAGCCAGTGTGTCAAGCACCAGCCCATCCACATTCTGTTTTTTCCTTCTTGGTTCATGAGGCCCTCGACCCCTCCTGGGTGGACGGACAGGGTCCCTGGGGTGGCTCCTTGCTTCAGGGATGTGTGCCCTGCTGTTCTCCGTTTGCCGGCCCTGAGAGTCCACGTTGTCCTCGGCCCCGCTGTCGTCGCGGCAAACGCACGAGTTCCCCATGCTGCCAGCCCCCAAGGCTCCCAGGAAACGGGGGATGTGGTGCTCTACAGTCAACAGCAGACCCTGGAAAAGGCTTCTGCTAGCATAGAACACAACCAAAGCAACTACAATCATCTAGGAAGTTTTAAGAGAAATGTTCGTGTGATCCAGGATTGTGATCTTTTTGCATTTTAAGAGTTGCTGCCAGCTGGAATGAGTGGGAAGCTGGAGACTTAGGTGCCGACAGAATCACTTAAAACACACGTTGGTCATCCAGAAGGAGGTCTGAAAAAGCAAAGCCAGAACAAGAGTCAGTGTTACTGCTGCTAGGAAACAACAGAAGAATTCCTGTTTTAGTAAACACCATCAGTTGTGGTGGATAAAGCAGCATAGAAACACCAGGCTTTACCTGAAGTCTATTGTGGGGAAAGGGAAAGGAAGGAAGAGGAGGAGGAGGAAGTTCCCTTGGTAGGGAGCTCTCGCCCACACACCATTCCTTTCTACACTACCTGGTACTTCCCAGCTCCTTCATGGTTTTTGGATGCAGAGGAACAAGTTTGTCTGTAAATCTTGCACACTGCTACCCTTTCAATACTAAGTATCAACAAACCAGTTCCATTTACCCTTTACAGAGACACAGGGCTTATTACACCCCAATAAAGGCTATACACTTAAGGTTCTCATTTCACAACAGGAACATTTCCAGACCATAAAACAGACAAAATTGTAAAGAACTCATCTTACACTTATGGTTTATCTCAACAAACAATAGATTTAACGGAGAACCATTTGGTCCACCTGTGCACAAACACATTTTTGGAACAAGCCTACATCTCCTGCATTCTCACCCAAAGAAGCACCAATGCTGAGCTAAACAGGAATTATAGACACCGTTTTAATGCCTTACAAATCTAACTGGGATTTTGAAATGGGTGTTGTGTGCCTGTTTGGATCCAGTGTTAAACCAGTCTTCCCTTTTTGGGAACAAAAACTAATTCAATCATTCTTCTGTTCTTCATTCAAATGGTTTGGATCACATACAGGCCCAGTAACAACTGGGAAGGGCAGTCCCTTCCCAATAATTAACTTGAAAATGCAAGAGAAAAAGGATTCACAGCCCTCTTTCATAACAAGTTATGTTTCAAGCCATAGTGCATATTTCTATAGAGCATTACTTAAAATCTCAAGTAAAATAAAACCCTACAAAAGATGTAATTTCACTACTTACACACTTCAGGCATGTCAGAATAAGTAAGTAATTTTTATCCTTTCAAGAATCAAGTTTAACATTTACACTAGAAGTTATGATGAATATCCTGTAATAGGTTATTACTATTCTTCAATTATTAAATAATCTCATTAACAGCAGACATGCAGCACCCTAAATTCAAAACGAAGTCAAAGAGAGCTGACACCTTTCAAATATGGAAAGGCCACCACCATCAGAGCCAACTGGCAACTCTGCAATTGCTGGCTGCCCTTTGGGACAAGATCACAACAACATTCAGGAAGCCACACACTGGTCATATGAGCAAGTCTTGGGATGTCAGCTGTCCCTGGAAAAGCACAGCAACCAAGCTCTCACAGGCTCTTCTGTAGCTTGAAGCACATCCTCTTTTAGCACAGTGAAATATTCAGTATTAAGAAATTAACTGGAGGCTAACTAAGAAAAAAAAAATCAATTCCTCAAGGGATATTAAACAGAAAAAAATACAAGATCTTGACTTCTTGTTCAAGAAATTCCTAAACCACAGATCATTAGAAGGGTTTCAGCATCACATCATGCTTGCCTTATGCCCTAAGCAGTTTGGCCATCAGGCTCAGAGTCCTTCCATCTCAGCCAATACAGCTGTCACCTTCTCAGTCACCAAATCACAAGCAGATGAGAGGTGCCAGCGCAGATTTCAAGGACCTCAAACAGAATTGTCTAAGTTCACAACTGGTTCAAATTACTGTCTTGATTTTAAAAAGAACTAGTTATGTTAAATGCAAAACATGTCTTCCTAGGGAATATGTATGTATTTATGAATCTGGGTCATTTAAGGGCATTTTAGCAAAATAATACTAAAATGTAAAACGGTAACAGATTTAGAATCTGAATAAAGTAGTTCTGTAACTTATGGAAATATTAACACAGAGACTCTATCTTGTCATCAAAACAAGAATGAAAAAGCTCTACTTTAGAGATTAGCAGTGAGTAAGAACCTACCTAAAGAAACAAAAATAGACATATGTCAAGATTAAAGCTGATTACTGAAACCTAGGTTTTTCTGGCTGACAACTTAAAGCCTGATTAAAAACAAGTAATTATGATCAACTCACCTGTAAGTTTGCTTAGTTTAGGAATGGCTGGGGGAGCTCACAAAGTGCTGTAGCAGAAGAGGATTGTTCTCCTCCAGGGCACGAAGTCGTATCTGGAAAAGGCAGCGCTCCGTAAGCCTTTACAGTGGGCAGTGAGTCATTACTGACTCTGCTGTCACTTCTAGGAACTGCACTGAGGAGTCCCTGAGGACAGATGGAAAAAAAGGAGAATTCACTTGGAAACTGCATTGAAGGTAAACTGCATCCACCTCCTCCCTACACCTGCCATGACACCAAGCCGTGCCGTTATTTTCAGCTATATCCAGCCTTTACAGAGGCAATTCTCTCGAGGCTTCAAAACCCAGTTTGTCATCTACAAGCTTTAAGACTAGACACAGATACAGAAAATCCAATCTGTTTTTACAGCCTTGGGTTTCAAGACACCACAGTACCAAGTGCAGAGCAGTGATCAACACCTCACCTCAATTATTTCTGCTCCTGATCACCCTCAAGTAGACACAGCAGAAAGTAAAAGTACACTATAAAAGTTGATTAGATAACAGGAAGAGAGGAATGATAGGATAAACTCCCCTTATTTAGTAAAGAGCTGGGTTTGACAGCATTCATTTGGCTCTTGCTCACCATCACATACAAGGAGCTCATTGTCAAGCCTCAAACAAACTGAAAGGCTAAATAATTAGGAACACAAGGTAGGAGAGACTGTTGCAGATCTGCTCATAAACCAGCTTGTCTGGATTGAGCATGAATGCTGGAAGAAAGGCTCTGAAGTGCAAAGGAAAACAATAAAAATACAAGGTTTTATTCGATAAGAAGTAGCTGGTACTGATAGCTCTCACCAAAGAGCACAAAATGCAAATGCCCAACACCTCCTCTACACCAGAGAGCCCCTGTGGGACACCCACTGAACGGGTGCCCCAGCACATCCTGCCCTCAACAAAGCCCCAGCATCAGGTGCTGCTGGAGCAGGACACCTTCCCTACATGGGATAAAAGCAGCTGCAGCCTCCTGTGCCCCTACACACCTCCCCTGGCCACTGGGACTATCCCCACCACAGAAAGCTGCTGCTCTCCTGGCAGGCTCAAGCACAGGCATGGATGCACAAAGGAGGTACGAGCTCCACAGGCTGACCAACCAGCCATGGCTGGACGTCCAAGTGGGAAAGATGAAATCATCATCCATTGAAAGGGATGCAGTGGGAGGGGATTTGCACCTGCCTGGCAAAGCAGATGCCCAGCCTGCCCCAGAGAGGCCTCCTCTGGATCATCCAACTGAGCATGCCAATGGAGGAGCTGGCTCCAAGTGGCACTGGGATCATTTCTCTGCAATATGCAGCCCAAGAGCTGGTGATTCATCCCCTCAAATATTTGGTTACAGCCAACCATAATACTGCATCATGATGGAAAATGCCTCTTCTTTCCATGAAATGGAGTGCACTGCCAAGCAAACAAAAAAGCCCCCGTGCATACAAACAAGGAGGGTTTCAGCTACCAAATACACTTCTCCAGCTTCTGCCACCACTACAAGAGTAAGACCAGTGATTTCTCCTCTTGAGCAGAGTAACACAGGAGTTCAGTCATTAAACCACACAGTAAAGCTGACAGTTTTTGAAAAGCAAAACTGCGAGAGTTTTGGCCAGCAGTTTCCTATTAAGGAGATAAAATAATTAGAAATATTTCCTCAGCATTTCTTTCCCAAAGAAATGATGCTCCTAAAAAGGAAGAGATGGAAATACTTGTGATGCTTGTCAGATGAAAGTTCAAACCAGAAGAAAACATAGCTATGAATTGCTGCAAGATAGTCAACTTTGATAGAGGAATAAGAGGAAGGAGAAGAAGCCTGTTTGCAAAACAAGCTTTTATATTAAGGGGAATTTTCAGCTTTGAAATGATTTGGGATAGTAGTGAAGACCAGGAATTCCCAGTAAATTACATACAACTAGAATGTGAAATAGAGACTTTCTCAGGAGATCCCATTGACATGCAAGGTCAACCTCTCACCTGTAAGACTTGTGCAACTGAAGAGAAGCAGCTGCTGTGTGTCCAGCGTGGTGCCACGCAGCACACGCAGCCAGGGGACCGCAGGCTTCGGAAGGAGCCAATAAACACCCTGCTGCTTCTTCTGCATGTGGTAACCAACCACCAGATTGTGTCATCTGAAGCAAACCCCTAATTCAGTTCTATTTTCTTCAAAAATACCTTGGAGGGTTAAGACTAGTGTCAAAACTCCATGGGAAGCAGGCTTTACTGGCATGCAGCATTTCACAAAGCCATTGCCACAGCTGGTTGCTTTCTCGCTGTGGCAAGAGCACCCAAAACCAAAAGCAGACTGACCTTGAGTGTGCCAGTTGCACAGAAAGGGAGACTCACCACGTCTCAAAGCTTCCCAGCTCCTGCACAAGCGCTCATCAGTGAAAGCCCCCAGGCTTGTACAAGGTTTACGCAAACAATAGGGCTTGAACCCTGATGCCTTCTCTAGGTAATTCATCTTGGTCACAAACACAGAGCTGGAGGATCTGGTCTCTTGTTTGACTTGATGCGAAGCAGAAAGTAACTACCACCACAGTAGTTTCTTTTTTTCACTGTGAAAGTCAGATTTTATAGTCACTTGCACATTGCACTACTTTGTCTTTTCACTTCCTTTAAAACCCTTTTTTAAACTGGTACAGGAACACTAAAATTGCAACATGGATTTAAAGTGAACTTCACTTTCCCACTTAACGAGTGTCTCCAGAGCCAGCCTGGTAGGGATTCCTCCCTGCACAGTTTTTCCATTACCTCTGGATACAGAGACACTAGTGCTCAGGATGTGTCAGGCATCAGACTGTTCAGCTTTCTTTCTGAAAGGGAAACTGAAGCATTTACCACCTCCTGAGCTTCCCCATCTCAGAGGTCATCGTTTGTCATCTCACAGTCATTCAGGTGGAACTGTCCTTTGTACTACACAAAACCTCATCTTTGCTTCACGTCTAAACCAACGCTGGTATCGATCACGCTTCCTGCTTCTCAGCTCCCCAAGCCACAGATGGATCATTAAATTTCTTATCAGAGACTGAGCTTAAGTTATGCTTTGAGGCAGATGAAAGCACTTCTGAGATAATGATCTTTTAAAGAGATTGTGGTATCTGACAGCCCAGTGAAGTTGAACAAGAGGTGCCTCCAGCAGGGTGACGTGGCCTGGCAGAGCTGAACAAGCTCAGCAGTTGCCCAAGGAGCAGAGTATAATGCACTGCTTCAGAAGTGGCAGAGAGATAAAGATAACGCCCTGTGGATGGCAAGGAACACTAATCCTATAAACTGCAGGGATACAAGCACATGAAATAAAATCGATTAGCTATACCCTATTAAGTTTTGGCACAGACATTCGTTTGGAGGCTTATAAATAACTCTTTCAATTAATTCAAGTTAATCTTCCTTGCTGCCCAGAAAATTAAAGGCGTTATCAACAATACAACTCTGACAAAAGCATTCATGATGTCAGGATTCAAAATTAAATAAGACAACCCCACCAAAAAAACCCGAACCTCTCCCAAAAAATCTGCAAGAAATTCCAGAATAGACAATGCTGGGAAGAAATTGACTCTTTGGTTACCAAGCAGAGGTGTAGAAGGACAAAGAAACCAAAAAAAAAAAAAAAAAAAGGAATTTTTTAAGCTTTATCTAGCAAATTTACAATAGTCCATTTCAGAAGGGATAAGGCTTTATCTATATCAGTATTCAGAAACCAATGAAAGAGTTCTCTTCAGTCACATGGAGATCAACTCATTGCAATACTTAAAGAACCTTGTACACGAGCAAAATCTAAACCAAAAAAGCATTTTGAGGGGCAAGTCAAGAGACTGAGCAGCTCAGCCACAGTGTAGTCCTGCCCTGGGAACTAGAATTAGGGCTAGCACAGGGGCATCCAAGTCATCACACTGTGGCACCAGGAAGATGCTACCAGGAGGGACTGCTGGAAGCAAGGGCAGATTCTTGTCAGCAAATCACCAGCTTCATGTAACTGAGCCAAAACAGTGGCAACCCAGAGTTTAGCTGTTTCTTGTCTAAACTAATCTTAGTGCTTTTCTTTCTTCTAACTCAGAGCTGGGCTTGTTTTCAGAGGAACACTGGGTGCAGAACGCATAAGGCAGAACAGTCTCCTGCTGTAGACCACAGAACTAAGCCCAGCTATGTGGCATGACTAAGCTATTACGAACACATAAAATTCACATGTCCAAAAACTGTTTTCAGGGTAAAATTTTGATAAAATTGCTGAAAAACTCAGGGATGCTTCTGCTGGAAGCCTGCACTGTCAGCTGTCTGACAACTGCCTCAGCAAGCAGGGCACAGAGCAGACAATGTCTAGAAACAGGCTGAAGAAAGTTTCATTCTTGATAATTCAAGCAGCATCAGAGGACAGACTGATCTTTGAGTGGCCAGAGTTGAGAGCCACCTTTGTGGCCTTCCCTGCCAGCCATGGAAAGCTGGCTTCTCTTTGCTAGAAAAAGTTCAGGACTATACTGGCAGAGCAGGAAATGTCCTTCCAATTCTCTTTCCTCCCATGAGTGGATACAGTGACAGCTGCTCAAGGACTGTCATCCGAGTCCAATACAACATTTAGGTCACTGGGTTAGCAAACCTGCCTCAGCAGCACTCGTGGAAAGCACAATTCCTGAACTACCTGGGGCTCCCAGAGCTGAAGAATGCAGAACCTGCTGCACAGCTCTGGGCAGATCACTGGAATCCCCCTATCTCACCTACTTAAAACAACAAAAAAACCCACCCACACAAGAACTCAGCTTCATTTCTCCCCATTTGTCTCTTCAGGTTCTGCCCAGAAATAAGAAAGTCTGCCAGCAAATCACGCTGCAGGAGAGTGCCTGGTGTGGATTCACCAGCCACGTGTAGCAAGTGCTCCTGCCAGGTCTCACAGGTGTCCTGCTCCAAACACTGAGCTCTGGTATTTTCTTACAGTGTTTCAGGGCCTCCACCAGTATGAAGAAACCCAGAGGAAGTTGGTCAATGTGCTGTGGCCAAGGAGGGGAAGGGGCCTGACAGCCTGGACAAGCACAGGTGGGTTAGGAAGTGGAAGATGAGCATGAACGTGTCTCACAAGGCAGCCTGAATATGGTTTAAACAAGACTGCACCCAGTTTAGTCAAAAAAGGCAGAAAGCTCAAAAACTATTTAAGAGGCTTTCAAAATCCTGCAATCATACCAGGAACACAAAGTCTCAGTCACCTGGGGCTTCTGCTAAATAACTTTCTGAGGAATTACAGGAGAATTAAGGTTAAATTGTTTTCATAATTACATTTAAATATCACTTCACTAAATGTTACAAAGGGGTAATGCTCTAAAGACAGAATAACTCACCTATTGTTAATTTTTTTTAAAGTCTTTTATTTCAGGATGGATACATTAACCAGAGTTTGAGTGCAAACACACACACTATTCTTCATTCCCCATTAGCTGAATGTTTTTAAAAGCATGGAGAATAATTCTAAGCCTGCACCATGCCAGACGGCTTTGCCTTTAGAGAAAAAAAAAAAAAAAAAAGAGCCATCAGCAGGTTGCTGGATTTTCTTTTTTCAGTATGACTTTCTAGCACGTCCCACTGTCTGCAGGAAGGTATAAGATACAGATGAACAGTGCAACCTCCTGGCTCAGTTCACCAGCTGCCCTCTAACCTATGATTCAAGCTGTAATTGTATCAGTTTGTGCACATGCACTGAAGCCAGGAATCCAAAAACCCATGCCAACACTTCAGATCAAAATGTCCTCAACTCTTGTCCTTCTCCTCACATCTAACAAAACACCAAGATATGCAGATACTTAGAGCAAAGAGAAGCATTTTCTATGAAAAAAAAAAAAAGGCCTTAGAAAGGGAGACAAATAATTACAGTTGTGTTTCATATGCTCAGAAACCACTATTCCCCTGAGGGGAGATATTTATTAGGAAAAAGATGGATTTCTTGTTACTGATTATGGCAACTCACTGAATTCTGGCAACTCACTGAATTCTATCTAATAAACATGCATTAAAACCAGGGATGCATGCACTGAAAACCTCATCCCAGACTTTGGACTGCCAGGTTTCCCAGCTGCATGGACAAAGCCCACTAAGCACACAAAGTTCCCATGGCAGAGCTGTGCTTGCAAAGCACAAATTTGGTCACAGTAATGGTAGATCAAGGGCAGGTAATTACAAGCACTTCTGAAGAGAGATCGTGATGCATTGGTCAGTCATGCAACCTCATGAGTCATGTGTGAACATTTGACTTTTATTAGACCTCAGCAACATAATGAAGAATAGAAAAGGAAATAAAGATCATGCTGGCACAGCCACTGCCCTGCAATGCCAACTTTACAGTTAGCACACACAGACTAGGAAAATAAAATATATTGTCAGGACACAAGGAAATACAAAGCACATGAGATACCTGAAAGACAGGGAATCTCATAAGACCACTACCTGCATTGCTTTAAAGCAATGAATAAATTCAACGTCTACTGAGCAGTCATAAGTTCAACAGAGGAAACAAAACCCAGTTTGAAATGCTGAACATTTGATGATGAAGCAGAACAGGACAAATATCATTATATTAGCTGGCCCTCCATTTACTACAAGGTGACAGCATTTTAAGCTGCTGCCTCTGTGTTGAGTTGGAAACCACACAGTGACGTGATGAGCATTGCTCCACTTTGTGAGGATATCACCACATAGCTACATGACCAGCAGAGGACATTTCCAAACACAGCACATTGCCAGGTAGGGGAGATAATGACATGAAAGGAAATTTGAATGGAGAATGGCCTGAGTTACAGGCCAGTAATTGTTCTATGACAAATCACTGCCTTTATCACTCACTTACTGCATGTGGTAATACATATCTTCCTATTATTCCTTAATTTTAACAAACAAGCAAAAAGCTTGAGGAAAATTGACTCTGATTCCACCTGATGGGCAGAATATGAGGGATGTCTGACTTTACAGGAGGGAACCAAAACATTTTAAGTGATCTATTTCAATCCTATCCATTAGACTCACAGCAAATGAAATGCACTTCAAGCCAAGGCCTCCTATGTGAAAACACTGATAATGTACCGAGGGAGAGCACTGCAGGGTTGTGCAAAAAACCATCATGTCCCTCTAAGAGGAATAAAAAAAGAATAGTAAGAAAAGCACAGAATAATGTAGTGAGAGAACAAGGGAGCCACTGAATGATCACCAAATTGTGAGGCCACAGAGTAGGATAACACAGTGGCTACCATGAAGCACTGCAGTCAAACTCCATGTACAGGAGGCTGAAAGTAAATAAAAAGGAAAGTTAAAGACCTCAGGGAAACCAATAAGCCCACCTTCCTGCAAACACACAGGTATCACAGCTGATGATAAGGGAGGTGGATTAGGTCTATCAGCAATCTAAGAGTGGGTAAACAACCAGGGCTAAGCTAATAAACAATCAGCATCAGCAAGAGTTGTGACAACAGTTGTGCAGAATGCAAAACGCAGCACTAAAATACCCTAGAGGAGCTTCCTACTCAAGTGATGGACAGGGGAAGCTGGAAACTTTCAGTTAGCAGGAACCTCAAGAGAATGTCTAGATGAAAAGGGAAGAGACAAGAAGTGATCTTGCAACTACAATTGTGCTTCACTCATCTGAAAAAGAACACACCACAGGAAATTCACAATCTGTTCAAGCAGACCTATAAATAGGAACAAACAGCAGAGATTGGGGCACAAAGCAATAACAGCAACGTCCTAAAGGGAGGGACAGAGGAATGGGTGCCAGGAGGAGAAAGGGCCTCTTTTGCTGAGTAGACTTCAGCAGAGAACAAAGACACGGGCAAAAGCGCTTACAGAAGAATGGGCCAGATTTAGATCAAAGAACAGATCAATTCTGTGCATTTGGATAAATGCAAAACAAAAATACATTTAACAGCATCACAGACTCTTAAAATAATATGACAAGTTTTGAGAATGCACAGTCCTCCAGAAATCCACAGTGAAATACAGGAGTCCAAGAGGAGACGAGATGTGAGGGAATATTTCAGAGGGCTCATAGCTCATGAGAACATTCACTGTTTAAAAAATCTGTATAGTTTAGCAAGAAAATAGCAAAAATTTTAATACCAGGAAGTAAACAAGGGAAAGTCACAGTACACAGTAGATGTAGGCTTCCACATGACAACAGCCTAATAGCAGTGATGGATGTACAGAAAATTAGTAGAAAAGCAGAACTAAGGACCAGCATGAGAAAACAACACCAAAACAAATACATGCATTCAATTCAAGACAAAGGACAGAAAAACTAAAATCCTGAGGCAAAGCTAGTGCTAAGTAGAAAAAAATCTCTTACATTGAAGAAAACAAACACTGACACAGACATAAAATGAAAAAAACCCCCACCAAACACACCAGCATTCAGAAAACAGAGCAGGCTGAATAAATTTAGGAGAGAAAAGGCAGCTCTTATGTCTGTGTTTCTCCATGGACCAAAGTTTCACTGTGTGAGAAAAACTGGTAACACCAGCTGAGCACCAGAATGAACTCTGGGCTCAGGGATGAGAGTTTGCAATAACGAAACAGAAAATAAAAAGTGAGGCAACTACAGTCATTCTTAGGACCTACATTAAGACTGTATCCAGAAGGGACACTGCACCTATTGCTACACAGCAGAACATAAAAAACCGGCAATTGCTAAAAAGCAGGGGCCAATGAAGGCCTGCGAGATAGAAACAGCGATCAGCAGGACAAGAATCAAAGGGCTTGAAAGAGAAACTCATGCTCGATATGGGTACAATACAAGCAGTGAAAAAATCCTGCTTTATAAGCACTGAAGCGGGAGAGCAGAGCAGAGCCGAGGTGTCACCGCACCCGCAGCAAAGGCAGGTGCCGCTGCCTGATCTATCGCCCGGGAATACAAAACAAAAGATCCAGCTAAACTGCATTTGGTGGTCCGCTCCACACCTTCCTATCTTCTCTGCAAAGACAGAAAACTTGCCGTGGAGCAACACTATCACACTGAGAGCGATAAACAGTTTACAGGATCCTGACTTGTCACATTCGTGTAACAACATTCAAGGGCTCAACAACGCTATCGCGTTTCCGAGCTGCCCAGAGCAGCAGGTCGAGTCCGTGACTCCGCGATTCGATGGCATTTTGCCCCTCGCACACCAAACCCGCGCTAGCCAAGCCCGTGTTTTGCAAGTCATACGAGCACCGGGAGGCGCCGTTAGGAACTTCCAATCGCTCCCGGCCCCGAGCAGCGCCGGCCCCGGGGCTCGCCAAACCCTCGTTCATTCACCTTTCGCCGCTTTCTTCAGCGAGCTCCCAGCTCCACACACGCCAGCCCAGCTCTGCCCAGCTCCGGGGCCTCCTGGAGAGCTCAGCGAGCCCGAGGCTGTACCTTGGCCACCCGCCTCTTCCCGCTGGTTGCCCTCCCCGGGAGGGGAGGTACCGGGGGGTACCTACATCAACCACCAACGGGAGCCAACGGGACCCCGGGCCGCTGCCTGGGGCCGGGGGACTGCGCTGGCCCGGCCCCCGCCCCAACCAGGACCTGCGCCGGCGGCCCCCGGAGGAGCGGGGGGCGCGGTGGGGTGAGCGCAGTGCCTTCGCTCATTAACGCAGCGCCAGCACCGGGGCCACCGGTGGGGCCACCAGCGCCCAGCCCGGCGCTGTCCCTTCCCCTCAGCCCGACGCGCGTCCCGTTCCACCCCA
>VZTZ01038394.1:250471-347154 GCA_013400955.1 Drymodes brunneopygia | reverse complement strand
ACGCAGGGCTGGGGGAAGGAGAGGAGCGGAGGTCGCAGGGAGGGCTCGGAGCAGCCCGAGCCCGGCACGCCCGGGAGGGTTCCCCGCACCGAGCGCCGGGGGCGCCGCAGGAAGCGGGGCCCGGGGGCGGGTTCGGGCCGGTGGGGAGCGATCCATCCCCTCCGTGTGCGGGGCGGCCCCAGGCTCGGCAGCAGCGCGGTGCTCGATGTGCTGCGGGGGTGCGCCGAGCGCTGCCCGACTTGGCTCAGCGGTGGGCTGATGAAATGGGTAGGCAGAGCAATCTTTGTTATTTAATGAGGGCTGAATGCATTGGAAGCTGCACACGGGTACTCAAGACACCGTCGCTGCTCTGCATCAGTTCCAGCCCGAGTGGTGGCGCGGGCTGTGAAGTTTGGGGGATTTTTGATCCTGGGGCTGTTACCGTCTGGCTGTATAAAAACCTGCGGTTTACGACTGTGGCAAACTTTTGTCATTTGCAGTGGCAGCCTAGCCCTAGAATACAGTCACCAGACGAAAACATAGATAAACAGGGAAAAGTTGCCAAGTTCATGTTTTTTTGTCGGGTCTGGTTTGTGCGTTTTTGCTTCAGATGGGAGAGGTCAAAGAATACAGCAAGATTAGCAAACTTTATAAGTGCAAGTCAACTTTAATATGGTGCTGCTTGATGGGGTTTTTTCCCCCCACATCTTTGTGCCCCAAGGTGGGTTTGTCAGTATCAGACACCTGTTTTCAGGATGGTGTTGAAAACACCATTGCTGCATCTCAGGCCATAATTAAACCTTAATCCACTTCATGTAACTTTAAATATATTGCTTGAGTGAACTGACTGATCCAGGTGGTTTGCTGCTGAAGACTGTAGTCCCCAGAGGATACTGTGTTCTTGCAGAATCCCTTTCTATCAGATTGTTTTTATTACTTTCTGTCACCATTGTATTGGAACCTTTTGATTCCTCTCTGAATATATGGGTTGAGATGATACAAGTGGAGAAACAAATTATGGTGTTTATGCAGCACCTGGATAGAGAAGCTGGCCTTGTGATCAGGACCTGTATTCAGCAGTGAGATTCAATTTTTATCTTCTCTGTAAGTTTCCAGCTTGAGCCACCTTCAGAAATGACACTCAAAAGAGCAAGTTTTCCATGCTGTCTAGAAAGTGGACTTGCCTTAGGGTAGATTTTTGGTAGATACTGAAAAAGAAAGGAAAGTTTTAAAAAGAGAAAATCGGCAGCCCTGGATTTGTCCTTCCTGTCTCCAGCTCTTAGGAGAATCCTTTTGTCTTAACTTCTTTTAATAAAACTAACCTTAAGAATGTATCCTGCTGTAATAAGAATTTGTCCAGTGCTCTAACCTGGATTTCTCCTGAGAGCTCAATTTTTTTCATTTTTGTTACAAGCAATACCCCACAAAAGTATCAGTTTTTGTAAGGATTTCAGGACTTCCTGCAGGACTGATTCCTTGTGGTGTGAAGGAAGGGTGATAAACAGGTTTCTTCCCTTCTTTGGGTTACTGCATCCCTTCCTCGTTGGAGGAGTAACTGTTCTGGGATCTCTTCTGTGATGAAATGCAGACAGGGTGAGATCCCAAGTGAACAGTACTTGGCAGAACTGTGGGCAATCATCTGCAGTCCTTAACTTGCTGCAGTTAAACCAGGGAAATAATAAAGTAGAAAAAAAGTTATGTTTGCATGTCCGTAAATACACAACTGTTTTTTGTGTTTGTGTTGTACTTCTGTTTACAGTTTTGATGTAGAGGCCTGAAACAAAAACAGGCATTAGGGCTTCATTGTGTAGCATGGAGCTGACAGAATTCTGAAAGGAGACGCCTAGGACTCACAGAAACAGTTTGTTTCATCCTTGTGTCAAGACCACGAGTTTCCCTGTTAGGTCGACCACTTGGAGCATCTTCACCCTGCAACTGGTATTGAAATCTTGAAGCAGAGTGTGGCTGGGTGGGAAGGGGCTGTGCTCTCTCCAGGGGAAGTGCTGCTCATTTTCTAACCCCAGCTCCGTTTTAGTCATGGGGAATTCCCTCTCACACCCACTTGTTGGCCTCCCAGCCAGCTCCCCCTAGTTTATATACTGGGCGGGGTGTTCTGTGGTCATGGTTCTGTGGAATATCCCTTTGGCCAGTTCAGGACAGCTGTCCTGGCCATGTTCCCTCACAGCTTCTTTTGTAGCTCCTCACTGGCAGAGCCTGAGACACTGAGGAGTCCTTGGTTTAGAGGTCTGCTGAGCAACAGCTAAAACTGCAAGAGTGTTATCAATGTTAGGGCAAACCCAAACCACAGAGCTGTACCAGCTACTGAGAAATTTAACTCTGTCCCAGACAAAACCAGAACAGTTGCTTATTTCTGAAATCTCACTGTTAATCAGTTCTAAATACATGCACTCAACAACTGAAAACAGGCAAGCTCTCTCAAAGTTGTTCAGGTTGGGCAAAAAGAACTTGAGATTTGAGGTTTTGCCATTGCTTCATTTCTCTCTAGAACAGATGTGGAAGAACAGAAATAAAAGGATGAGAATGTAGGTGAGGGTGTTTAATATTTTTTTAAATATTGATTTAAGCAAAGTAAATCCATTAAAATACGACTTTCAGAAAAACAGCCTGAGGCAGACAACTAGCAGGTAAGACATAATTATGAAAAAAAGAGTAAAGAAGGAGTAATAGATGATGTTTATTAGTCTCAGCAGTTACTCAGTGAGTTGGTGTCTCAGTTAGTGCTCACCGTGCTATGTTCTTCAGAGAACTGAAGTTACTGTAAGGGCAGCAGGTTTGTTTTTCAGGATATTTAATAATGTTTCAGCCACTGAAAAGCATAATCAGACTCCTGATGTCTTTCATACTGTGTTTTTAGGAGACACTATTCCACAATGGATGGGGGAGATGGTACTGCTGACCTTGTGATTAACAAGAGGTTCGTGTCTGAAGCAGAGCTAGAGGAGCGGCGAAAGAGAAGGCAGGAGGAATGGGAAAAGGTCCGAAAACCTGAGGATCCAAAAGGTGAGGGATACATTTTAATAGTTGCAGGGAAAAGATCTGAGAACATTTCACTTCTGTGGAAAATAGAAATAAAAAGTAAAGGCTTTTTATATTCTATAATTTCAAAAGGTTTTTATATGAAGGAACTGAGAACTGTTGGCGGTTTAGTGTTTCTAACATATGGTCTCCCTTCCTGATTTGTTCCTTTCAGAATGCCCAGAGGAGGCATATGACCCACGGTCGTTGTATGAAAGGCTCCAGGAACAGAGGGAAAAGAAGCAGCAGGAGTTTGAGGAGCAATTTAAATTCAGTAAGCACCAGCAGCAAACTGCATGTGTTGTATGCAACAGCTGTGCTCAACTTCTGAGTAAAGGACATATCTGTGTGTGTCTTGTCCCCCTCTCTGAGAGGGTAACAAAGGCTTCAGGAGAGGATTATTGAAATCCTGGATTTTTAAAGGAACACGTTCTGAACACTGAGGCAGCACTGCACACAGGCAAAAGTCAAAAGGTGTTTGCAGTTAGGAAGCTGCATTCCTGTAAAGTGTCAAATACTGAGCTTATATTGCATCCAAAATAAAAAAAAGCAAACAAAACCCAAACAAACTTGATAGCAATCCATGAAAAAGTGGAAATGTATTGTGGTTTTGTGACTCTTGGACTCATGCTTTAACATATATCCTTGAATCAATTAAAGAAATCCTGTTAGAGCAGCTATTGCATTTCCAAGCCATAATTATTTGACTAAAAGTGATTTCGGAATTAAGATTATGATTTGGAAGTAGTAAATTTACATGTTTTGATTCTTCAAAAGTAGATGTTTGACTCTTCTAATGAAATGGGAACCTAATTTCTATTGATGTTTGAATTTCTGGTTTTATGAAAAGCCCTTTGAAAAGTGGAAAGTACAGATAGCAGCATTAATGCTTTAAGGTCTCCAGCTGGACCTACAGGATTCTTTCCACCCAGAGAGTTTCCAGTTAACTTCAGTAAACTTTTGATCCCAGTCATTTTTGGTGACATGACTTAGCAATTCTTGCTCAAAACCTGACTGCTGTCAGCCTGAATGGGAAGGGCTTCTAGTAACTGTCTAAATTAATAGTTTTTCTTGCCCATATTAGATCTGCAACACCTTTGCTTTGGTAAACCAAGTACCGGAATGGGAAGCAGCCCTGAGAAGTAAACCCACTTCTGCTTTTAAAGCAACCACAGCAGAGTATCAGATACCAGCTAAGCTGGAGAATAAAACCTACTGCAGAGTGCCTGGGAGGGAACCTCAATAAAAACTCAGCTCAAAGGACCTCAGTGGATGCTCCTCTTAGTTTGCAGATGAGACCGGCAGAAAATTAAATTAATTCATGTTACTTGCTTCAAAAAACATCCCGAGTTTCATTGCTTTTGCGCTCTGAAGGGGCCCTCAGTGGTAGCAGTGAGTGCTACAAGTTACTGTTTAAAGATTTATGAATGAGCTCTGCATGAGTTGGAAGGAGCAGGGATTGGCTTTTATAAAGTAACCTCAAATAATAATTGATTTCCAGGGCTTTTCTGTCAAAGACACAAGCCTGCCAATTATCACTGTAAATGGATTTCTTAGTTTGCCCTTAAAGTGACTAGGGTTTGTCTGTGTGGGTGAAGATTAAAAATATGGTGACTTCATATAAAAGCCTAAAAATCTTCATATGGAATTAAACTTTAATGAAGACTAAAGTTGATGTTTGGGCTAAGATTTCTGATGATGACTGCAAACAGCAAGATTTGGTCTTTCTAAAACATACTGTTTATTGTCATTCTGATTAAATCATTTGCTCAAGAGATGCTAAACATTTGCAGAACAGGAAATAAAAGACCTTCCTGCTGCACTAGCATGTACTTTCCTTAAAGTAGGGTAGCATGTTTAGAAAGAAATTGTTTTTATTTTGGAAATTAGGAGTTGTCTTGCTTCTACTTTTTTCTTTTTTTTTTTTTTGTGAACAGGTGTCAGAACTAATTAGGTATGAATTGTTTGCTCTAAGGAAATGTACTTCCCCTTTTGAGGCAAGATTTTTGAGGGAAGAAGTAATGTGGTTTTTTTTAGTTATTCATTGGTTTAAGAACATTTTGAGGAGACAGACTTAGACTTGGTGTCTGAAACCAACAAATTTCTTCTTTCTTCATTCAGAAAATATGGTAAGAGGCTTAGATGAAGATGAGACGCATTTCCTTGATGAGGTTTCTCGGCAGCAAGAGCTACTAGAAAAGCAACGAAGGGAAGAAGAGCTGAAAGAACTAAATGAATACAGAATATCCTTTGCACTAAAATGGCTGGTGGTTACCTAGAGGAGGGTAAGAGTGGGCTGTAGTTTGTTCTTTGAGTTGACATTCTTTTTATAAAACTGCTTTACTGAACATGTATAATGATACACTTTCAAAGTTTAATGGTTTCATTGTAGCTTTGATAGACCACTGCAATGTTGGATATTCCCACCTCAACTCCCACTTGTTTGGTACTTTTCTTCCCTTCTGCCCTTTCCATTGTTTTGGCATTTGGTTGTGGTTTAGTTTTTTCTGTTACCATTCATGGAATACCATCACTAAAAAGAGAAAGAGAACATAAAGAAACACCAGCCTATTATTTCTAATCTTTTGCTTTTGTCTTCTTACGGAAAATCAAATGCTCTTTTTTTAAACTGTATATTGCCTGATTTTAACATACCTGTTTGAAATAATGTTTGGATCACTCTCTCTGTTACTCTTCATGAAGTATTAGATTTTTGCTGATACCTACAGGATGAGAAATTAAATACATCTGTGCAGATGTGCTGACTTCCTTCTGGGAGAATCCCATGGAGACTCTGCTCCTTTGGGTATTACACGCTTGTAGGCAGGACTAAGAGCAGAACAGTTTGGCTTTGCTGTTAAATGCCTAATTTTCTTAAAGATATGCTAGCAAATCATATAGGATGCTTTTTCTCTCTAATTAGTGCCAGTCAAGGGAGGTTGGAATGATTTGAGAATTCCTGTGCTAAGCAAAATGTTGCTTTTTTGAAGTTTACTGAACCTGTGCAGAATCTGATGGTTTCCTTGTCTCGACTGCTTTTGAGTCATGGGTGAACAAAACACAAGTTCTCAGGGAAGCTTTTGTAAAAATGAAAGAGCTTGTGGACACAAGGACGTGACCAAAACCAGTCAGCAAATAAAATTGAATAGTGCTGATACTACAAAGATTGGTCTTACCTTGTGTTAGTCAATGATTTACAATTTGGAGCATGTGTCCTGTGAAGAGCATCTCAATTAGCTCAGGAATGCATCCATGATAAAACAATCCTGATGCATTTTTTTTAACTTCAGAAATAGGCTGCAGTCAGTTGATGGATTTGGAGTATTTTCTTGATTTGCTGGATCTAATAATGGGATATTCATGGATATATTTAGTTTCGGTGCTGGTTGCTCGCGGGGCTGGCTGATCCAGGGCTGTGCAGTGTGAGATTGCGCTGTGGGAGCAGCTGACAGCTCTCATTATGTCACGTACAGCTGGGGTGAACCATACCAGCCCCCAGGGAATCTTAAGTTGCCTTGAATTATCCACACAACACACAGATCCCTGAATGGCCTGATCAAGATGTACAGGCCATCTTACCTCAGTCTTTGCACTCTTAGTAATATTGGTGGCTCTGAATCTGAAGTCTTGCTGTAAAAATTAAACTGTAGAACTTATTGCTGATATGGTGGAGGAAGTGAGAATGTTTTATAGTCACCTCATCTCATGAGAAAGTCAAAAGTGTTGCCCATTTAATTACTTTTAAAAATTCTTTTTATTTAACCATAATACTTCAAGCAGCCTCAGAGCAAACTGACTTGTTTGTGTTTGAAATTTTTGGTGGTGTTCTGAAATGCAAAAGTGTTTTCTGCTTCTGTGGGTTGTTACTAATGGTTTATCACTGCAATGACAAAACCCACTGTGTACTAGGTAAACGTGCTGTATCTATAGGTACTGTTTAAGTGCTCTTCCAAATTAACAAGAGAAATGTCAACCCAATGAGTTTCATTATTTGCTCTTTTTCCTGGTATAGCATCTAATTTAAGCTACCCAGAGGCTTTAATTTCATGGTAAAAACTGCGTCGATATTCAAGTACAGAGATTTTTTTTCCTTAACTTTTCAGGCTGAACAGTCACAAAATTATACATCTTCAGGATAAATATGCCTTGGAATATTTTAATGTACTCTTGAGCATAAGAAATTCATATGTATGGATGAATTGGAATTTTACTTTCTCCTGCATGAACAGCTAGGTTTATTTGTTCCTTACCCTATCCAGACCCCCCTGTTCAGATAAAGATTTACAAATATTTTTTAAGCCACTTCCAAGAAGTATTTGAGAATGAGATCATCTTGTCTTCACTGCTATCTAAATGTAGGAACAGTCCCCCTTCCAGAAGCTGGCTTTACTGAAGGACAGCTTGTTTAGTGCAGTTGATATTTAAGATTGAGAGGTTTGTTTCTAATGTTGTCTTCCTGAGAGGGAGCACTTCTTGGCTGGGTATAGCATTACATTTGCTAATGACAGCAGGATGTATAAAATACCTACTGAAAATGTGCTGTGCCTTTCTAGTTGAGGAGTTTTAGGAGAATGCCATCCTGGATGGAAGCTGAAAGGCTGTAATTTGGTATCTTTTAAGAGAAAAGCCTTTGAGGTCCTCAGCCAGGCTTAGAATGTAACAAGGTAATGGGCCTAAATGTGGCAGTTGAACACTGCAGTGTGTGGAAGAATTGTGTGTGGCAACATCAAACTGTTCAGCACAAGGAGCTTTCAGATGGCTTTGGACAGCCACAGGATGGCACTCCTGTGCCATCTCAAAAACAGATAAAATTGAACAGTGGTTAGGGCTGAGAAGACTTTTGGTTGAAGTAAGAAGCAGTCTGGGTTACTGCTGTATTCTTAGGAAAATCAAATAAGAAATGGCATCTGAACGTTCCTGACTGTAAAGTGACTGGAGACTGAGTGTGTGTCTTCAAAGCAAAGTCTAAGAGTTTTTGAATTGCAGATGTTCAGTGGGGAAAGAAGCTATGGCTTCAAATATATGGGCCATCAGTGTGAGATTCACTATCCAATATATGTCTGTGTAACTCCAGCTTGTGGAATTACAGTTGGAGCAGAAACTGTTAGAACACTGGATTTGAGTTTATAAACATGCTTTTAAACTAGATTAATTTGCCTTTGCCTGTGCAGTTTAAAATTCTTGCAGAAGTTTGTGGGACTCTCCTGGCACCTCATCTACAAACAGGGTCTTTGCTAGGCTTCTCTTCATCAGATACAGCTGGACATTGTTATCAGGTCCTGCCACAAGGAGACGTGTTCAGTGTGCCCTAATAAACAGACCCAGCTCCTTCTTATCCCATCTGAGAACTTGCTTAAGCTTCTTCACTTCATTATAGGTTTCAGCTGCATTTACCTTGCTAACATTGTTTTAATCTACTTAGCTTTTCTGTGCAGTTGCAGTCTTTTGGGGTGAATTTTGGAGACCCTTATCAATATGTATCCTTCCTCTTGGGGTTGGTGCTCAGACCAGCAGTAGCAGCCTTGTGGCCCTTACAGAGAGACGAGCTGAAAAGGTAGAGTGCTAAAGACCAAACCTAAAAAATGGAACTGTTCTGTCTTGCTAGACTGAAATCTGCTGGGCTCAGCAAAAAGAGGGTTTGAGGAGTGGAAGTGAGTGCACGTATTGCTACTTAGCTTTTCTGGTAAGGATTAGAGTGTGGAGCAGCAAATTTGTATTACAAATGTGTTGATCCCCATAGAAGGGGAAGTACTGCATTGCCTGTTTGATTTACTTGTCTTGGTCCAGCCTGACCTTTTTGCTTTTCTAAGGCCTTTAGGAAAAGACAGGATGGTGGATGTGATTATGGGTGCTGGGTGTCTTGTGTTACACTTTTCTGGCTTCAGAACAGCAGCTCCCAGGCTGCTGCCTGGACATACTCACAGGGAGAGCTGCTCCTGATACCTCAGAGAGCTCCGACCCCAAAGGGTGAAGTATCTTCTCTTTTGGCTGAGGCTACCAGCTCAAAGTCATTACAAATAAGTTTATTTTGATAGAATATGTGAATGAACTTCGGTCACTGCTGTCAGCAGAACTGGCTAAATATATCAGGGAGGAAATGTCTGTTCTCCCCGTTCCTTCCTGGTTGATCCTTAACCCTTAATTCACAGCACTCTCACTAAAGTGGGAGTCAGTATGGACCCAAAGAAGGAAACTGAGAAGAAATTGCCCATGAAGTCAGTGGAAAACAAGAACAAATTTTCTCAGGCAAAGCTGTTGGCAGGAGCTGTGAAACACAGAAGGTTAGTTTCACACCTCTATAAATTCTTGAGGAACGGAACCCAGTTAGCAGTGTAAAGGGAGACAGGCCAAAACTGCCTCCAGAGAGTGAAGTGTAAACCTTAGCCCTAAAGAAAAAAGGGGGAAGGTATAAGAAAAGACCAGTCTTGTTTCTATAGGCTCTCACAAACCGTGGGGAAAAACATGAAGCAATTCAAATAGATAAGTGTGTGTAAAGCAAGTGGGTAGGCTCTTCATTTTAGAGTGCCAGGCTTGGGCAATCCTGCTTGGGGATCAAGGGAATCTATTTTACGTCTCTGTTTGTAGATATCAGTGTCACCTCACAAATGCAATTTCATTCAGGCTGCCTAATTTATCATCCAACTTTACCTGTGTTTAAAATGGATTGTTTTAATTGCTGCTGGGGACAGCACGGGGGCAGCAAGGTTACAAGAGAAGAACTTTGAGTACCAGTTTGGTCCTGAGGACATTGGAGAAACTGCCTGTGTTCCTCAGTGATTTGCACTGATACATCAACACCCTTTCCATTCCAGGGAGGTGGCAGCTGGGTTTGCAAACACAGCTGCAGGTGTGCTACAGGTTATGGAGAAACCAGGCATGTGGGACCAGACTTATTTCCCACAGATGAATCACCTAATACTTAAGATGATTACTGACATCTCAAAATTCAGTGTGTTCGAATCATCTCAGAGAATACAAGATTATTTTAGAAGCTTATCTTGTAGGGTGATGTTTAGCTCCCAGTACAGCAGTAATTGCATGTGTGAAAACTGAAGTAAGCACTTCCTTCACCTAATGTCTGTGGGGCTGGGTGATAGTTTGGGTTTTGGGAAGGCAGAGAAGAAAAACCCTGAGCTGATAACAAGCAGCCAATAATGTTGTTTTTGTCTTGTAACTAATAGAACTTAACCCAGTAGGATGTAGAAAAGGAGCTGGCATGTGCTTAATGGTACTTCTAGAGTCTGCAGATGGCATCTGTTTAAAGACAGCATCTTAACTGACATGTCAATGCCATTGCAGACTTGCTTTGCAGTCTCCTATTTTTGCCATCTGATCTTTTGTTGCAAAGTGGCCCAAAGCAAGAGTAGTGTGAGCTCAACATCTGCTCCCTGAGCTTTGTGATTTCCTGTAAAGGATGCATTGCTATTAAAAGCTCTCTGCACAGAATAACCTTTAATCTGTACTGCATGTTCTGATAGGGACAGAAAAGAGTTAATGCATAATAATGCTCATGCTTCATCAGTTCATCTCAGCTTTTGGGAAGCAATTTGTTTATGTGGATGCCTTAGAACTGGAAACATGCAGAAGTGAGGGGGGGTAAATCTGAGCAGTGACAGGGGAGAGCTATAGAAACTCTGAAGAGTCAGAAGTCCAAGTCATGCTCCTTTCTCCCAATGCCACTTTGGACCCAAAAAGGACCTTTCTAGACACTGCAACTCTGTGCATTGCTGTAAGACTGTCTAGGCTTACTGGGTGCAAGATTTCTAGATGTTTTAGAACAGGCTCTCTAGGTGGTGCTTGAATTAGGGGAAGCCCTGGAAGGGAAAAGCCATGGATGTTGGCACCAGCAAGCATGGTAATCACCCACATGTGCAAGGCTGTGGTTGTGTGGGTGTCTGAAGCTCAGGTAGGCATTCCCAGTCTCCTGTGGGGCACATCCTGCTGAATAGGCAGCTCTGGGTTGCTGTGCAAGGGGTTTGACTTGGATTCTGAGAGATGTGTTCCTTTCCCAGGTTAACAGGTGATACTTGTAGGTGTTGACACTTCTTGGATCCTGCATGTTCCCCAAGGAACCTCAGTTAATGACAGGTGGATGTGATGATGGTCATCGGGGAACCCTGCTGGCATTTGCTGTAGCATTTAAGGCAAAGGTGTAACAATGGCTTCACAGTAATTAAGTGATTGCCTATGAGGAACAAGACACTTCCTTTTTTTTTCCACAGTTCAGATGGTGGTAACAGTGTGAAGAGGTTGAAACTAGACACTGACCACGACGAAAAGAATCAAGGTATGTCCCAACTTCTGCATGTGGGAAGCTGCATGTCTGCCACTGAACAGCAACTGAGCTGGGGTTAAATCTCATAGAGGCTTTGCTTTTCTGTTCCTTCACTGGGCAAGACAGCACGGACTTTGGTTGGCACGTTCTCTTTTAAAGCAGTAGAAATGGTAAGTGTGGGTGCTGACAGCCTTCATGGAAATAGGGCTGCAGGGAACCTCTGCAGGTTATGAGGATGTCCCCTGGCCAAACCAGTCCTGACAGATGTTTGTCTAAGCTGCTCTTAAGTCTCCACAGATAGAGACTGTGCACCTTCCTCAGAGAGTTTATTCTAATGCCTAACTGATCTAATCTAAAAACATTTAACCTGATAACTAATGGAATTCTCCTTAGGTGCATTTCAAGCCTAATGCTTGTTCTGTGGGCAGGAGACATGGAGAACAGCTCATCCCCTTCCTCTTCACAGCAGCATTGCATGTATTTGTATACATCCACTTCAGCTTCATGCTCTGGAGTGATTTGGTCCGTCCTGAAATCAATTTGTTTCAGAAAATTGTGGGAAACTAGAAGAAAAATTAAGTTGTATTTCAGCTTTAGCTGTCAGGGCTGCAATTGACTTGCTGTCAAGATACTCTGACACAAATCGGGTGAGCTGCAATTGTGTAACGACAACCCAAGGCGCTTCCTGAATCTCCTTCTGTTCAGTAAACTTTCAGAACAGCAGAAATAATTAATAGCCATGGAAGATGGGAGATGTTGACTAGCAGAATGATGGAATAAAACTTTTTCTCAACTATGCTGTTATATTGCAAGGAAAATACTCAATTACTCAAAGCAGAGCCATTTATTCTTATTTAGTGGGTTTGGTACTTGACAAGCATCAAACTGACAACTTTAGAATAAAAAAAAATCTATAATGCTAGCATAGAGCTGGGCTTAAACTAGTGATGAGAAGGAAAAAATCCCCTGAGGTAGCAAGTCCTTCCTGTCAGAATGGCTTTATTACAGCATAAAGCTGCCTTATGCTTTAATTAACTCCTGAAATCATCCACTGCTTGTATGGGAAAAGCAGGTGAGTGACACGTGGCTGTTCCTGGGCTGATTGAAAGCCCTTTCCTTGCACTCCAGTTTTTGACTGAGGTTTCTCTCTTGCAGAAAAGCCCTCCTGTGTTCCCCTGGGGAGCAGCTCGGTGGGAGGCTCCACAGTGCACTGTCCCTCAGCAGCCGTGTGCATCGGGATCCTGCCTGGCCTGGGCGCCTACTCGGGGAGCAGCGATTCCGAGTCCAGCTCGGACAGCGAAGGCACTATTAATTCCACTGGGAAGATTGTCTCTTCTGTCTTTCGTGGCAACAGTTTCTTTGATGGTCCATAACAAAATCCCTCCGTGTGTAATGTAGTGCAGGATATCTTCCAAAGCCCTGATGGATGCTTGTTGCATCCTCCTGCCCCAAATATAATCTTTCTAGCTAACCTCTCAACTTTAATACACTCAGATACTCCTGAAGTAACTCATTATTTCCCTCCCACGCCCAACTCTCCATTTCTGGGGTGCTTACTGAGCCTGGAAGAGAAGCTGCCATCCTAAAGCAAAGGGCACACCTAACCATGTAACAAAGGTCTGAGGGTATGGAGAAGAGAGCTTTATCTTTTACAATTCTTATGGAAAGAATTATGTTGATTTAAGAAGTTTATACAAGACTAACAGGCAAAAAATAATCACTTGAAGCAGTGAAGTCTTGTAGAAACAGCCATGTGTTCTGTTTTAAAATGTCATTTTTATTCTGTATTTGAAAAATGGGGGCAGAACCAAATTTGAGCAGATGGTGAAGTGTAGATTGCCATGACACTGTAAAGAAATTTTAGTGTTACATGATTAAAGACGTTCTGAATGCATTTTTTTTATCTCTGCTTGTGCCATTCATAATTGTTCTCATTCCATTAATCAATTTCTGCTCTACCCAACCAGCCCTTCCCTCAAACCACCATCCAGAAGAGGTGTAGGTCAGTTTCCCAAAAAAAGCAGAGGTGGTGATGGAAAACTTAGTCTGAGTGAGTTCACAGGAACTATGACTCTGCTGCTCAAAGGCTGTTGCTGCAGCACTGGGGCTTTGACAAGTCATGCAGCTTTTCAGCAGCAGTGTCCTGAAGGGCATGAATCCAGAGTGGGTGACATTCCCCTCTTCTGCCAAATTCCTTTGTACAGGAGCTGGAGAACTCCAGAAGTAGGGCTGAGGGCCCATCCTTTTAATCTCAGTGTGCTGATGGGAGTTTGGAGGGTTGGAACAGCTCAGCTCAGCTGCTCAGGGGCGGAAGTGTCTTTGTGCAGTCCTGCTGTGTGTACTACCCTTGTGAGACAGCAGCTGGTCAGTGTGTACCACCGAGCAGTTACCTGGAGGTGACACAGTGAACAGCTGGGCTAAAAGAGAAAAGGCCTGTAGTGGATTCATGCCTTAGCTTGAGTGTTGAATTTTCCAAAGGAAACGGGGAGACTTGTGCTCACAATGCAGCTATCCTTAGCCAAATACCTTTTCTGTTTGCACAGCCCTGTTCTACAATCAGATCCTTACAAACACGCTGCAATTCCTCCCTGTTACGGGCTGCCTGGCACCTCCTGTGTTTGCTCCAGAGTTGCTCCTGCCTCTTCTCTAGCTACTGTTATTATGGCACTTGCAGGTGGAAAATAAATAGTTCTCATGCAGCCTCCCTAATGCTTTGCTTTTGGTGACTTTCATCTTCCTGAACTATGGAGTGAAATGGAAATGGTGCACAAAAAAAAATCTTTTTTTTTTATTAAAGTTGCATGGGCAAGAGCCTCAAGGAGTTGGTATGAGACCTGCTGGTGTTCTTTCCTGGCATTAAACTAGATCAATAATCTGACTGCAGAGTCAGAGCAGCCTGGTCCAGCTGTGTGCATGCTGGGGCCATTTTTCTGAGTGGTATCTTGCACAGCTGCAGTGAAAATGCCTGGTTTAGACAGAAATTGATAGTGGGAGTTGCCAGCCAGTTGTGGTGGGCTGCAGGTGAGATGGTGTGTATTTTATGGTGTGTATATGGGGCTGTGCAAGGCCAGGAGGAGGCACAATCCAGTAAAAGCAGATGTGAGAGCCCTCTGCCTTTCTCCTGTTCCCAGAATGGGACACTTGGGGAATGCCTTTGAGTCTGAGTCAGCTCTGCTGTTCTCAGGGCCTGGCCCATGTAAACAAACTACAGAGCTGTCCCAGCTCCTCACTCCATCTGTTGGTCCCATTTACCTTCGTGCACCAGAAGCCATCTGACACTAAAATACTCCAGTATTTTAGTCCTGGGAGACGTGCTGGAAGTGCAGAGTGCATGGGATGGAGAATAAATCAGACCTGAAAAGGGCAACTGTGGCAGTAACCTTGCTCCAGGCGGCTGAAGCTGAAGAGCTGGCTTTGGCTGGCTCCAGCAACTCTCATTCACTGGTGGTGGATTTAGATACATTTTTTTCTTATTTTTAAGGAAAAACCATGACTGCATAGTGTGTGCTTCACCCCCTCCCCAGGGACAGCTCAATAAACCACTTGTTGTCTGTGCTAGTTGTTAAAGCTTCAGCGAGGTGTTAAAAAAACCCGACAAACCCCCACAAACACTCTACTAGCAGAAGAGCTTACGAGCTCCTGCAGCTGCGTGTGAGGTTCTCTTATGGAAATTTAAAAAAAAAAAATTTCCAAAGCCACAGACTTCAATCTGGAAGCTGAGCTGGATGCAGCATTATTTTTAAACAAGCCACCCTTCAAAGGCTGCTTCTCCCTTTAGAAAAGGGTGGTGTTGGTTGTTTATTTTCCCTTCTAGGGGGTTTTGCAAGGCAAATGTTTCACGGAGCAGTCTCACCTCTTCCAAGGGACAGGGTCTCACCCAGCGCTGTGCTCGGAGCTGACTCGGGGTGGGACTGCCCGGGGCCATCGGTGTGCTGGTGACTCGGGGGCAGCAGTGACAGCCACAAGGCTGCTGGGTGGTCGGGGACAGAGAGCACACCCAGCAGCACACGCCCGTGCAGAAAGGGCTGCAGGCTTTTTATAGGGACAGCAAAACTCCCACCTCAAAAACTTCCACTAACGGGGAGGAGACTCAAGTCAAGTCTACTTGAGTTTGGAGCAGGGCTGGTGATTCCTACCGGATACTCAACAGCACACTCAGCTTCAAAAGACCTTAATCTAGTTAGGAACAGCAGAAAGCAGCAATTAGCACATTGCTGATGAGCAGCTCAAAGGAGCTGCTGGAGAGCAGGATTTCATTACCCGGCCCATCTTCTCCCAGGCAGCAGGGAGCTTTTGTTACTCAGACTTGGAAAAGTTTCTGGAGTTCAAGCAGCAGTGAACCATGAAACTCCCTTTGATGGTTTGTTGTGGGGTCACCGGAGTTTTCCCAAGCACACAGACTCAGCTCAGGCAGGCATTAAAGGCATGCTGCCTTCCCCAGGATACCCACCTTCCCTAAATCTCGCTCTGGGGCTGATCCTGGGGCACAGCCAGCAGAGCAACTGAGGGACCAGGGCAGGCCCTGTCAGGGTGACTCCAAACACCCAGCACTGCTGACAGTCTAAGCTGCTCCCAGCCCTTCCCATCTAGGAGACTCTTGTTTTAAATGTCCAAGTTTCTTTATTAACCTGAGTATAACAAATATAACATGTACACAGTATAAAAATGAACACGGAACCTGACAGATGTACAGGTACAACACAAATACATGAACTATACAACGACCAGTTCATTGAATGATAATAATATATTAAGCATTTCATTGCTTGGAAAAAGCAAGTTTTGATCATAAAAATTGTATTCTGTACCACTGAAATTATACAAAGTACATTCAATACTGAAAAGTGACTCAACAGAGCAGGACCAAGGCATGGCCTGGCTGCTTAGTGTTACCTTGGGCCAAGACTGTACAAAATGAATCCAGACGCTTTGCTGGGATGAGTCTTAAGAACTTAGCAATTAAATTAAGAAGTACAAAGTGTTTCAGGGAGGGAATTCTTCTCTTAAAAGCATGTGGAACGTGCTTTTGGCAGGACCAACAGGCTTCGGCAACATGCAGAGGGTGCAGCCTGGCACAGCTCTACGCGGGCTCCGAGTTGATGGGTGGCAGGTTTTGGTGCTTGAAGTACTGCACGACTTGCTGGGGCAGCTCTGCCAGCACAGCTTTGGCCAGGGTCTCCTTGGGGACCTGTGAGCCAAAGGGAACCAACACCAGTTTTAGGACAGCCACAGGGGACCGACCAAGCAAACATGGCTGGGCTGTCCCCAGCTCCAGATCTTGGCATTTTATTCAGTATCACCTAGAGTCTACTGATAGCCAGCATTTTATACACCTGGGATTATTATATTCCATACTACCCTTCCCTCCAGGAGATAATTCACTGGTACAAAGGAACAAAACATCCTGGATAGGTCAGAAAAAGCAGGTATGAGTAACAGCAGGTGAAATAGAAAGACAATGATCAATTGGAAAAAAGGGGAAGATAAGCACAAGCAGCATCCTTGGCAATCAATCCTGTGCCAGCAACAGCCTCTGTCCCAGAGCTGTCTCCTGGATGATTGCAATGGACCCATCCCACAGAGGGGACATGCAGGGCCAGTGCCACCACTGCCCCCTCCTACAGGGGATCAAGGGCTCTTCCTCAGGGCAATTCAGCACGAAGCCCTCGGTGTGTGGCACATCAGGGGTGCTGGATGAGGCCTGAGGGGGAGTCACCAAAACCAGCATAGGACTGTGGTGAGGGACATGAGCCCAGTGTTGTCCCAGGAACCCAGATCCTGCTCTGAGTCACTGGTTTTTGCTCCCACCTGTCTGACAATGACATGGGGTGGAGAAATGTGGAATTCTCAGGTGGAGCCCACTACAGAGATGGGGAGCACAGTTATCCCTCCCTGCAGTGCTGATTTACGATCCATGCTGGAGCATGGGATGGTAAGACAGAGCAAGACAGGCAGGTACCCCTTCCCTCTGTGTGCCTCTACCGTGGTTGTTCCATTTCCAGGGTGATTTCCAGGTCTGACCCCCCATTTTCCCCCGGGATCACCCCCTGCTGCCCTCACTCACGTTGCGGAAGTTCCGGAAGGGCACGAACTGGACGATGTCGCGCACGGCCTCCTCGCCGGTGTAGGAGTGCAGCACCCGGCTGTCCCCGTCCAGGAACTCCATGGCAGCAAAGTCAGCATTGCCCACACCCACAATGATGATGGACATGGGCAGCTTGGACGCCTGCACCACAGCGTGCCTCGTCTCGTCCATGTCACTGATCACCCCGTCCGTGATGATGAGGAGGATGAAGTATTGCTGCAGAGGGGAAGGCACAGGGTCAGACCCACGGGGATGCCACTACACCCTCACACTGCAGCCAGGGTGGGCTGAGAGTGGCCAGGGTGCTTCACTTGTTGAGGGGTAGCAGGTCCCTTGGGAGCTGGGGACGAGGTTCACCATCTCCCAGGATAGCTGGCATCGCTCCCTTTAGCAGAACCCAGAAATTCAGGTGCTCCTATTCCCCCTGGTTTTTGAAAAAGCTTAAACAAACAATCGCTCGCACTCCAAAATAATTTTCTGAATTACTGATTCACTGTACTTAATGATGCAAAAAACCAAAACTTCTTAACTGTACAGGGCTTCTGTGTCAGGGCCAGGAGGAATTCAGGGCTGGGACATGAGCCCAGCTCAGAGATGAAATCTCCCTCTGCCTGCACACATTGGGGTGTGTTTTGGGGTGCTCCCCATCAACATCTCCCTCCAGTGATGGGGAGCATCTCCTATATTGCACTGCCAGGCTGTGGGGCCATCCCATGCTCAGGGCTTGTCCATCTCCTGCACAAAGCCATGGGTGTGGGAGGCACTGAGAAGGGATGCAGAGGGTACCAGCAAGCTGGAGGATGGCAGAGCAGCAGCATTAGAAACTGCTCCCCTTCCCTTGGGAAAAGAAGGGCACCAGAGCCAGGCCTGCAGAGCTGGGGAAGGATGGACAAACAAAGAGATGGACAGATGGTCCTGCTGGACTCAGCTCAGCAAACCTGGAGCATGTGGGCACCCCAAAATCCCATCTCCTCTGTCTCCAGGGAAAGTAATGGCTCAGTTTTGGCACATTACAGAGCCTGTGTGTGCTGGAGAAATGATGAAAACAAGCACTTAAGAGCATTAAAGCCCTTTGTTCCTCTCCTCATTCTTTCCATTTCCTCTGAAAACCGCTAGTGCAACATCCTGGAAAAGCAAAGGAAGGAGAGCTGCCCCAAGCCTGTTTTTCTGGTCTTCCTCCAGCCCACATCCCCTATAACCTTCCCTAAGCTTCATCTTCTCTTGATTCTCTCCAGTGCTAAACTCCAAGTAGAAACAAGGCTGGGTAGAGCTTAAACACAACCTGAGGATACAGATGAGGATGTTTTCCCAAGCCAGACTGTTCCTCACTCCTGCCCCTTTTGATGCATTAACCCTGCCTGCACAGCACTGTCCAGGGTTTAGTTTTTATCTAAATATGAACTTTTGAGAGTAAATCACAGTGAAACGTAAGTCTGCAGAGCAGGACTGCAACATTTGAGTCTGGAGGACAAGACTAAACTCCAGGAGATGATCTGCACTGGTCATAACTGGAAGCAGGACTCAGATCTCGCCCTGTCTGGAACCAGTATTGGGAAGAGGAGTATAAAACCTTGAGGGGAGCAGCTGGTAACAACTTTTAGCTGATTCTCCCTTTCCCTGCCTGGCCTCTCTACTGGAAACATGGAAAGGGTTATTTCCCTTTGTTCCCTTTTTTTCTGTGAAATCCGTAACAGGATCTGAGAAAAATGCTGGAAAGTATGCAGGAAAAGGGGTGGGGAGGCAGAGCTTGTCAAATGTTTATCACAACATATTTCAGAGGTCAAAAGGAGTTAAGGGCTGATGCTGGGGATCAGCCTCAAAGCCCAGGGGCTGTGTAGGAACTATGAGCATCACTATTAGCAAGGGACCAGGGCACTGCCAGAGAGCATCAGTGGGAGATTCTCCACAGAGCAATGAGAATTTTGGTGGTGTCAGTAAATGACTGCAGGACAGGGGTGCTGGTGGCACCTCTGGGTTCCAGCTGCAGTACCCAGCCAGGGTGGCACCTCTGCCAAGCCACAATCAGAGCTGCTGGTGCACAGGGAGCAGGCTGGGGGGATCCATTGCACACCAACCCAGCAGCATCTGCCTCCTTTCTCCTCTTTTTGTTGCTAAAATGGCTGATCTCTGCATCCACGTGGGCTCCTGGGATGATTCCCCATCCATTGGTTAATGATATCAGCAATTAGGCTCGGGGGGCTGAGCAGAACATGAAGGGATTAGGCAGCATTAAACAGCATGAGGTAAGTAAAGGGGTGGTTTGGATGCAGGGACCCTGATGGAAAGGTGAGTTTTAATTCCCCAAAGCTTATTAATCCTTCCCCAAGAGCCCAGTCGTGTAATATCCCTCTGTCCCTCCCCCAGCCCCAGGATGTTTTACTCTCCCATCCCTTAAGAGCTGAGGGCTCTGTTTGTGATCTGTGTTGCTATGGAAAAACTACGAGGATTTTTGGTTTTATTTTGAAATGCTGGGAGCAAGTGAGAGCAGGAGGAAGAGGAGGGCAGGTCCAGGCAGCCACTGGAGCCATCAGCACCAGGGGCGGCTTTGATGCACGAGCTGAAGATGAGATGGAAGAGGAGAAGACCCCGGGGGAGTGAGATCCCTCATCAATAACGCTTTGTGCTGCCAAAAAACGCCCAAGCCAAGCCAGGCTTGCCTCTGACGGCACTATTAGTGCCCATTATTTAAAATCTCCCTTGATTAAACTATTAGTGCCAGCAGAGGGGTGCAATTTGCATACGATTAGCGCCTCTGCTCAGTGCCGAGCCCGTGGGCTCTCCCTCCCCCACTGACAGCCACATAGAGAACCGAAAAACGAGGAGCAACCTGGATCTGTGCTGAATTAAACCAAATTCAGTATTTCCTCCTGCCTGGAGCTGGGAAGAGCAATAGCACTCTCAGCAAGGCTGGGAAAAGTCCTCGTGGGGAAGAGGTTTCAGGTGTGATCCTGCTTTGCTCCAGAGTAGGAATCAGGGAAGCTTTTACCCCAACATCTCCTGCCGTGCAACTGCTGATGCCCAAACTGAGCTGTTTTGGCCAGTAAAACCCAGGGGCCAGATCTGCCATCCTCCATGGGCAGCCTGCTGCCACAGGGACCCAAGGGAGCTCTGCCTTGCAGACTTCAGACGCTCTTCACACCCCTAAGAGGACACCCCGGGCACCAGTGGCAAGGCTGGACCCAGAGAGAACGGCAAGACACGAAACCCAGCTCAGGCTTTGTGCTCCCCTGCCCAAAGCCACCAGAATTGCCATGGACTCTCACAGACCTACCGATGCAGTTTCCTGTTGGGTGGCTTGGGCTGCAAAACGTGCCACGTGGTTGATGATGGGGGAGAAGTTGGTGGGTCCGTAGAAGCGGATGTGGGGCAGGCAGGCAGAGTATGCTTGGACAATGCCCTCCACACCTTCAGGGAAAGCAGAGAAACCAGGCATTACAGAGTGTCACAGCTCAGGACCACAGCAAGCCCAACTAGGAATCATTAGCTCATGCTAATGGAGCTGAAGTCAGATCTATTCCTGTCGAGCTCATTCAGATCCACAAGTTTCTTCCACCCCAAATTTCTGAACACCCAAGCTTTGCTCTTCAGTCACTTTGCAGAGGGTCCTCAGACCTCCTGTGGTAGAGGAGCCCTCGTAGTGCCCACAGCCAATGAAGGCATTCCTTGGGATCGTGAAAAACCTCAGAATCAGCCAAGTAGGAGGAGCAAAAAGAAAAGCAACTCCTGGTCTCTGGACATAACCAAAAAACAGACAGAGAGGGTCCACGGTAGCCCTTACCACTTGAGCAGTCCTTCAGCCATCACTGTGAGCAGCTCTCAGCTGCTAAATGGAGCGTTAAGCCTGAATTCCCCATCTGCTGAGCAGGCCTTGTGTTTCTTGCAGCCTTGCTGGGGGAGCAGACGGCTGGTAGGACACACCAGACAGCAGAGCGCAGGCGGATTTTACACAGCCTCAATCCAGTTGCATTTCACCCTGGGCCTTCCTACACACCCCCAAATTTTCTGTGCCTTCCTCTGAGTGTGCCTTTAGCATGTGCTCTGCTCCACTGTTTGTGTCTGACTCTGAACATGCCTTGAAAAATCCCTGTGATCATAGAATCATGGAATGGTTCAGGTTGGAAGGGACCTTAGAGATCAACTAGTGCCAACCATGCTGACATGGGTGGTGATGCCACCACTACATCAGCTTGCTCAGGGCCCCATCCAACCTGGCCTTGAACACCTCTAGGGATGAAGATGTTATTGAAGAAATGCAGAGGAAGAACAGAAAGTGCTGAAGGCATCTAAGCATTCCTAAAGGCCTGGTAGATGCTTACCTGAACAGAATGGATTCCTGGGATTGAAGTTAATGGCAAACTCATGGGATACCTGTGGAGAAGAAAAGACCCAAATTAATCTGGAGGGTCAGTGCAGGGCAGGCAGCTCACTATCAGTTTAGCTGATGCTGCAGGGCTGGTTTAGCTGTGATGCTTCCTGGGAGCAGAACCAGGTGCTCACAGAGTCATGGTCCATCCTGCGGGGTCAGTGACGCTTCCCAGCCCTCTGCTACCCAAACAGCAAACACAAACATGGTCAGGGCTGAGCAGCACTAGAGGATGAACCAGTTCCCCAGTGCCCCCATCATGGAGCCTCCTGGAATTATCACACCATACGTTCTTCTACAGTTATCAAAGCAGATTTGCCCACGTGGCTTCCCACTGGCTGCCCAGAGGGGAAGCAGGCAGAAGGGATGCCCTCAGCCAGCTGTGCCATCTCACCAGTCCCTAGGAGAAATGAAATGACTGCATCCTATTGCAGGTTACAAAGGGAGAAAACTCAAACTCCTCACAGGGGGTCCCAGTCCTGGCAGCTTCTCCATTCCCCATCTCTCTGCATGAGGATGATGCAGGAGGGAAGAAGGCACAGGCTGAGCTGTGTTGAAAACCTGCTCTGGCATGTCAGGTACAATGGCAAACCAGCAGCTGATTAACTTCATCATCTGGGTCAGCATGAGGGTGAAAGGCAGCATGGGAGAGGAGATGTGAAAGCTTGGGTGTGATGGACAGCACAATCTGGGCTGGTTTTCATTGCCCATCTTTCCACCACAACACCTCCAACATCCTTTAGCTTTTCCACCATCTCCTTTCAAGCTGAGGGAGAGGGTCTTGTGGGACAGCGGCAAGAGCCAACAGCCCCCACACCTTGATCCCTGGCCTGATGCACTGGACAGCAGTTGCTGTGAACCTGTCTCTGCCAGCAAAGGCAGCGCAGCTGCAAGAGAGGGCTCCCGGCTTCCAGCATGAACCTTTCCAGTGCTGGTGTGGGTCAACAGCCTGCTTGTGGAACAGCCACCACATGTGTGGGGTTAGACATTCCTCACTCTGCTCCCAGCAATTTAGGCGCTCTAAGAAGCAAAAAGACTCTCAGGAGCATCAGGGATGTGCAACTGCTTCTTCCAGCACCTCTGAAAGCTGAAGGGGTGATTTGGGCTTTCTGGCCACCAGCTCAAGGTCTCTGAAACAAAAAGCACCCACCCTGTTCGTGCCAGTGTTACAAAACAAGGATATTGTCTCCCTCTCGGAAGGGTGGAAGTTTGCTGAGCTTTTCAGCAAGGGAATTGCTTGGGGACACACATATTCCCAAAGCTGGCAAAAACGAGTGTCCTCCAAAGCGCCAGAGTCCTCCCGAGGCCGCAAAACCAACACGCGTCTGATTCAGACTTTCCAATTATGCTGGGCATTGTGTCGAAAGCAGCAGAAACTGTTTTTATAAGAGGCTGTGGGGTGGGAAATAGCAACCAAACAAAAGAAAAGTCAACCAAAAGTCTTCCCCGTGCTGCAAAGCTGATGGGGTGCCTGACCAGCGACCGGCCACAGCCTGCCCAGGGCTCTCCAGGTCTGCAGAGCACAACCAGGAACAGCCACAGCCACCAGGTTAGAGACTAGCTGAATGTATGACTGTGTTTTGCATACACCCCTTCTCAGAGAAGCCTTGATTTTGGGCAATATACCCAAATTCAGTTGATTTGCGGCTGTAATGGGCTTGCTTTTTTTTTTTTTCTTTTTTTTTTTAAGAATATGTTAAAAATTCTGCCACGAGTATTTATAGACAAGGCAGGCAGAAATATTTCCATGTTTTGCAGTGCAAAAGAAGGCTTCCTCTTTCTTTTAAGAAGCAATGAAATTATTTGAAGCAGTGTTCCTCACTGTCTACAGATCAGAACCCCTACATGGCAGAAGTGTTGCAAAACCTCCTCTGGAGTTTTTATGAATTTTACATCAATGTAAAAATACATATCTATATATACATATCTGCTAACAAAATCAACAGGAGGGCTTCAAAATAACAAAAAAATTTAAAAGAAAGGATGTCATTCCCTATTCAGCTTATACTTTGAAAACAGTTTCTGTGGAGTCCAGTTACATTTACACAGAGCACCTACAGGTATCCCATTCCCCAGCAACTCACAGGGAGAAAACTTTTGAACCACCCCAAAGGGTAAGACCAACCTCACAGAGGGTTCTCTGCCACCCCCAAAAGGANAAAGGTGAAAAAGGATGGAAAGCCTTGGGGGTTGCACACTGATGAAGCTGCCAGCTGCCTTTGGCTGATCCCACTCCCAAATCCAGGTGACCGGTGGGGCTCCGACATTAAGAATCCCCCTTCTCTGCTGCTTGCCTTTGCTCATCCCCCAGAAACCACAACCCATCTGCTCCCCTCTCCTGTTCCCTGCTAGGAAACCACTCGAGGCTCTCCACAGAGCTGTTACACGGCAAGATGTTCTTTGACATTTCCAACACGACTTTTGTGTGCAAAACATCTCGCTCCGACGGGCGCCTGAAAGCGTTGGGGAGCCACGGCAACGGGAGCACAAAGCACCATTTATACCTCTTGTATCTCTTGGCAATCTTTACTTGGGTCTGTGGGTCCCTGCTCTCTGTCCACCGTCACACAGGGCACAGGTTTTCGTGAAGAGCTGCTGCTTTGGCTTTGAAATTACGTAGTGGGCCTTGACAGCCAAAAAATCTTTAATGAGCGAGTGGAGCCAGTGATGCTCAGAGAGAGCTGGGGAGAGATGAAGCCCCAGACTGGAGTGGTGCAGGGAGATGCACCAGGGATGGCCACACTGATAACATGAGGCAACTGATGGGTCATGGGTGACCTGTAGGCATGGGCCAAGCTCCTGGGGAGGGAGAAGCTGCTCCCCACTGGGGTTTATTTGGACTTAAAAATCATTCTGGGGAAAAACAAGGGGTATTTTTCTAGTAGCTTTTACAGAGCATCTCCAGGTCTGCAGGAGGCTGCAGGGGGCACGTGCAGAGCCCCCAGCCAGCATCCTCAACTCACTACCCACCTCAGTCTTGCCAGAAGGGCTGTTTCCAACCCAGCAATGCCCTTCCCATGGGCACTGACTCACACACATGGGCAGCAGGACAGGATGCTCCCCATGATGATCCCGAGCTGCTGTGCCCTTTCCATCCCTACTGCATTTGCCATTCCCATTCTTCTCCCCAAGAAACAAATCCCTGACAGCAGCTGGCTCTTAGACCTTGGAAGCTGCCTACCTAGATTCTCCCAACAAAAGCGATAAAGTGACAGACCAGAGACATTTGCAGGCCAAGGAGGATGAATCAGCTCCAAAGTGCACATGGAGGGATCTCCTTCTGTGGCTGGCAAACATCAAAAGCTCCCACTTGAGTCATATGAATTCTGGCTGCTGGGAGAGCAGAGAAAAGCACAAAGCCGGAGCGGGCAGGACATTCCCAGCCACGAGGGTTGGCAGGGATGAGCTTCCCAGCCCAGTTCCCAGCTGCTCATGACTTTTGTGCCCTGCTGTGCTCAGCCCAGAGCACAGCTCCCCTCCCACAGAACACAAAGGGCTCACTGAGATTCAACCCCAGCCTGAAGCTGGGAACGCCTCAAAACCAGCGAGTAGAAAGAAAATGCACATGAAGGGCGTGAGCAAAGAGCGGCCAAGAGACCCAGCCAGTAATTAATGATGGTGGTGTCCCAGCACATTGTCTCAGCTGTGAGAAGATGCTCCCCATCTGCCAGCCAGGCTGCAGGAACAGCCCCATTCCCTGCCCTCCAGATGAGCAGGATGAGCAGCTTGGCCCATGTAGGACCAGTGTCTAATCCTAACCAAAGATCAAGGTGGATTTTTGGGAAAGTTCCTCTGCTTCAGTCCCTGCAGGCTCTGCCTGTGCACCATCACATCAAGGCTCCCCAGTTCCCAGCCCTCTTCCACACTTAGCTGCTGTCTGACACATTCATCCAGAGGCCTCTTCCCTTCCCCAGAACTGTTCCTGCCTTCTGCCAGGAAAATGAATCAATGCCTGGCTCTACCCATTAATGCCAGCGAGCTGCTGCTTTCATGCCAGTGCAGAATGAAGGAATGAGCTGCTTATGCCCCATCCTTGCCTTGCTACCCACCCACACTGACACGTCTCACCGGCTAACATTCCGCATCTGCCCATTCCCCCTCACCCCAGCAGCTTTTCCCTGACCAAGCCCTGGCAGCTCTGCTCCTGCCCAGGCAATATCAGGACAAACCCATCTCAAACCCTCAGGTGGACACAGCACTTCACCTTCCAGTCTGGCGGGAGCTGGGCGCCGAATCCCAGAGCAGGAAACATCTTGTCCCTAAAGAGAAGGAGGAAAACATATGGGAGTACTGACACACACAAAGTAGGCTTGCACAGCTGCTCCCAAAACATACAGTGCTTTTAAATGGGATATGAACAGAGAGAACAGATATTCCCCCTTGAATTTGATCTTTAGAGAATTAAAGAGCCCAGCTTTGCTCTGTTTCCCATAGAGACCAGGAGCATCCTCTTGCCCAAACACATGCATCTCTTGCAGGCATGTAACCCTGGAGATTTTAAAAAATGAACAATCCATTTTGGTCACAAAAGCCACCACAGTGAGAGCAACAGACTTCTGTTTTGTTTTCTCTATCAGTGTCTGAGATGGTATTTTTCTGATATTTTCTCCACTCCTCAGGATGTCTGAGGAACGAGGCAATCTGGGGTCACAGCTCTGACAGTAAACAACAGCAAGCTGAGGGCACCTGTCCCCAGCAGAGGATGTTCCACCTCTGCTAACCCTCCTTCCTCTCCACAGCAGCAACGGGGGGAGAGGAGAAAGCCTGTCCCAACCCTCTCCTCCTGCATCCCAATATTTATAGTAAACAACATCCCTAAGGTATCACTTAGCCCTGGATCAAGGCAGATGCATCCCAGAAGCCTCTTGGGAAGCCAGGGAAACATCTGCAAACAGGGGTGGTGGCAGAGGGGCAGGGTGCTTACGAGTCATAGTCCTGGATGATCTGGCCCACGGCCCAGATGGCCGACAAGTACTCGTTTGTGCCCAGAGGGTTGATGTAGTGCAAAGAGGAGGGTTCTTGGGGGTTCCCGTTGGAAGCTGTGAAGTCAATCCCAACCTGCAGGACAGGAGAGATGCACAAACCCATCCTCTGTTAGCAAATGCCACCAGAGACCTGGCCACCAAGCCTTCACTGCTGTGAGGCCCACACACAGTCCCCTCAAACACCAGACTTTTGAAAAAGTTTAACAAAATCCATTTCTTCACCCTCCCTGCAAAAAGCTGATTAAATACTTTAATGTTTAATTTAAAAATTAACACATTAGGCAAAATCATCCACTCTTACACCTCCAGTTTTCATCAATGAGCACCACATGAGGTGTCCCCAAGCAGACCCTACTCCTGGGGCAAGCCACCATCTCCACCTCCAGCTGAGGACTCTTGCTGCCCATCTCCCAGGTGCAACTGAGTAGCCCCACCAAGGCAGCCAGGGCCATCTGGGTATTTGGATCTCAAGGTCTTTGACCAAAGAATCACAACCCTGAGCAGATCTTTCCCTGCTCTTCACCAGGCTTCCCCAGGGACCAACATATGCTGAGCTCTCAGGGGACTCTGTCAGGAAGGCACTCATTTTTCTCCCTCCTCAATTAGGCTTTCTATTTAAAGGCATTTGTAGAAATGCCTATCTCAGACCCAGATAAATCTGGCCAGAAGAGGCGAGATGCTGAGCCACCCAATTTGATGTGACTGGGAAGGAAGAGCTGGGACGAGGCAAACAGGCAGCGTGACTGCACTCGTCTTGTTTGCTTTGCAAAGAGGCAAAACCCAAAATAACTCCAGTGGCTAAACTGAGCTCAGGGATTTTGAGGGAGACATTGCTCCATACCCATAATGGGAGAGGACAAATGGCAGTTTGCCTGAGAAGGGACCTTGGCCTGGCTGGGGCAAGAAGATACCACAGCCCAGGACGTGCCACCACCTTGTGCCAGGGTGGCTGGTAAAACAGGCATGGCAGGACAAGGGAACATGTTTATGAACTGGAAGAGTGGGGGTTTGGATTGGAGATAAGGGAGAAATGTTGCACGATGAGGGTGGTGAGGCACAGGCTGCCCAGAGGAGCTGTGGCTGCCCCATCCCTGGAAGTGTTTGAGGCCAGGCTGGATGAAGCCCTGGGCATTCTGGTCTAGTGGAAGGTGTCTCTACCAATGATGACCTTTGAAGGTCCCTTCCAACCTAAATCACTCTATGGCTCCATGAAAACCCAACTTCCTCACCCAACCTGTGGTTCAGCTCTGTAACACCCCTGTGCCAGCTCTGGCTGAGCCACCATGGCCAGAGGGAAACTGAGGCACAGGGTGGGGGCTCAGAGGAGCCAGACAGGAGGGGCCCTGCTTGTGCAAGCAATGCCACCAAGAGCAGCACTCAGGCAATGGGTCTGAGAGGGACACAGCTGGTCTGCTTCCAACAGGAGGCACACAACTGGGCCCAAAACCTTCTTCTCTGTGCCTCCAGCCCACCTCTCCCACCCCCTCCCTCGGTGGGGAGGGCACCAGTGGCCTTTCCAAATTGCAGGGGGTGTGTGCAGCATCCTCCTGCCAGCTCAGGTGTTTCTGCAGTGTTGTACCCTTTGGAAACACACCCTTGGGACCAAAGATGTCTTGGGAGGAGGAGGAGCCCTCCAATAACCAGTAGATCTTAAGATGGGGGGAAGATTTCTGTATTCAAACCTAATTCACGCAAGAGCTCTGTACCATCAATAAATCCACTGAATTTTCTCTCCTATTCACTCTCCAGCACCAAGACTAAAGCACACAGTGGCAGAACAGCACACAAAAAGCTCTCCCAATCATTGCTGTTCCTATGGCAACTCTTCCTCCTCCTCCTACTCTTCCCCCATCATGTTTTCAGATAAAACAACAAAATACAAACTGAACTAACTGTGAGTGCCTGCAGCTCTCTGGATACTGCACCAGGGAAGTTTGCAGAAATCGAGAGCCCCACTACTGCATTGTCGTGGTTTGACTCAGGATTGTCATGTCCTTGCTCATTTACTCCTGACAAGCTGTGGTCCAGCTTGAAAGAAGGTGGAAATGTCAGTAAAAAATGCAGAAAATCATCTTTTTAACAACCCAAAGCCTCCCACCTGGGTTCAGAATAAGGAGAGCTTCCACAACAAAATAAGGGTGGTTGAAGCCTGAAATGGGGAGAGAAGTTGGTGACACTTTGTGAAGGGTCAGGAGGTCTTTTGGAAAGTCAAAAGTCCAGCCAGCTCCCTCCATGCTACTGGATGTACCTGAGCATCCCCAGAATCCCCAAACCCACGTGGTTTAACAGCAAAATGGGCAGCTCCTCCCTGTCATGAGAAGCCACCCCAATGTGGTGCCAAATCTCACACTGAACCTCCCTCCCCAGTTCTGCCCATCCCAGAGGTGTTACTATTACTGGGCAAAGAGAAGCAAAAGCCCTTACAGTGAACATCAGTTGGCAGCCTCCCAGGATGTAGTCCAGGAAGGAGTAATCTCTGGTTATCTGAAAGAAAAAACAAAAAAACCCCAGTGTTTCAGCAATTGTCATCATTATTCAGGCTATGCAGGGCCTGTCCTTGCAAAGACAAGAGAGGCAGAAGGGATGGGGGAGCTCAAGAAGAGCCAAGCTCAGTCAGGGGCTGAAGGAAACATCCCAGTGATGCCATACTCACTTTGCAGGACTTGACAATGATGATCCCAGAGTTCTTGTAATTCTTTTTCTTCTTTTGCTTTTTGGGGTTAATGCACTCTAGCTCGAGCTGTAACACACAAGACAGACCCTGGTGTGAGAGCAGTGCTGGGCTGTGCCACGTGGCTGCAGATGCCACCAGCAGCATGTCCTGGGGCTACCCTCCCTCCAGTGCTGAAAGGGAAGATTGTTTGCCAGGCTATAGGCTGCAAATCCAGAGGAAAAACAGGCTCAATGCCTGCCTCTGGCACCACCACCTTGTGCACTCCTAGACAGGGCACTTTCACACCTTTGTGCCTCAGTTTCCCCAGGCAGGAAGGTCAGTGCACCACACATGGTGTTTGTTTTACATCCCCCCATGCCTCAGCCAAGATCTCCTCCTGGTCTGCAATCCTAGTGCAGACAGCAGTGCAAAGCCCTGCTACCCAGGGGCCTTCACACCAGGAGGCACCAGCCAAGGATCTTGGCCAGCACTTCAGGGACAAATGGGGACACCTTTAGCACAAAAGCAGTGTGGAGCTGCACGGGACCTGCACTCCTGGGGACCAGGCTGCCCCTGCTGCAGCCTGTCACACCTCCCCTTCTGGCCCCCCAAGCCACAGGGCACCCCCAAATCATGGGTGATGCTTCAGACATCCCAGCAGAGCCTGATTTTCATCCAAGTCTGCCTTAGCTCTCTCTAGCTCAGATGTTTTAGCTACAAGCATAGCCTGGGTCACTCACAGTGAGGGTGGAAGGAGAAAGGAATTTGGACTTGGCTTCTTCTGAGTACAGGTTGAGGGTGCAAGTACCAAAGTCTATCACCAGCCCCCAGGAGCCCCTTCCTCATTCTTCCCCAAAAGCACGTCAGCACTTACTGGAGAGGCATCTTGGGCTTCACACAGCCTGGCCACTGAGGTCTGGAGCTCCCCGATGAAGTCATGTCCCCCATCACTGTCATAGTCATAACACACCACCTGGGGTGGAAGGAGCACAAACCAGCCTCAGACACAGGAACCACCTCCTGCCTGACCTGATGAAGTCCCCAACCTCTCCTGCAAGACCCCAGACAAGGTGGTTTTTGTCATTTTGGCAGCTTTTTGCTTTGGGGTTTGTGAATAAGCCAGGCATGGGGGTTTAGATGTTTAACAGTCAGTCCCAGAGGGCTCTGGGAATACAATACAAGCCAGAGTGCTCCCCACAATACAAGCTGGAGGGCTCCCCATTACCTTTATCAGCTTCTCCATGTCTCCATCACACAGTGACACCAAAGGCACAGTGAACGGCTTCCAGACAGGGTCCAGAGTGTATTTGATCACCTGGGGGTGGGAGCAGAGGGATGCAGTTACAATGGGCACATCCACAGGCAGAGATCAGGACAAAGCAGGGACCCTGAACCCAAGAGTGAACCCTGAACCAGGCTCCCTGGGGCCAGGCAAGCTGTCTCAGCCCTCTCCTGCCTCCATAACTGAGGCACAGCAGCTTCCCTTTCTCAGGCTGCAGCACGTGTGAGTTAAACCAGGTTTGTTTTCATTGCACTGGGTGATTTATCCACCTCTGGGAGCAATTAAGAAAAACTGCCTGAGAGAGCAGCTGTGGCAAACTGGGCAGCACGGGCACAGCAATGCCTGAGCACAGGCACAGCCACTCACCCCACAACTCCCAGGCCAGCAGCTACTATTTCTGCCCTCTGCATCCCACTGCTTGCCCCCTACCCATTGCTTACAGCCCCCCCAACACCCAAACACAGCCTGAATCCATCTGGGCTCTGGCCACCGAGAAGATGGAGCAGCAGGATGCTGCAAACCGGCCCTGGAAAGCCAAAACAGCCCTGGGCACATTAAGCTCTCTTGTCTCATCTGTGTAACATCTGCTGCCTGAGCTGGAGAAAATATTAATTGATGCTTTTTGACATTTCCTGAGAGAATGCAATCGCTCAGTGGAAACCCAAGCAGACTCGGGCGGGCTCCAGGCACACGCTGTGTACAGGGAGGTGCCTCCGGGGCAGGCAAGGATCATCTTTCACAAAGGTGTGGTGCTCACAAAGAGAGATTCCCGTGGAAGGCACAGGCAGCAAATGAACCCTTCTCTGTGCAAGGCAAACACAGGGGATATCTGGCGTGCAGGACCTTGGATCTTTGCAGCTGGGACAGTCACAGCCCAGAGCAGGGAGGGAGAGACCCACGGATGCTGCTGCTGCAATTCCACAGACCTGGAACAGGCTTGTTGGACAGCCAGGCTCTTCCTGAGAGTAGGGGAAATCCTGACACTGCAGGAACAGTTTAGTTTGGTTTGTAAAACGTCTTCTCCAGGAGAGGGAGAGCATGGGGAGCCCACACACCCCAAGATGCTGCCCACAGGCTGCCAGGTCACCAGGGTGGGTGGGGAAGGATCCAGCATTCCAGCTGAGCATTCACATTTGTGCTGAGATAACAAGCTGCAATAGTGCACTAATCCTGCCCTGTCAGACCTGCCCTGTCTGGCAGGAGAAATGCCAGCTTCAGACTGAGAGCTGGTTATATTCCTGCACTGAAAGCTGCAAGAATGGAGAAGTTAATTTCTTTCTTCATTTCTTTGAAAGAAATGAGATTTCTTTCATTTTCATCCAGCCTCAAAACACAAAGATGGTCACAGAATGGTTTGGCTTGGAAGGGGCCTTAAAGATCACCCAGTTCCAACCTCTGCCATGGGCATGGGCACCTTCCACTAGACCAGGTTGCTTCAAGCCCTGTCCAGCCTGGCCTTGGACACTTCTAGGAATGGGTCACCTAATGTGGGATTCCTCTCAGGACAGCTGGATTCAGGGCTGGTAAGGTGGAGGCTGTTAGAACATCCATTACTTGAAGGAAAACTTGGCAAGGCCTTGTTCCAGTGAGACAGGACAATGGAGGAACTGGGCAGCAGCTCAGAGGAAACACCAGCATAGACACAGAGCATAGACATAGTGCTCCCCACAAACCTGACACAGAGATCCCAGCCATGGCTGGTGCACAGCCACCTTCCCATGCCTCTTCCAGGAGGAAGGGCTGGAGGCCACTCCAAATCCCCACATCTCAGAAACACATCTTGCTGAGTCAAAGCCCAGCTACCCACACTGAATCGTGAGGAAAAAAACCAAGCAAGGTCCCAGCCTGCTCCCACAGAAATACAGGAGAAATGCTGAGGTTGATATGAACTACATATGCATGGAAAGGAGTGTGGGAAAGCACCAAAACACAAACAGCAGAGCTGAGATTGCAAGGATGACCTGTATTGGTACCACAGGACACAAGGTGTTACCCACACCCTGGTGCTCATGTGCACGTGGGTGTGTGAGTGAAGGAAACCCTCGTGGACTTTGCACAGAATGGGTAAAACCAAACACACGGAGAGGCTTTGTAAACAAACACCACTTTCTCCTTCCACCTGAGCTCACCCTGTGTTTTGTCACAGGAGTTTCCTGTGATGGTACAAAAGGCTCCTCAACCAGGTTTGGAGAGGACAAGAAAAGGGATGGAAAAAGAAGGGTGTGAGATGGGGTGAAATGGAGCTCTCTTCCTCTGCCATGAAGGCTGCTGGGAGTCCCCCCTCCAGTGATTCCCCCTCCTCTCTCTGCCAGCTGCCAGGAACTATGTGCAAACTAAAAAGGCCTTGAAACAAGCTTTGAGGAGAAGAAGAAAAGCAGTTGAAAAGTACTTATTAGTCCATTGTTGAAGCAGAAGCCAGCCTGTTTCTCCCTGCCTGTGCTGTGCCTGGTATTCCAAACATCACTGGCTTTAGCAGCTTGAGAACGTGACCAGAGGGAGCTCAGACCAAAATACCACAGCAGGTATAAATGAGGGAGAGGAGGGGTCAGTTGGCCCTCATCAGACCCACCAAGAGCCCAGTACAGGTCTCTGCCTCCCTGGCTGTGGCTCTGGCTCAATGAGACGTGAGGCTGAGTGCTCGTGCACTGAAACTGGAGGTGCCTGAACTCCCAGCTTAGGTGAAGGTGTGGCAAAAGCTCATTTTAACCTTTCCCCTTTCTCACCTTTCTCTCTACCATCTTCCCAATTCACAGATCATCCCAATGATCCTGCAAGTGGAGGGAAAGTGGTCCAGGGCTCAGTCTAAGCCCAGGATGAGCCTAGAGATTATAATGGGCTTCAAGACCATCTCCCTCTCTGCATGCAGATACACCAGTGGATAGTACAGAAAAGATCTCAAGACTTTGCTGGCCTCAGTGAATCTTCATCTGCTGGAGTCCAGCAGCCTCAGCTGGACACCAGAAAGAGAGCCAGAAGGTTTTCAAATCCCTGGATGCCACCCTGCTCTACAGGCAATGGATGAGATAACACCACAAAGGGCAGGGGGAGCTGATGTGAGGATGGAGGATGGAGGTGTCTCAGCAGCTCAGGCTGGAGTTTTGCTCACCTCTGTTCTGTGAACCAGCATCCACTTCCCATCATCACCTGGTTTATGAAACTCCAAGAATGGGTCTGACTTCCCAAAAAGGTCCTGGAGGGAGAAGAACAGGATGGGTTACACGGTGCTCTGCAAGCAGCAGAGGTCCAAGAGAGAGGTTTTCCTGGCAGTGCCAGCTCTGCAGACACTCTCCTGTCCCCATGGGCTGGGTCAGGCACACTGGCCAACAGGTAGCACCCACAGGCAGCATCCTGCCCACCTCCCTGTCCTGGCTGTGTGAATCCCCTTGATTCCCCCACCACATTTTGGCACAGTGGATGTGCTGGCACCCCAGCGTGTGCCTGTACCCAACAAGCTCTCTGGACACAGATGCCACAGAAAACAACCCCAGCTGGGAGGCAGCTGCGTTTGGGCTTGGAAAAACATCCAAAGCTTCAAAGGAGAAACAGAATTATGAAGTGCATGAGCATCTTGGGGGAGAAAGGGAAAAAAAAAAATCCACCCTCCTACACACAGCAGTAAAGCATAAGCAGAGGAAATCTTTAAGGAGCGAGCTGCCCTGGTGTTGACAGAGATCATGTAACACCCTCCGAGATACGCAGCCCTGAGTCAGTGTGTGCTGCCTCTCCTGCCAGCCTCTCCTCAGATAATCCCCCGACAAAGGGCTGCTGCTTTATGAGGAATATGTACACACACACACCCCCCTGCTGGGAATCAGCACGGGGGCTGCGCCGGCACCCGCAGCCCGGGGAGGCGGAAGGCGCTGGTGCCACCGACAGGGAAACTCCAGCTTTTCTAGGCAGAACTTCATTCCCATTCAGAAAAAAAATCCAAGAAGCTGCTAACAAGAAACCAAGACCCAAATATTCCAGACGATCTATTGAGAATTCGAGTTATTTCAGCTGGGTTTTCCTCCTAGAGGGAGGTGGGTGTCTGAGTCCTTCAAAGAGCTGGAGGAACTTTTGATGGGTTTGAACAGGAAGTTTTTGGGCTTCTGAGCAATGCAGTGGGGATATGAGGGGCTGTGCATGGAGGAGGAGGAAACATGGACACTCCAGGATCTCCTGTGCACAGCCAGCCCAGGAGATGGCAGCTGGGATGCACATGGGTTCTAGCAATATCCCAGCAAAAAATCCATCAGCATTTCTAAATCCTGTTTCTGAAGCCAGCCAGAAAAGTAAACCACTGCAAAGTCTTTTGGCTTGGGGAAACTACAACCTGCTTCAGTCAAAATTCTTCTGTGGAGAAGCAGACCATAAAGGCTCGCAGGAATAATCTCTGGTGAGATGAGGTTATTTCTTTCCTACCCTTTTTCACACATTTGTAGGACAGAAACACAAGCCATTTCTTCTACAGCACTATGGCCATAGCACAGCTCTGATCCTGCTCACCCACCATCTGGACTTGGCACTTTCAGGCTTCACAGATGGATTAAAGAACCAGTGGTGGGTACCCAACCCTGCCTGTGCTGGCTTAACCTCCAACCCAAGGCAGCTCCATCAGCACCAGCCCAGCGTGGGCTGGTGGAGGCAGCGGCTCCGAGGGCAGCGGGGAGCTTTGAAGGATGTCTACTGCCATCCCACCTGCATCAGCCTGGCTTGCAAGTCTAGTTGGCCCTGTTCTGTTCAAAGCAGGGTGGGAGATGCCTCCAAGCCACAGGATCGTGGGCTGCTATTTTAAAACATCAAACCCACACACATCTCACCCCTGCAAACCTGGCGGGAGATGGAAACTGAGCAACCAAAGAAGCTCAGCAGACCAGATCGATCTGAAAATTGGTCCAAGAACCTAAATGACCCAAACTGGTTTTACACACCGTGGAGAAGGAGGGTGGAGCTGGCACCTCCAGCAGATAGAGCTCCCTAAATCACAGCTGGCTCACAGTGCTTGCTGTCCCCCAGCCATGCTGAGGCATCACTGCCCTCCTGCTGACCCCTCTGCTGTGGTGGCACAGACAGCTCTGGGCCTCCCATGGCTGGTCCCAGGTGGAAATGCCTCCTCTTCTGCAAGATATTTTATCTTTCAACAACTGTCCCAACAACTTATCTGACATAAGGTATGAGAGCCTCAGGCTCAATCTGCTGCTGACATGCTCCCACTTTGCAGCTTCAACATTTAAATCAAGTCAGCGAGCTGCAGGTGGAAAGAACAGACATGTGATGGGAAGAGGCCCTGCTTTCAGCCTCAGAGAGGTCTCAGCCTCAGGGCAGCCACAGCAGAAGGAGCTGCTTGGGGCTGAGCACAGCTCCAGGCTGGGTTTGTGGCACACTTACCAGTAAGGGATGCTCACAGCTTCAGCTCAGTGTGTGCAAAGATGATCCCGCGACCCCACCACAAAATCCTTTGAGATCCAATCCCTTCCTACAATGTCTGGGCCTGTAGCCACAGCCCCCAGCCCCTGTGTGGTACAGGATGGTGTAACTCCCCCAGGCTGCAACCTTAGCCTTGGTTTTCTTTTGTTCATTCACTTTTTCACTGTCTTTCCTAAGCTTAAACAAGTTCTACCCAGCTCCCACTGCTGCATTTCATCCATAACCAAAAATGACCCAAAAATACTGTTTTCCATCCAATTTCCTTCTTCAAGGGCCATTTTAATTTGCATGAAGTGACCTGAGCACCCTTTGCTTATGAGCAGGACTGGGAGCACTGCAACTCTGTCCTGCAGTATGGGAATTGGCAAAGAAACCTTGTTAGTGCTTGGTGACAGCAGGTGGTCACTGAGCAGAATCTTTCTGCTGACACCTAGAGATGAAATGGAGTTGTTTGTTATTTGTTACTTCTTAACATTTGGGGCATTTGGCTCCTTGCACTAAGGCAAGGTAAGTAGAAGGGCAAGAAAACAACCATTTCCATCAGGTGGGAAAAAAACACTCGGATGAACCACATATCTATCCAATTTGGACAATGGGACTGGATGAACCACATCTTCTGCCCCAGCAAATACCTTTCTGCCTGGGGCTGCTTTCTTTACCCTGTTTTCAAAGAAACTGAGGCCATCCTGCCAATAAAACAAGCTCTGGAGAGCCTAGGAAGAAGGAAAAAATAATATTCCCATCAATTGCTTAGCAACAGGACTGGTTCAAGAGGAATAGCTCTGGTTGCCTGGTAAATAAGGTCAGAAGATGCTGTTCAGAGAGGCTCACTGTTTCCTGTGCATCACATCCAAATCAGAGCTCATGTCTTACCTGCCTCTGTGACATCCACACTTCCTTGGAGAACACAGGCTTGATACAGTTTGATACAGAAGCAGATTTTTGCCCCATTTCCAGAGGGGCTGAAGGTGACAAGCCAGGAGCTCTCAGCACATCTCAGAGATGGAGTCAAGAGGCAGCAAAACTTCCAGCTCTGTCAGGAGGCAGTTCCAAACAGCTGCCACTGAAGCAGGAAATCTGCTGTCTCTGAGAGCTCCTGTGCCACACAGAATCCCTCCATCCCAAAATGTGTGGTGAAGGAAGAAATACCGCGACAAAGGGGAAACTGAGGCACAGCTGCACCCAGCAGCCAGTGGATCTCGCCCAGTTTCATCCTGATGTTTTCTCCTGTGGGACTGCTTTCTGTCACTGCTACACCCAAAGCAGAGAATTCTTCAGACCCCAAGGGCAGAAGTTTAACATTGCATCCCTCAGACACAGCTCCACTCACCTTTTTATCCAGCTTTCTGCCAGCCATGCTCAGAGTAATCACCCTGTTATCTGAGAGCTCCTGGGCAGCTATCTGAAACACAAGGGAAGGTTGAGTTCATTTTCAGCATAAAAAATAAATTTCCTGGTGAAAAACTCTACCCCTTTCTTGGGTGTCACGCTGATCTCACATGGCTTTTCTGCACCAGGGCTCATTCAGGACCTGGAGAAGCCTCCAAGGACCGAGCCAAGAGGAAGGAGAAGCCATTTAAACCCTTGCCAGCAAGATGTGCCAGGACCTGAGCCATGTCTCCACAAAACCACCTGATGAGGCAGCTCCAAGGATGAAGATTCCATGATTGTTGCTGAGGAGCTGCAGCAGGCAGGAGCACAGCCCAGACCACTTCAGTTTAAGAGATTTTATTCACACGTGCTCCAGAAGGGCTTCAGCTGCCAACCCCCAGTGGGCCAGTTTTGTCTGGAATATGGTCTAATTAGTCTCTTGGAATTTTAAGGGAATGTTTATAACAAAACCCCACATTTATTCACTTTTATTACAAGCCATTTTCTGAATCACTTGTCTTTTTTTTTCCTGCCCAAGCATCTGCTCCCCACCTCTCCTTCCTGTGATCTCTTGGGGTGGGCTGAGCTGTTCCCCAGCACTCCTGGATGCATCCTCCTTCTCCCAGGGCAGGAGCCAGCCCCAGAACAGCCAGGAGCACAGCCTGGACACTGTTCTTGTGCTCAGTGTCCCCAGCGTGGCTCTTTGCTGGCTCTCACAAGGGGCTGTCCTGTACTGGAGTAATGCAGAGTCATTACACCAAGGCTTTCAGAAAAACTTGCAGAACTCCAGGGGACAATTTTCTCCAGAAGGAGTAATCAAAGGGTTATTGGCACTTAGGAGAGCTGGGGAGCTGGCAGAGATGAGGAGGCAGAGATGCAGCTTTTGCATCTGCCTGGGCAGCTGGGTGAGGGGATGAACCACAGCTCTTGGACAACCTCCTGGCCTTCCCATGGCAGACACAACTCTTTGGTCCACAGAGGACCCATGCACTCCATATGAACCCCAGTTTTCCCCTCTGCTCCATGCAGAAGCTCCCTACTGCCATGCCATGGCATTACTCTTCTCTACCACCAGGTCCCTGGTGGGTGTAGGCAGCCACCAAAATCAGCAGGAGGAAGAGGAGCTGTAGGGATGTGGATGAAATTTGCCCTTTCCTGAGCCCCACAGAAGCATGCCCAGTTGGTGTTCAGCCCTTTAGGGCTCGTTGTAGGCTGTGTAAAAGCCAGGCTGTGCAGACAAGCCAGCAATGTCCTCGTGCCACCCTGCCACAGGTTGCTGGTGGCATCTTCTCTTGGCCAGCACTGACAATGACAACATCCCTACTGCTATGTCCAGCAGAGGTGTGCAGCAAGATTCTAGGATCGACTTCTACAAACACAGAGGTTTTCTCTGGGATCTTCTCTCTTCAAATCTAGGGACACCCCCCTCCACAGTCCCATCTATTCAGCCAAGGTTCTTGTGCTGCATTCACCCGTGTGGGATCTCAGTCAGGAAAATGAATAGCTGGGCAGAACTGAAGGGAATGAGGGCAAGGAAGTCAGGCTTTGGCTCCACACTCCCTGAAGCCTGCTCCTCCAGTGGTGGCCATTGCCTGTGCTCCAGCAGCAGGGAAAGGTGCCCACCTCACACAACCCTGTGGCCACCACAAAAGGTGGCACCTTTTGTCCAGGCCAGGACAAAAAAACCCAGATCAGGAAATCATATCAGCTGTACAGAATGCAGCAGATATCTCTGCCCCTTGGATGTTTAATGGCACATTAGTGACAGAACAGGACCTTCCTATTTTTAAAGCATGTGACCTCTGAACTTGAGTGGAAACTTTTCCAGCTCTTCCCACTCAAGCATCAGATGGGACGTTGAGAGCCTTGGGAATGGCCCTGCTTCTGAACCTCACTGCAGCTTTTCCTCTCGCACTTAAAGACTAACTACAGCAATTAGGAGAGAAAAATATCTTCCCCTAAAGCAAACAGCAATGGAGATGCACCAGGTCCCAGGCTTTTAAGCCTTTCCAGGGCTTTTAAACCTGACAGAAATTTAACTCCTTATGGGCCTTTCCTTCCACAACTCTGCAGCCCAGATGCACATCTCACAAAACCCATAACACAGCAGAGGTCCAAGAACGACAGGAGCTGTGACAGAACAGAAGCACACCTAAATTTAGTCTCTTCTTTTTAAAAAAATACATCACCAAAGAGATCCGCAGCAGGAAGGCCACTGCCCGAAGGGGTCTGCATCAGAATCAGTGGCTGTTGCTATGAGAGTTGTTGCCATGGCACATCCTCATCCTACAAACAAAATCACCCATCCCTGGAAAAGGAATGAGCCCTCTTACCTGTCACTGCACCAGAGAGGTCTGAGCAGGCGCCTTGTACCAGAAAACAAACAACAACAGCACAGATTTACTTTGTACTTCTCCAGACTGAGGTCTGTTTTCATTTCTGAGACTGAAGCAGAAGTTGAAGACTCACAGCGCTAAGCACCAGACAGATTGTCCCTGTCCCAAGTAAACTGTCCTCTTAACAGACCAAAGTGGCCAGGAAAGCAAGAGGTAAAGTGAAAAATATTCAAGAGACACACCCCAGTCTCCTGAACCCTGTGTGAGTGTCCTGCATTGCCCCCCTCCACCTTTACACACTCAATAGTGACATGAAGGAGCAAACATACCGTGATCATCCCCTTCCCTGCTGGTTTGCCATTCCCCAGGAGGAGAGTCCGGGTTATTTTCTTGCTGGAGACAATCTAGAGAAGCCAAAGACAAAAAAGCCATGATTGTACAAGTGATCAAAAGCAGACTCATAAGCAACTGATCATTGCTCATGCTGGTTAATTCAGATTAAGCATTCACAGCAGTAGAAGAAATGCACCAATATCAGGGATGACTTGTGAGAGTGGGAATGTCACCACTGACACCCCAGCCCTCAGGGTGCAGAGAAGGGATGGCACAGGAGGCTGAAGCATCACTTCCCACTGAACCCAGGGACCCGTGGAGGAGATCAGTGAGTCCTCACACAGACAGAGCTACTGCAATTTGTTCCCAGCAAAATCAGCACTCAATCTCTCAAACCCCAATTTACACACTTCTAACATGACCCCTGCCAGCACTTTGCTTGCAGGACACGTTTCCATGGGTGGATCCTGATTACAAGCTGGATGCTCTCCCCATTCTGGACCCCTTGCACAGGGTCAGCACCCCCAAAGGCATGTTCTCCCCTTCACTTCTGGTTTGTAAGAGGACAGACTGAATAAACCGGGAGATGAATGAAACACTTGAGATGTTTCCCAGCCTGGTGATTTTCAGTCTCCTTCAGATCTGGGGAACCTGACATTTTTTCCTTATGAGGTGCAGACACCCACATGGAGATCCAGCAGCTGGAACTACCTGTGCCCTGATCCCATATCCTGGGTCCCCTTTGAGACCAGGTGAGCTTTAAAGGTCCCTTTCAACCCAAACCATTCTGCAATCCTATGATTCTTGCAAAACCCCTTTTCAGTTGTGAGGAGCCAGAGTCCCAGTGCTTTTGATCCACAGGAACCACCAGGCAGTGGAGCCAGATCTTTGTGCCCCACTGGGCACAGGCAGGACCAACCTCCACATAACCCTAGCTAGCAGAAACCACAGACACCCTCCAGCCTGGAAGCTGATCCCTGCTACATTTCTTTGGCCACAGAGGTCATTACAGACCTGGGAATGATCCAACTGTCCTTTTAAATCCTACTACAGACCTCATTAGCTGCACTAAGCAATCCAGCTAATCTGACAGGGCTCCGATGCAAACTCAGAACTGAAAAGTCAGATTCTCACTGTGAAGTTGCTGCTGCCCACAATTGCTCTCCTCTTCTGAGACCTTATGGAAACATCTCACCAGGCAAATTCCAGCCACCAGGACACCCACAGCAGGGTGACTGAACCCACAAGTCCCCATCCACTTTGCTTTACCCCTCTCCTCACCCTCACACACGTGCCACCCCTCCAGTTCACCTCTGCTCCATGACTGGGCTGTCCTGCCAGCCCATGCTGCCCACAGGGAGGGGAGGCAAACAGGATTGCAGCTTCCACCAAGACCATGACCTTCACAAGCAGCCCTTGCTGAGCTGCCCCACACTGCAGCTGGATGTGTTTCAGCAACAGCAGAACTAATGATAAAGAATTTTGGTTTGGGCTGAACCACTGAACAGAGGCCAGAGCTGCTGCCTGCACGGTCTCTTAACTTCTGCAGGAGCAGAATTAGGTCATCACAGAGCACTTCCAAAATTCCAGTCATTAAACTTCAAACTCTGTAAATGTCAGTGCTCTTCTAACATGCCAAGCTCTTGAGCTGGCAGTGGTGAAGCCCCTGGTCCTGCCTGCCACGTGCAGTGCCACACTGCAGTCTGTGTGACAAAGCAATCGTGTTCGTGAGCCTCCCTGAGCACCTCGGGCTGGCTCCCCATGCTGACCCAGAGCACCTCCTTCCTGCCCATTCCCAGCACTGAGCACAGCAGAGGCACATCCTCCCAGCCTCTGCATTTGTGCCACAGCAGCCCTCAGCTACTGGATGCTGCAAAAAGATGGAAAAAATCCCCCTCATTCCCTGCTTCTGAGCCAGAGGACAAAGACATTCGGAGAACAGAGCTGCCAGCTTCTAACAGGGTCTGGGCTCATGAATGAAAAGACCTTCCAAAAACTTGTAAGTCACATTGTGTCCCAAAAGCTTTTCCACAGGAACAGCAGAAGACACATTCCAGCACCAACACGCTCAAGCAGGAGGGATGTTTTGCTACACAACAGCAATGGACAGCAGAAAGAGAAAACCCAAACTGAGACAGAAAGGCAGACTGCACGCATCCTAACTTTAAATACCTGGAAGTTTTCCAAGCCCAAATTGGTCATCAGGGCCCTTACTATAACCCATGTAGTAAGAAGCTTCCAGCTGATGCCTCCTTGCCAGCACCAGCAGAAAGTCACACCGTGACCAGCTCAGACTTGAGCAAGTGGTAACAGCCCTAATGTGGAACAGCTCAACCTCAACAGCTGAAGTGTGACAAGCAAATTAAATTTATCTTTCTAGGAAGGAGCCAGAAAACTTTGCATGAGGTAAGAACAGATGTAATCTCACCACATCCCTGTGTCTGATGTGTTTTGGGGTCCCTCTGCTGCAGGGACCTCAGACTCACCGTGCCCAGCGTGCAGCAGAACTCGCCCAGGAAGTCGTGCTCATACAGCTGTGTGCTCGACTTGTCCTGGTCAAACAGGGCAAACTTGAGCTTCTGCACCTCTTCAAAGTGGTAGTCAATGATGAACTTCTTGGCAAAAGCTGGGTTGAGGTTGTTCACGGCTGTCTCTGTCCTGTCCAGCTGCAAAGAAAAAGAGGCATTCAGGCAAGTACATCTCTCAGCTTTGTCACTGAAACTGAATTCAGCCAGAGCCACCCAGAAACCCTGTGGTGACCATCAGAAGGAGCTCACTGGGCCCTCAGCTGAGCTGTCCCTAAACACAGGCTCTGACAGTCAGGTGCACAAGCTGGGATCCCTCTAAACACACAATGGCACACCATGTAGAGCTGCCTCCCCGAGGATGGGGCACACAGGGCTGGACAACCCACCCTGCCCAAGAGCCAGCAGGGAAGTGCCCACCCAGCCAAGGCTCGGCATGGACTTGAGGATCACTGAAGCCACAATTGCTTCATTTGCTTCTGAGCCCTGCTCTCCCAGGAGCTGAGGCTCTCACACACCTCTGATCCTCAAACAGACCCCCACAGCTGTAGTGCCAAATTTGTTTCTTTCAGGCTGTGTAGCCAGAAACAGGGACAAGCAAAACAACAAGTGCCATGAGCCAGAACTTAACTCTGTAGCATTTCCCTCAAGAACCCAAACCAAAACATCCATGTGGTTTCTTCTTTATTGGCCTTCCATAGACAAAAACATTAAAAAACATCACTGCAGTCCCTTTTTCATAGATTTCATCAAGCATTAGTAGCAGCAAGAGGCAGGAAGGGCCCAGAGACAAAACTTCAATAGACATTGTCACCCTGAGCTACTGCAATGATGTCCCTGATGAATTGGAAGGGCAAGCACGGAGAGGATGATGGAAACTGGAAGGCATGTGGGGAACCCACTGCCAGAGGGGAAGCACCACAGCTCTCTGCAGCATCCCACAGCCAAGAGCAGGGAGAGGAGCAGAGGAAATGTGGCAGGCAGCTGGTGGAAGTGTGGGTTTACAACACTGCATGGCACAGGTGGACAGAAAGCCTTGTGTGAACCCCCCAAAAAAATCCTGAGGGCAGTCATGATGGAGATCCTAGAATGCTGCCCTCCAGTAGTGGAACTTTGGACCCACATTGCAGGAGGGCTGGGAAGGGTGGCAGCGCCAGCAGGGATCCTGCCAGGAGCTTCCACAAAGACAAACCCCCACGATTTTGGGAAAACTGGGAAACTGAGGCTGAGAAAAGCTGTCAATGGGCAAGGAGAGTCTGAACTCCAATGTCAGGACCCACATTCCCCACCAGACACTGAAAGGCAGCAGACAAGGGCAAGTTTAGAGCCTGAAATGCAAAATACCCTTATGAAGGTGAAAGGGGCAGGAAGGGCATGGGCAGAAGAGACTGAGAGCTGAACAAGAAACACACACAGCTGGGGGGGCTTGGGAGGAGGAAATCCTCCAGCATGCAAAGCAAGCAGGAGCTTTGTCAGGAGAGCAGCAGTTGGTATCATATCAATATCACTGCTCAGCCTGGAGAAGGTAAGGCTCAGGGGGGACCTCAGAGAAACTTCCAGCATGTAAAGGGGTCCAAGAGAACCAGAGAGGGACTCTGGACAAAGGTCTGGAGTGCCAGGACAAGAGGGAATGGCTTCAAACTGACAAAGGGCAGGTTTAGATTAGATGTTCTGAAGAAATTTTTGCCGGTGAGGAGGGTGAGTCAAAGGCACAGGTTGTCCAGAGAAGCTGTGGTTCCCTCATCCCTGGAAGTGTTCAAGGCCAGGGTGGATGTGGCTCTGAGTAACCTGGTGTGGAAGGTGTCGTGACAGCACTGGCATTTTGCCACCTCACCCCGTTATCCCAGGATATGGTAACATGGATATTAAAAGAGAAGGAAACCCAGGCACTGCCCAGTGTGATTTTATCAAAAGCTGCTGCCCTCCAGAGGCTGAGAGACCATCCCATCTCCCTGTGGGACAGCACGAAGCCTCTGACCATGCCATGGCCCTGGCCAGCATTCCACCTTGTCTTGCAGCCAGCACACCCAGTCCTGGGCAAGGCTGAGCTGCCTGAGCATCCCAGATCCCAGGGCAAGACCCCTCTGGAAAGCAGCCCCTGTGCTGGCATCCCTGGGCAGCACCAGGCTGTGGGATGGTGGGATGTCTGCCAGAGCTGCTGAGCCAGGAATAAGCAGAGCAGAAAAAACCTACCAAAAAAAAAAGCAAAAAAAAAAGCAAGCAAACACATACCTTAGTCCCAAAGAAACTCATTCAGCACAGAAGGCAGGTTTTGGAGGGGCTCAGTGGAAATGTGGTGAGTTTGCTATATATACACCCAACAAGCACAGGGTTTTTTTGAAATTGCTCGCTTAGTCTGCCTTAATTGCCAAGAAACGACTAAAGGAAATGCTGTGTTCCCAGAATAGCCACCTGCTGCACTCTGGGGAACCAAACCCATCAACACCAGTGGGCTGTGGGCTGGCCAGGGCCACACAGCTTCACACAGACCCTCCCCTCTCTGCTGCCATCCCACACCAAAGGAGCCAAGCATTGCTCAGGGATGTGCTGGACCAGGAGCAGAGGGCATCCACAGCTCTGCTTTATTTCAGCAGCACAACACACACAAATCCCCCTCCAGGCCTAGGAGATGACTGCACAGGCAGCAGAGATGGATTTTAGGTCCTTCCATGTTCTCTGAACTGCTAGGAAGCCAGGGACCAAGGGAAAATAGTCCTTTCACACCCAGACCCCAGTCTGAAGGAGATAACTTGGGGTCCCATCTCCAGCTCTGCTCTGGAAGAGGTGGCCAAAGGAAGGGTATGAAAATCCCAGCCAGCTTGAGCTAACTTTGGGAGTGATGGGACTTCCTTCAACACCCAGGTTCAACAGTTTCATCTCCTGCCTAGTGCCTGTGTGAAGCATAATAATATCCCAAGCCCCAGCTGACAGCTGCACAAGGTTTGATCTTTGTGAGCACAAATCACTTTGCAGGTCACCATCACATATGAAGCCTCTTCACACATCATCCCTCACTTGCCATCAGCTCCTGCCATCCCCTTCACCCCAGTGCTTACAGATCTGCCGTCCCTGGAAAGAACAGAGGTGCCTTTGCCACCCAAAAGCAGAAAAGCACAAGGGTTTTCAAGAGGCAGCCAGGCTAATTAAAGAAATCTGTTTGCATAAGGGCCTCAAAGGGCCACAAAGACAATTAGAGGGATGGAGTGTCTCTCCTGTGAGAAAAGGCTGAGAGACCTGGGATTGTTCAGCCTGGAAGACAGAAGGCTCAGGGGAGACCTTAGAACACCTGAATGGGCTACAAGAGAGCTGGAGAGGGACTTTGGACAAGGGCCTAGAATGACAGGACAAGGGGGAATGGCTTCAAACTGACAGAGGGCAGGGTTAGACTGGATATTTGGAAGAAATTGTTCTCTGTGAGGGTGGTGAGGCCCTGGCACAGACTGGCTGCCCCATCCCTGGAAGTGTCCAAGGCCTGGCTGGATGTGGCTTCTAGCAAGGGCCATGGCAGGGGGGCAGGAACGAGGCGATCTTTAAGGTCCCTTCCAACAGAAACCATTCCATGATTCCACAGTTCTGCAAATCAAGCACAAACCCAGGAAATTATCTCCAGCAATAGCCCCTGTGTTCAGTGAATGCAGCTGGAGAGCCTTCCAGTGTTCAAAGGGAGGCTGGCTGGAGACCTTCCAGCATCCCCAGCATGTGGAGGTGCTCCATGCTCCAACATGGGGAGGTGCTGCCTGAAGTGTCAAGGGAAGTTCATGCTGAAGGTGCAGGACTGCCTGGATGACTCAGTGGCACCAAGGCAGCTGCAGGGCTGAGTCATGTGTCCCTTGTCCCTGTTCCTGGCACCACAGGTCAGCTCTTTCATGGCTTCTGCGAGATGACATCACCAGGCAGAACATTTAAACATCGCCCATCTTCACTTCCCAGCCTGTGGTTTATTGTCCCTCCCTCCCCCACCCCCCCAAGGCTGATTCACAAAGATTTTTTAATTCCTATTAAGCTCAGCGAGACAAAATAATTGTATTTGGGAACAAATGTGACAGTTAGAAAGAACAGAGAGCAGAAATCTTCCTGCTGGCATCAGCTGGTGCCACAGCCCCACCGCCCAGCTCAGAACTGGCACCAGGGCTGGTGCCAAAGGGGCAGATCCACCACCCAAACCAGCTCCAAGGCTTGCATATGTCCCTAATCTGGTGTGGAGCACAAAGGGGCACTGGGGTGGGGGATGGGTTCACAGCAATGAGCTTATTCTGTCCCCATCCATCCCCAATACTTCAGCTGTGTTATCAAGGCCACCACCTTCAGACAGGAGAGGTTTCACTCAGGGCAAGGGGCACAACTGTATTGGCAAAATCCACGCAGAACAAGGGGGCTGCTCTGAACCACATGGCATGAGTTGCCAAGAGTCCACCAAACATCCCACCCCATGAGGCTCTCCTGGACAATCCCACCTGTCCTGACCCTGCCTGGCTCCCAGCCACGACCCAAACCCACACACCACCCCTGCCACGTGTGAGTGCTGGGGGATCTGGCCCCCAGCAGTGTCCCCGAGGTGCCACTGGCCAGAGCCAGCTCAGTGGCACAGGCACACCACATCCTGTGCCAGCCCATTCCACCTCTGCTGACCCCACAGCAGCAGAGCACTGAGCAAGCTGCTGCTCAAGGCTCACGTCCAGTGCCTACCGTGCCAATTAAAAAGAAGCCAAAAATAGCAGAGGGAAAGAAAAAAAAAACATCTAAAAGTACAATGTATTTGTATTGCAAAGAAAGCTTCAGGAGCAAAACCACTGGACTGAGACATTGCTGACAGAAAGAAAAATTCCTGAAAAGCACAATTAGGTCAGAGATGACAGCTATCAAGGCTGGAAAGCTCATTAGTCTCATCCAGGCTGTTGGAAAAAGTTAATTGCAGACCTTGGCAAGGTGAGGTTTCCCCCTACACTCCCCCTGCAGAACATGAGATCAGCTGCTGGACACCTGAGCTGGTGCAGGTGATTCACCAGCCCCTTGGCCAAGAACCTGAATGAAACCACCTTATTTCCCCAGGAACTGGGAAAATTTTTGTTTGGTTTACATGACTTAAATCCCTTAATGCTCATTTTCTGCTGCACCCACCACGGGTGCCTGCATCCATCACACATCCATTCTCTGCCTACCCTGATCCCTCCCAGACCAACCACCAGCTGCAGGTACAAAATGGAATTTGTGGCTAAAGGCAATGCCTGGCACAAAGCAGAAAGCACTGATGGGGGAAGAACCAGTTGTGACACAGAAGAATTCACACACTGGTCCCACACACAGCCTCAGAAGCACCAAAAAAGCTTCACTTCTGCTCAGGGAGCAACAAGAGCACAGAGAGAGGGACATCAGCACGAGCAAACCACAGGACAACAGCAGGACTTACCTCCACCCACTTCCCGTTGACTTCCATGAAGAGGACGCAGAAGGGGTCGGATTTGGAAGTGACATCCCTGTCCAGAAGGTTTTGGCCGCAGACAGACAGCTCCACCTTGCAGACACAGTACTGGGAGCCGACGGGCCCCGCCGGCGTGGGAGCCGCCGTGTACGCCATGGGCTCCGCTGGCAGCAGCTCCAGGCACTCTGGGGGACAGCACAGGGACAAACCTCAGGGCTGGGGGGCAACAAACACTCTACCAGCACTGCTGAGCTAGGCACAGGCACAGCCTTCTGCTCTGAGGTCCACCCATGATCTAAGCCACGAGGCTCTCCTGGCTCCATCTCCCAGGTGTCCTGAGTGGGAGCCCGGCAGAGCAATCCTGATCTGCTGTGAGTTGGCTCCATAAATAACAGATTTTTAAGGAAAGGTAATGTCTTCTTAGCCCCTCAAGGGAGATGGGACTCCCAATCCTCCTTTTCCATCGTGCTGGGCTTTTATTTGTGGTGAGGAGCCACATTTCCACACCATCTTTCAGCATAAACCTGATTGTTGTCTGGCTGTCCCCAGGCAACAGACCACGGACCTGAGCTACAAGGGGCAAACCTGCCCGGCAAATCATCATAGGGAAAGGGGTGAGACTGTGAGGATGAGTGTGGTGCAGGGCAGCTCCAGCCCTCGTTCAGCCCCATCTCCACTCAGCTCCCCAGGCAAGCAGAGAACAGTGGCCTTGGCTGCAGTTAAAAAGTGGCAATAGTTGTTTCAGAGAAGTGAAGGCAAATGTGACAACCACTGCATGACCTGGAGCATGATTTACAAGGATGATTTACAGGACCCTGACTAAAAATCCATTTAAAATCTTATCAAAAGTCTGCTATCAAAGCCATTTTGCAGAGATAAATATGTTTTATACCATTATTAGTGCAAAACCCCATCCCACAGGACAGTCTTGACTACTGACATACATTTTACTTGTCACGAACCACCAGTGGTCTTCACCAGAGAAGAAAGGGGAGAAAAAAGAGGAAAAAAGCATTTTCAGATTAATTTATACTAAAAACCCTTTGTGGCTATGGTTGCTAGTGGAGAGTGAGTTCTTTTCAGCAGCTGCTTCAATATTTTTTGTCTTTTTCAAGAGTGGCTCCTGGCTCATCCACTTTATCTGAAACCCCTGAACATTGTCTTCTTCCACCTCGATAAACCATCTGCTTCTGTTTGGCATTGAAACCCCAATTAATATTATCTATTTGTTTTGCCTGGGTATGAGTATTTACAAGCCCTTGTGCGGCTGGGAGCTGGGCTGCTGCCCTTTTCCTTTGCAGCTCAGCTTCCAAGCTGGAATGGGGACGGAGGGCAGGGATAGAGTGATCCCAGCAGGGCTGTGGGAGAGGGAGCTCTGGGCTCACCACCAGCTGTCCTGAGTGCTCAGCCCTGCTGCAATGAATTCTGAGCAGAAAACAGCTCCCCCTTCCAAGGCCTGGAGCCCTCCTCTCCTGCCTGCCCAGATCTCTGCTTGGCACTAAGTCACCAGAAACAAGCCTGGTTTTAACCTCCAGCAGTGAACACAAGCTCTTCATCCCAGCCTGCTGCTCGGGGAAAGAGTGGTACAACCATCCCAGCTCCCTAAACCCAGAAACTTCTCCAGAAGAAGGAAATCCCCATCCCTTGCTGCACACATTCATTTTGGTGTACTCACCAAAACAGCTCCCACGTCCCTTTCCCAAACGTGGCTCCCCCTTGCCTGGACCAAGCCTGTCCTGTGCCATCACTGCCTGTGCACAGCAGCACAATGCCAGAACTGTGGCAGTGTGACACCAAAATGGGGGCAGTGTGACACCAAAACAGTGGCAGTGTGACACCAAAATGGGGGCAGTGTGACACCAAAACAGTGGCAGTGTGATGCCAAAATGGTGGCAGTGTGACACCAAAACAGGGGCAGTGTAACACCAAAACAGTGGCACACATGGGCAACCTTCCATCTACCACAGCTTCAAGGAGGAACACGTGGAGAAGTAAAAGCCCTCCTGGCTCATCCACCATGGCTGGAGGACCAGCTCCAAGGTGCCCATCTCTGCCTCTGTTTCACCCAAGCCCATGTTGCCAGCTGCAGCTAAAGTGAAGATTTCACTTAATTATTTTTCTTTAATGCACAGATCATGTAATCGATGTCTTAAAATAGCCAAGCCTGTTCTATTTATGCTGCTGTCTGCTACTCCCTGTGAAAAGCAAACATGGGGCAGCTGTGCTGGCATGGACCTGGTCCTGCTGGAGCAGGGATGGGTTTTTCCATCTCCCCTTCCCCCAGATCTCATTGCTGTCTCATAAAAAGCGGAGGCAGAAAGTGACTCAGTGGAAAAACCTTTTTTTCCCAGGGTTGGCAGACACCAAAACATCCTCTTGGTGCACAGCACATCACCCGTGCTCCAGCCCCTGAGCTCAGCCTGTCGGGTTCCCCAGGGTGTGCACAGCCAGGACAGGCACTGGGATGAGGAGAGGGTCAGCACCAGCCAGAGCAAACACTGGAAAGCCACCTGTCCTGCCACTGCCCTGGCACGGATCCAGCACCTTCCTCCTGCTACACCGGCATGGATCCAGCACCTTCCACAGGGCTGGGTGTGAGTTCAGCCCCTGCTGCTTCAGCAGGGTCCCCCCAGCTCAGAGGCTTCACATCTGAGGCACCATCAGGGAGCCAGCACCATTCTGACACCCCCAAAATGCTTTAAATTCTGGGGGTATTTGAGCTGGCACCGAAAGAGTCGGCACACCATCATCTGTATTCCAGTCTCTCCTCCTGTTTTTGTCCTCCTCTCCCCACATTCCCTGCCCTGAACCAAGTCCTGTGACTTGCTCAGCATCTGCAGCCAAACATCCTCCCGATGTACAATCCCAGCTGCCGGCTCCGTGCCGAGCACGCAGACACGTGGGCTCCCAAAAAACACGGCCAGGTTACCAAGGAGGGGTGGCAGGGACAAGCCTGAAGGTTTCACTGCCCCACGGTCCCATCTGCTGCCAAGGGGTGTCACAAAAGCAGGACCAGAATGGAGGGACACGGTCACCAAATGCTTTTCAGGCTCCAGCCTCCAGGACCTTCTGAACTGGACACCTTTGGGCTTACAGCTTTCAAGTACTTTTTCCTCCATGCCTTGGTCACTTCCAAGCTGTTCCATGTCCACAACATCCCACAGAGAAGGGTTTTGCTGGCTGGGGGCACACACAAGCCCTGGGGCTACCCTGACTATTTAAGAACATCTAGCAGTCCCAGAGTAGAGTCTCATCACATGGCACTCCAATCTCTACAGCAAAGAACTTTTACAAAGTGTGAAAGGGTCAGCAGAAAGCAGAAAAAACTGGGACCTTTACTTCCTTTCCTCTCTTATCTGAAAGGGAAGAAGGGGAAGGAGATATCTGTTTTGCAAACTAACTCATGACTGAAGAGGCCCCCCTACTCATGAGCAGCAGTTCCTCAGGCCATGCTAAAATTCTGTTTTAAGCATTAACAAGAAAAAACACAGGGGAAAAAATAAAGCTGTGCTTTAAATGAAACATTTAGCAGGCATTTTCAATCTTAATAGGGCCCCAATTTCAGTGATCTCCTCTCATTAAAGAAATAATTTCTTTTCATAGTCAATAACAAGCATATTTGAAACACCCCAACACCCAGCAGTGATACCATGCAAAATCCTGCTGTGTCCATCCCAGGGAACAGGAGTTCCTTCTTTGGGATGATCCATGACTTCTGTAATAGCCCACAAAAGTCATCTGTGACTGTTTCCCCACAAAGGCTGTCCCACTACAGCCTGCTGCAACTGTGGAAGCAAAATTCCCTTCAGGAAGGCAAAAATGAGAGAGGAGTATCAAACAGGTAAATTATTATAAATCACACCTCTGAGCTCCCAGGCAGTGCAGACATAGAGGGAGAGCAGCAGTACCTGAGGGAGGATTAAGGACAGGTGAAAACAAGTTGTCAGAAGACTGAAGCAGGAGAGGAGTGTGAGGATACAGAAACTGGTTGCCCAGAGCAGCTGAAAAGCTGAAACACAGGACACATGGAGCTGGAGACACCAGGAAAAGCTGGGATGAGCTGCAATGGATGCCCAAGGCAGCTCCCCACACCAGCACAACCCACACTGGTCACTTTGCTCTCTCCTGCCCACAGAGTCATCTCCAGGATTCTTTTGCAAAGCAAAAATGTTTGCCTCTCAGTGCCACCTAGGCAACTCAGTCGATTCACAGCTTGCACCTGGTTCTTTCAGCAGCCTTGTTAGGTTCTGCACACAGGTGAACTTATTCATGTACACAGCACCTTGCTGCAGCCCCCCAGCAAATGCCCCTGCCACAGGGGAGCAGGCTGGCAGGCAGAAAGGGGATGCTTGGTACGTCCCTGTAGATGTTCCTTGGATACCTGCTACTGTCAGAGGATCTTCATCTCTCCCACTGGGCAGGGAAAGGCTGAAAACTGCATCTGAGCATCACAGAACAGGCAGCATGGATGGGACTGAGCTCAGATTCTTCCAAATTCACAGAGATTTGGGGTTTGGGTCAAGAGACCCAGGCAGGGCTCTTGCTTCCAGCCTGATGCACAAGTCCCACAGTCCTGCCTGCTGGAAGGCAAGGGGACTGCACTGAGATACTTTGGTGCCTGACACAGAAGGACAAAGTGTTTCAGGACAAGCCAATTGACTCCTCCAATGAATCCTTCCTGATGGAAACTGTCCCTAATGGGCTACAATAGACAATGCTGCTCGTGCTGACAGCTGGGCTTCTCACACCAGCACTGCAAAGTTCCCTCTCAAGGGCTGGTGGCCACTGGTGTGACAGTGGCTCCCTCTCCATTTCACACTTGGGCCATCCCCACCCACAGTGCCAGCCCCTCTCAGACTGCTGCTGCCTCCAGAAGAGCTCTCACCCACCAGGCCTTTGCAGGTTTGGTGCCAGTGAGGGCAGTGCTCACCCTGCTGAAACCCCAGGTGGCTGCACCAACCAGCACATGGGCAGCACCCAGCAAAGCTTCTCCAAGGGGTGACGATCAGCAGACCCCTGAGAAGTCACTTGAGGTGACCTGGGAGTCACAAATCGCAAGAAAACTCTGAGGCAAACCCTGTGGAACCAGAGCTGGATCCCCCCAAAGTCATTAATCTCATTTTGAAAATATCATCATCTGAGAAGCAACTCCACAGCACTTTCCAGTACCCAGTACAGAGCTGAGACAGCCACTGCTGATGTCAAGCACAGATCCACCACCTCCAGCAGCCTCTCTGCCATCCCCACACGTGGCACAGCAGCTGCAGGACCCCGGGAGGCAGTGGCATTAGTGAAGAGCCTGGCTCACACTGAAGGATACGCAGGGTGGGAGTGACTCCTCCACACAGTCTCCCCCTGCCCTGCATCCCTGCTCCCTGCACCACCTCACAGCCCTGACCGTGACCCCAAGGCTCCCCCTGTGACACCAAACTTGCCACCCTGGCTGCTTCCCCCACCCGAGCAGGACCTGGAAGGACCTGGAGTTGCTCTGCCCCGAGCTAAGGTGAGATGCTGGAGGGCACCAGGAAAGGCAAAGCCCCTGTGCCAGCATCCCTGTGGGGTGAAAGCCGCTCCCTCTGCAACAGCAGGGGCAGGGCTGCTGCCTGGCCACTGCTCCAGGACCAGAGGATGGAGCTAGGTCCTCACAGAGGGGCGCCCACCCACAGAGACACCAAAACTGGGAATCTCAGCAAGCCAGAGATGTGAGAGGAAACCCAAACACCGTCACGTGCTTCGGGCACGGAGGCAGCTTCGGGCAGAGCCTGCCCTGGCATCGGGGAGCAAAGAGCAAATTTATTCTCCAACCCTCTACAGATGAAGTCTGAAAACGTCCCCCAAAGTATCTAAACCCACTTACCGAGGAGAAATCACCAGCCCCAAGAGCAGGGGAGCCAAGTGCTCCGAGGAGAGCGGGGCCCCCGAGCTCTCGAGGTGTTTCCGCAATCCTCAGCCGTCGTCGCAGAGCCGAGGGCTCCAGGCTGGCAAACGAAAGCAAAACCCGCTCCTCCACACCCCGCGGTGACGTGCGGAGGGAGGGAGGGAGGCACTGGTGACACGGGCCGGGAGGAGCCGCAGGGGCTGGGCGCGCTCTGGGGGTGTGTGCTCAGAAAATCACAAAGTGGGAAAAAATAAACCAACAAACCCACACACAGGAAAAAGTCCTTCCTCGAAACCGGAGGGAAAACAGAACGGCTCTGACGGCTGCTACCACACAACTGCACCGGGGGGCAGAGCCCTCCTTGTGCCAGCCCTGCGCTCGCTGCCCGTCCCGCACCCGCACCGTGCCCGGCTCCCAGAGCCACGTGTGCCTTCCAGGCTGGCTGCTCCGGCACCAGAAAGGGCAAATAAGGAGCAGGGCGAGGTGGGAGCGTAGCAGCTCCCTCGGTTCAGGGCACACAGCGATGGCCGAGCCGCACAGAGCGACCCCATTCCCGTCTCCGCTGGCACGCACGTATTTGGCTCAGATACGCAAAAAAGGATTACACATTTTCGCTTGACTACGAGTTTCCTCTGGGGCTCAATTTAGGGAAATCTGTGATTCAGGGCAGAAAACATCGCGATGTCGCTGTGAATGGTGGCGATCACATCAAAGCCTGCACACAGCCGCGCTGAAAGGCGGACCCAAGGGCAAGGTCCGTGTGCCGGCTCCGCACCCGCGGCGTTCCCGGGCAGAAATCCACGCGGGGCAGAAGGAGGCTCGGTCCTGCGGGAGCAGCCACAGGCAGCAGCCGTGGGAGCCTCTGTCCGAAAGAGGGAATCGCCAAACACAAATCTCCTGCCTCCCCAGGGCAGCGATGCTCCCGTCAGACACGTGCTGCGGGTGGGGCGAACAAGCGAACCAGGAGATGCAGGAAGGGAGGACACAGCACTCTCAGGATTTGGGGCAGATTTTAACTTCCAGTGTTAAAAATTCCCCATCCTACAGCAGCCATATGAAAGCTGGGCACACTGTCACAAGGGGGGGGGATAGATCTGTTTCAAAGCTGGATTTGGAGGGAAAAGTGGATTTAGTGAAAGCCAGGCCCTATGGAATGTGAAGGATCAGGGTTGTGGGGAGGGTGGCTGGGCTGCAAAGGACACGCAGCCAGCAGGGCTCCCTCGCAGGTGCAGAGGGAACCTCCCACATACAACTATACAGGATGTATATAAAAGGCTGTTTAACTTATTAACCACTTTTCTATGCTACTGAAAACAAAAATGCTGGCTTTCTGAATCTTAATTGGATTCCTATTCCCAGCCAACACCATCTATCACATGTGAGAGGGAAAGAAAAAAAAAAATCATCATTTATGTGACCAGAAATATCTTTAGCTGCTTTTGGATCTCACTGCGTGTCAGCCTAACCTCATGTCAGCCAGAACAGCCCCAGCAGCAGGCAGCTGTGCAGGTCTCTCCATCCCATGCACCCTTTCATCCCTAAAGCAGCCAGTGCTTCAGAGCTGATAAGATAAATAAATATTAATTCATGGGTATTTATGTGCAACGCTCGTTTGCGCTTGGACACTGACACCAAGCCATGCAGAGCACTGATGTCCCCGTAGCTGGAGCCACCTTCCCTTTTCCCTTCCATCCCACCACCCAGAGCCCCCCATCCCTTCCCCTTCACAGACGGGATTTTCATCGCTAAGATCCAACATTTTCCCGCAGAATTTTAATTTTTTTGGCCTGCTTTGCAGCAGAGAGATGCTGCCACTCGATGTGTGAAGCTTCAACCCTGAGACAGAATTGTGTGCCAGCGACACAGAAATGCTGTGGTTTGTGAGAATGACGTCTGACTAATTCTCGACCCCTTCTCAACAGCTTTAGACACCGCTCGAGGCAATATCAGACTGGGTTTAAGTGGTTGCACAGCACTGGACTTGTTTAATAGCAAAACTTGTGTTCCCAGCTTGTCTCATTTTTTTTAAATCAGCTTCACGACAGCTGATGTTTCTTCCTAAATCCTCAGCTCCTGGAATCACGTGATGATGGAAAATCCAGGGCTGGGGGGAAGGCGACTATTTTAGACACAAGATTTTTCCTGCTGGCTACAGGCAGAAAATATGACAGCTCCCAAACACAAGGCCTTAGCAAAGGCAGCAGACAAATAAAATTGGAGCCCTTCTTGCTGAATTCTACATCACTCGTTTGTTTTTCTGGCATTTTAACAATAATGTTATGATCTCCAAACTCACCTGAGTTTCTGTGAATTAGTTTTTCCCCGGCTCCCATGATCCAAACAAGTAACCTTGCAAAGCCAGCAGCCAGGAAACTGAGCCAAAGCAGCAAAAAGTGATGACTCCAGTCCCTCAACAAATATTTTACAGGGGTTTAAAAGACAAACTGTAAGATTTCAGGGGCAGAAAGGGTGGGGAAGTGTTCTATTCTTTTTTTTTTTTCCACACTGTTTTGTGGGTTTTGCATCCTGCCAGGAGCACTATTTCAAATGCCTGGCGACTCCACCGCACCAGAAAATTTACCTTCCCTTCTATCCCCCCACCCTGCCTCTGAACACCAGCCAAGATTCTCACATAAAGAGCTCCTTATGAGAGCTGGCAGCCCTGAACCCGGACAGGAGGCTGCAAGTGTTGCTTTTTCATCAATTAACCTGGAATTGAGCTCCCAGCACACTGACAGCTCCTGGAGAACAAGCCCTGATTTACGGTGGCGTGCATGGCTCTGGCCAGCTCCCCCCGGGCAGAGGTTTCCACTGAAGTCAGTGGGAAACTCTTTCCACCAAGCGGAGCAGGAGCAGAAGTTATTCCTCCCAGACTCTTCACACACCACACTGAGACTGCTAAAAGGCAAACAAAGCTGATGCAATTCCAGTACACAACTGGGCAGACTGGTAAATTACAGGGGAGCTAGCGGCTGCTCCAGCACTGCAAAATCCTGATGTTTTGGGGTGAGGGAGGGGGATTGCTGGAAGAGGGGCAGAATCAAGGACTGCCAAGGGCTGTGCAGCTGATACATTACATCCCCCCAGGGCAAAGAGCATCTTCATCCACAGCTCAGCTCCACCAGCTGAACCCGAAAAGGATTTGTCAACCCTGGAACCCCCTCCTACAGCACAGACTGGCCATGCACTGGAATCATCTAACCCCAACAAGCAATGGCTTCACAAACTGCACCAGTGTGTCAGCAAGCAGCATGAGGTCCCTCGCTGTCCCCCAGCACAGGTCCTGGGAGCAGGGATGTCCCCAGGACACAACGTGTTGATCCTCAGGATCTCAGCTCCCTTCAGCTGGAGCTCAGAGGGCAGCAGGGAGGGAGAAGCGTCACACCTAACCCTGCCCACCCTCACTCTGCTACAGGGCAATGTCTGCAGCCCCTTCAAGAGATACAAACTGTGTTCCTGACCAAGCAGGTCCTGGGAACAACGGGGTACATGCCAGCAGTGCCAGCACAGGCAGGCTGCTGGCACCCTCTGTCCCCACGGGGTTGGGGACAGCATTGGCTCTTAGAGAGCAGCTTCAGGACTGTGTGTCTACCCAAGGCAGGTGCTGGGGCTGCCTACACCACAATAAGATGAAATTTGGGGACACTTGGAAGCCTCACTACACGCCTTTGCTCCTTCCCTCCACGTTATCCCAGTCAGGATGCTCCAGCAGCAGGAGCAGGGAAAGAAAAACCCACATCACCAGAAAACCTATGTCCCAGGCTATCACACAGCTGTAACCAAAGCAAATGCAGCATTTCCCTGAGGCAACTACAGGAAAACATCCTCCACCGACTGCCTTCTTCAAAACAACTCCTTGCCACATGCCCCAAGCTTTTGTTCCCAGCCTTCCTCCTCCCATCTCTCCATTCCCTGCCCCCAATGTGCTTCAGTGGAAGGCTATTTCTGGCTGATAATAAATAATTTTCTGACTCCAGAAAAGCACAGTGGTATCACAGGCTCCAGTACCTGGGCTGGCTCAAGGAGGCTGATGCAGGTGACAGGGGAGCAGGATCAGAACTGAGCACACCTGGGCTGTGCTTGCAACTCCAGCTTTTCCAGCGAGGTTCAGGTGTATTGCCAGGAGGTTCAAACCTGGTGCTCGAGGTTCATGAGGATCCTCTCAATTCCCTTCCACAAAGCAGCTCACACTCTGGGGAGCCAGCAGCAAGGACCCAGCCCTTCAGAGATGTTTCTGCCACTGAAGCTCAGCTCTCCACTCACCTCTATTTGCTGTTCCACCCTCCTTCTGGTGGCCAGCTCCAAAAGGTGTGTTTGCCCACCAAGTCCTCCAGCCCCACTGGCTTTAGTCCAGCCACTTGCCTAAATTAGGGTTACTCACACAAAGACATATTGCATCAGGTCTTGAGGCTGGCAGAGCTGACAGGAAAACAGCTCCCTGCCTGCCATCCTCCAAGCACCCTCACACTGCTGAGAGAAACGCTCCGCTCGCCTCTTCCTCAGAGAACAAAGCGCCTGGCTGGGCACACAGGAGAGAGAGTCAGCACATCCGTGAGCATAAACCCTCCCAGTCCCCCCAAAAATGCACGGCATGAAGGGTGTCATCGGCAGCTGGAGCAGCATCGGGCTGCAGACAGCTCCTGAAGAAGCGACTCTGCGATTCCCCAGCCTCCAACTCACCAGATCCCCCCGCGACTCATTGCCAGAGGATAAAGGAGAGGGGCTTGCAGCAGCTGCCAGGATAAAACCTTACAAATACCCCCAGGCTTGGGGAGTGAAGCCACCAGGCCCTGGCATTTGCTTGGGGGTCGCATGTCCAGTTGACATCTTTAGAAGTGGACACAGACACACAGGGAGTGGGAACAGAACAACTTCCACACCGTGCATGAATGAAGGGAGCTGGGCTGGGGAAGGGGAGCATAAAGTGACAGGGGGGACTGTCCTGAGGGATGGTCAGGGAAGGAAAGGTCTGTACCAGGGGATGGAGGGTCTGTTAAGGGGACAGAGGATCTGTCCCAGGGGACGGAGGGTCTGTCCAAACGGCTGGAGGGCAGAAGCGCCACCACACACCTCGGGACGAGTGGGGGACCCGACCCCGCAGGTCCCCATCCGGTGGCTCACACCGGTGTTCCGCTGTCCCGGCCAGCGCCACCCTCCCATCGGACTATCCGGAATCTCAGCACCCACCCGAGCCGCGGCGGACGATCCCGCCGAGCNTTGGAAAAAAAAAAAAGGCTTAAAACAGCCTAAAAAATATATTTAGAAAATGATTTTCCAGGTAATGCACTCAGCTCCGAGGAAAATACAACTTTGTTGGATCAACACCTATCACTTTTAAGCAGAATGGCTGGCTTTTGTGCTGTTGGGTGCAAGCAGGGTTCTCCCTGCCCAGCCAGTGTGGGTGCTCCTGGCACCAAAATCGTTCAGGCCTGGACCTTGTCCTGCTGATTCTGCTTCCCATGGGAAAAAGCTGGCTAAAGAAGGAAAACAAGCAGCCCCAAATGCTCACCCCAGAAGTGAAGGGGAAGCCAAGCCACAGGGCTGGTCGGTGTCACACTGATCCATCACCCTGCTCACCCCGAGGAGCTGGCGTGGGCTCCCTTCCAGGCTGGCACCACCGGGGTCTGACCCCACCGTACCATTAGCAACCTCACCCGATGCTTGGTGGGCACATCATCAGGTGTCCAGGATATTTATAGAGATATTTTTGATGTGGAGATAGGGTAATAAGGCTGAAAGCCTCCCTCTGAGGCTGCTGAAGAAATAAACCGTCCGTATTTGTTCAGAGCTCTTTACTCTGGGCTCTGCTCATGCTTTGGAAGATCATAGGCAAATAAGCAAGTCCCAGATTCCCTTGGCCAGCTGGAATACTTCCTTTTCCTTCTGCTTGAGCTGTGGAAGGCATAGGAGTTTAAAGGCACCAACTTTTTAGCCTGCACAAGATACTACCTCAGCCAGCCCCGGCAGTGGGGTAGGGGACACGGGACAGGCTCAGGGGCCACCAGTGCTCCTGCTCAGCACAGGCAACACGACAGCCATCATCCAACGTAAAGCTGAGCCTAGTGTTTAGGAGCAACCGCGTTCTTTCTGCGTAAACCTGGCCAGAAACCATCACAGGAAGGGACGAGGTTGTGCCTGAAAGAGGAATTCAGTGGGAGACATGGGGTCTGTGCCAGACCTACCCTCCTACCTCCTCGCCTGAGGCTTAAAATGTCACTTTGAGGGGAAAAGGGAGAGGCAGACGGTGTTTCACAAATGCCAATATGCCTGTTTTTTCCCAGATCAGTTCTTCCTGTGTTTTCTCTCCTGCCAGCACGATGCCTCCAAGTCACAGCAGGTTCGGGGCTACCTGGAACTGGTTTTAGCAGAGGGGAAAGAGCAGCTGCATTTCCAGCCCTTTGGAGCTGCCGCCCTCGTGTGCAGGAGCCGGGCCCAGCCTGGCTCCAGCCGCTCCCCAGCACAAAACCCAGGCTCCCTCCAGCAGCGTGTTTATTTACAGCACAGTGTTTCTTTCTAAAGATCTGGTCTCAGGGGGCAAAATGCCCTCTGTGTATGAAACCAGTACTGACTAGCTCAGACATTGTCTTCCAGAGACTGCAGGCAGCCTAAAACAATAGGGGTGTGCAGAGAGTCCTGATGCATTTCCATTTTTGGACCATGATAAATCTGAAACCTATTGGTAACAGCTCTAAAAATGGCCCATGGTAATTAGGTGGTTGGGAATGGGTTTGGTGTTCGGCCATCACACACAATCCCTAATGGCCTCACGTCTTCCTGCATTCCAGAAGGTTCATTTAACCCCTCCAAATTGGACAAAGCCCCCAAGTTCCCCTCGGAAACTTTCAGAAATGAGGGCAAGCTGGAACGTGGGCATTGCAAGCACAATGGAGATGGAAAGCACGCCCCAGAAGTCCTTGGCATTACATGGAAGAAATGAACCGCAGACCGACTGTGTTGCTGTGTTCCATGTACAACTCGGTCCAAATCTCTGATTTTTAAAAAATGCACACAAAATGCAGCCCCAGAGCCCGTTTTTATCTGCAGCCGCTGGATTACCGACAGCCGCTCCCCATTTTTGGGGCTTTGCTGACACCTGGTGTTCTGGGAAAGATGCTGTGTGTTCCTGCGAGGTCCCTTCCCTGGCTCCCGTGGGGATGGCCACTCTCTCAGGTCAGGCTGGAACCCTGAATTTCTTCCTCATATCTATTCACCCATTTGGTGAAGCTTTTTGTAAGTGGCAGTCTTTAGATCTGAGGTACTTGCTTACTCCGTTGAATTATGGCCTGATGAGGAATTTCACTACCTCTTTTTTCCTTTGTTTTTATTTTAAAACCTTTTCCAGAGTAGTCTCTGCAAAACGTGTCCCACTTTTACACCACCACGTCATTGTGTCACAAAGCACGATGCTGATCTCTAAATAGGGACAGTGGCTCCCTCAGAAATAACCAGCACCAGCTGTTCACAGCCATTTGCCCCAAGGTTTGCTGGACCAGCATTTCCATCTCATTCCAGATGCCTGCCCTGCCCAAATCAGATCAGTTACACCTCCCCAGGCAAACAGTGCTACAAACAGAATTCCATAAATAAATCCACCACAAGACTTCAATATTTACAGCACAAACATGGAGGGAAAACACATTATAACACCGGGTAAAGGATGAGAACAGTGTGGCTGCACTCCTAAGCCAGAATCCCACAAGTCCAAGGGCAGTTGTCATCTGTCTCCTTAAGGAGCAGCAAATTTGGTGCTTGGGATCTTCTCCCTGCAGTTCCCACAGGTCCAACACCCACTGTCCAGCAGCACAAGGGCTTTGGGGTCCAGGGGATGGTAGAGACTTGAGGGATCTTTCATGTGGACAGTGTTTCAAGCTAATTGACCCCTCACTTCTCCTGAAAGAGGTTTGTGCAACCAGTCCAAAACCCCACAAAGCTCTACAAAACCCCACATGAAAATAGTCAGTAGCAGCACTTTTCTGTCACACAGAGCAGTTGGTTTTCTTACAAGTTGCTTTACAACCTCAGTCCTTCAATGTTTCTCATTGAAATTTATGGTAATCATAAATTCAGCATTTCCTTTTTATCACAGGATAAACATTGATCATTTTTGGGAAACGACTTGAAATTTCAAATGTCCTGAAGTGGTTTATTTTTTTTTTTTTTTTCACAAAACTGAGGTGATTCTGTGTGAAAAGGAGGTTGGTATGAAGAACAAAACCAGATATTACTTTTTTTCTTAACATTTTTTTTCTTCTCCCAGGAGAAGCTGTGGCTGCCCCATCCCTGGAAGTGTTTGAGGCCACGTGGCTTTGGGAAACCTGGTTTAGTGTAAGGTGTCCCTGCTCCTGGCAGGGGTGTTGGACTCAGGTCTTTAAGGTCCCTTCCTACTCAATCTGTGATTCTATGGTTTTTTTCCTAAAAATCATAGAGGAATTTCACACTTACAGTTGATTTTCAAGCAGCTTGTTGGAGTTCATTTGTAACAATGTCAACAATTTACAATTCTGTAAATAATTTTACATCCTCTCCTGGAGGATGTGTATTCTTTTATTGCAACACCCTGTAGGTGTTGTAATCTTGATTAAGGATAATGAAATCCTCTGCTGGCTGAATGCCTGAGAAGATGCATCTCATCCTAGAATAATGCAATCATAGAATTGTTAAGGTTGGAAAAGACCTCTAAGACCAACCCTTAACCCAGCATCAACATGTTCATCACTAAACCATGCCTCCAAGGGCCACATTCACACATTTTTTTAACAGTTCCAAGGATGGTGACTCCAAAATCTCACAGCTCTGAGAAAACCTCATATCTGCTTTTTTGTGACCATGTGTGAGAACTTAATTATGGCCTCTATTCTTTCTGGGTCTGTCACTCACTGCCCCTCCCTCAGAATAAATACTAAGTATTTAACTTTTAACACAGTTGAAGCTTGGATGGAGATCATGTTGTCCCTTTTTCACTAGGGCAATACATAAATAAATAATGTCTAGTGCATAAGCATTCTTATCACTATTTGCTAGTAACTTTCTGGAAAGTTATTCTCTAAGAAAGAATTTCAGTGTTTTTACACCAAGACTACCTTACTGCCTGCCCAGCAGCAGTTATTTACAATATTTTGCTCTTCTGTACCACAAAGCTCACAAAAAACAAAACAAACAAAAAAACCCCAAAAAAACCAAACCAAAAAAAACAAAAAAAAATGAAAAAAACCTCAGTGTCCACACTTGGTTCAGTGCAGCAAAGAAAGATCCAAGAGTTACAGTTGTCAGTTGTAGGAACTTTGAGTTCCTGGGTTCTTCAGTGCAGTTTTGAGGGCAATGGGAGGTGGAGAACAACTTCTAGTCAGGCAAAGGGTCTTCTTTTCTAGTTGAAGGAGAAACACAGTCTTGGGTCTTGGCTTGTCAAACTCTCAGCGAGGCCCTTGGGCACTGGGTTGTCCCACAGCCTGCAAGGACAGGAGATGTGTTACTGCAGGACTAAGAATGGACCAAGCATCTGGAAGATCTGCACCCCAGGAGAGAGTGGGACAGGGCAGGAATGTACATCAGCAGTGAAGCCAGAAGGAATGAGAGAAAGAAAACTTTTCAGAACAAATGCAACAGTTTCCTGATGGGGACATTACACAACTGGGTCTTCGTTTTGGCCTCATGTAAAGCCAGGAAGTTTTTCAGTTCTGTTTTTTCCTGGACTTTCTGAGGAGGTGGAGCTGTCCTAGAAAACCCTCAGCTTACTTGGCTTGTGTCTGCATTCCCTGCAGTACCCTCTTCCCTGCCAGCTAAGCCAGGGCAGCAGGGCCATGGGTCACATCTGTCCCCAGACTGGCCACCCTGACTTCTCCTTGCTGAGCCAAGACCCAGCCCTGGAGCCCTGTGATACCTGCTCACCTTAAGAGCTGAATTCCTGGGCACTTGGCAAGTTCCTCTGCGAGCTTTGTGGCCCCACAGCCTCCAATGCAGTTTTTCTCCAGGCTGTTTTAAAAACCAAAAGGGAATTTTGAAATCCAAAACAAACCCAGAGCAGAAAACAGCTGAACAGTCCCATGCTGTAATCACGTTAAATAAAACAAATGCTACTTCAGGTCTATCAGCCAGGCAAGGCTGGCCCTTGGTGCATGAAGCAGGCTGAGCAGGAAGTTAATTCCTAATGTACATCCCCTTTTTGGAAGTCCCATGATTGAAGGCTCAGAGAAAAACGAGTCTTCCCAGGGTTTTTCTCAGGGCTATACTCACTCTAACACCTTCAGCTTTTCCATCTCTGGCAGAGCAGTGGCCAACTCTCGGGCTCCTCCATCTCCAAGGCCATTCCAAGACAGTCTAAGGCAGACAAGAAATCCCAGCTGTGAGTCTGGATAAACCCTAGTACCACCACTGTGACATTACCCCTCGTGGATTATCCTGTTTGCAAGAGCTAATCACCCTCTTATCATGACAGGTAAACATTCTCCTGGATTTCAAGCTTAATTGTGAGGATTTCCCTCCGTTTCATCACATATTTGCATGCATGATAAGACACCAGGAGAGTCTGCAGACTGTGGTGATCTCAGAGTCCTGCAGACCAGGGGAAGAGATGTGAAAGATGGAAATGACTGCTGAGCACACAGCTTTACCCCCATGACATTTTTGTAGCAGTGCATTTCATCAATTAGTAAATTTACCACTGAAAAGCACTTCATTAAAAGTATTAACAACGATTTAGCAGGGTCAGAAGTGCCCTGCAGATCCAAATAGGGGCAGACATTAAAACAAGAGTGACCTGTGAGTGCTGAAGCGCCTCCCCATCCATCCCCACACTCACATTATCTCCTCCAGGGAAGGGCACTGTCGGAAGCTGAGACAGAGTGATTTTGAGGCATCATCAGTGATTCTACAGAATTTCAAGCTGAAGCAGCAGGGAGAGAGCAGACAGAGGGCACAGTGTCAGAGCTGTGGGGAGCACAGCCCCATGTCCTGCCCTGCTCTGCCCCAGCAGCCCCCTATGCCCCAGGACTCACTCAATTTTCCGGAGGTGTTTGAAGCACGGCAGCCCCCTGGACAGGGCATGGATACTCTGCTCTCCAAGGTCATTTTCTGATAAACTGGAAAGGTAGTGGGAAAGCTTTGAGTGGTGCAGAAAAAGCAGGTACAGCCAGAGAAAAGCCAACATGAAAACATAATTATGTGAACTAGCAAGTTAATAACTACTACCCAGGCTAAGTGAGGACTCTGTAGACAGCAGGGATGAGCCAGATCAGTGCAGAGCAATTTTAGGTCAATTCCCTGCTTGGTACAATGGGAATGACAGCCCTGCTGTAGCTCCCAACCTCAGTCTTTGCAGCAGGGAATTGCTTGCAGACAGAAACATGGGGTTATACCTGTGTCAAAGAAGGACAGATCTGCACCACATCGTGTGTTGTATGTGAAACTGGAAATAAAAAGTTCTACTGGAGTTAATGACTGGTGACTTAAGAGGAAATGACAGTAAGGGAGAGTGAGAAGAAGACCTTCCAACACCTGAAGGGGAGAGAGACTTTGGACACGGGCATGGAGAGACAGGACAAGGGGGAGTGGCCTCAAGCTGACAAAGGGCAGGATTAAATTGGATATTAGGAAGCAGAAATTCTTCCCTGTGAGGATGGTGAGGCCCTGGCACAGGTTTCCCAGAGAGGCTGTAGATGCCCCATCCCTGGGATTGTCCAAGGCCAGGCTGGATGGGGCTCTGAGCAACCTGGTCTAGCAGAAAGTGTCCCTGCCCATGGAATGAGGTGATCATCACAGGTCCCTTCCAACCCAGTCCAGTCTGTGATATGCTTGGCACCATCCCAAGTGTCCCTGCCATGACCCACCTTATCTCTTCCAGCAGCCCACACACCACCAGGGCTCTGGCCAGCTCCAGCCCTGCTGCCTGCCCAATGTTGTTGTTCTGGAAGCTAACAAAGGAAACGTAAGCATTGGAGGATTATTTTGGAATAAACCTGTAACAAAAGCTTGTATTTGACTTGCCAAGAACCTAACTAGAGGTGGTCTCCCACCACTGGGGTTCCTTTTCTAAGTTATCTTTTGATAACAGCTTAGACACAGATTGGAAGAGACACCTCTAGGCTAACTGAGCCCAGTGAGCACTTGGGGAGTGATTCACCAATTTCTTGCTTTGTTACTATAAAACAGTACAAGAAAATCCTACATGTTAGAGTCCTGGAAAAACTCCCACAAAAGTTTTAAAAATACAATCTCACTGAGTTCAGGGAAAATAAATGACTCAGAGGTGCCTGCACAAAAAAAAGTGAGAGTCCATAAAAGATGCTCATTTTTGTGGTTACATTCCACCAGAGGCATCAGAAACCAACATATTCAAAACCAATTTTAAGGCTTATTTTACTGTATACTCACTACCTGGTTCATCTCTAAAGCCAATGCTGCAAGAGATTAAGCAAGAAGAGTTTATGTGACTCTTACAGCAGAGGAATTGTGGAGGGTTTCTCAATCCTGGGACACTGAAATCACTCTCTAAACATGACACCAGTGCCTGTGCCTTTTCCCATTCCTTCTTCCAACAATCCCCGTAATTCCCAGGATATCCAGCCTTCCTGGGGCAGAGGCTGACACTTACTGCAGGACCTTCAGGTTGGTCATGTGAGGCAGACAGAGGGCAAGTGTCACTGCTGTCCTGTCTCCAAAACCATTCCTTGACAGTCTGGAAGAAGCAGAAATGAAAAGTTACTGGCAGTGAAGTGCAGAGCCTCATTCCTCACCTGTGTGTCACCCACGTGGATGTGTGACCCACATTCCTCACCCACATGTGCCTGGGACTGTGCTGAAAGGCCCCAATGTCCCTGATTCAAAGGACTCTGAGGGTGGGAGGGAGAAACAATGATGTTTTGAAATCCTGCAGCAGAAGTTAAACAGGGAAGTAAAACTGAGCTGCCCTTCTCAGAAGCAGATTTGTCTCCTTCTCTGACTGAGTTACCTGAGCTGGAATTGGACTGAAATTGCACTTTTTCATGTGAGCCCTTAGTACACACACCATGATCTGAAGGGTACATGGACAGTTCCAGCAGTTTAACTGTACCTTCTTCTTATTTGTTATTTTTTAATTTTATTTATTTAATGTGGCAGGGCACATACTTTCATTAAACTGGTCTGAAACAGAACACCACTAGATCTGACTGTGCAAAGCCTTTATCTGTCCACTTTCCTCCATTTTTGCAGCCACACAGATGAGTGGTGATTTCTTGGGCAGCACAGGCACTGAACAGCCCCTGTGCTTGAGACACTGCCCATAAACCTGCAGATTCAGCCCTGGAATCCTTTAGTCCACTAATGCACACTGCACAGTTCTTGGAAATCTTCAAGACAATCCAGCAACCAATCCCCAAACCTTCCACACCCAGCACCACACATTTCTGTGGTGTGTAGCAGAGAGTTTTTACCCGGCTCTCACAAGAGTCAGTGGTAAAACTGATCTTGGCTTTATGGGAGCCATATCAGATTTCCATGCCTTGATTTTTGCCCAGCTTCCAAAAGGACATTCAAAATTACACACTTACAGTAACTCCTTGATGTGCTTGCAATGGGCAAGAGCTTCCATCAGCTTTTCCCCTCCAGCAGGACTAGGACAGTTCCCTGAAAGGCTAAAATAAGCATGAGACTCTCAGTGACTAAATGAGAACTAGAAGGTACCAGCTTAAGATATTTCACTGTCTGCTGTGATGGGAGATTTGGGTCTCTGGGAAATGGTCAGGGGATTTTTAGGTTCTTTTGTCAAGAGCTGAGTTACTCCTGGCCCTGCAGGTACTGTGGGGAAGGAGCAGTTTTCCCCCTTGCAGACAGAACTGGGAATTTCCTTTTCTTCCTCCCAGTCATTTCCAGGTTTTTAATTTCAAAAAGTTACAAGAGCTGAGCCTAACAAAGAGCCTGGATGCTCTAATTTCTGTTCCCTGGGAGAAGGAATAGTTTGAATCCATATCTCAGAGAGCCTTGCACAGGGATTCCCACCCAGGCTTCCCCACTAACCACAGTCATGACCAAAAGAGCTGAACCAAAACAAAGGGACTCACTCGATTTTCTTCAGGTTTTGCATTTCCAGCAGGACACCAGCAAGATCTGTCAGGCCTGGATCTCCAATCTTGTTGTGGCTTAAACTTTAAAGAAGAGAAGGAAGTCTGTGTTGTAAAGGACAATGCCAGGCAAATACAAGATCTTATTTAATGTGTCCCATTTTCTGGATGACACCTCAGGCCTTGCCAGCAGAATCAAAGAGCTGTTTATCTCAACTACCTCACAAAAAATTAATAGGTGTTAATGAGGGATTTAAGAACAATTAAAATCACTGGATCCTGTTGACAGGTGGGAAATTACTTCAGCCAGAACACCAAGACAGGATGAAGACAGGTTGTTATTATTTTCCAGATTGCTACAGTGGAGAATGGACAGCATCTGGCAAGAGAGGGAGGGCGAAAGCAGAGCAAGCCTGGGTTGGCTCCAGATCCAGATCTTTTCAGACCAGACAAATGCTGGGTCTGAGGCTCCCCCAGGACAGAAGGGATTCTCTAGTCCTATTCTGGATCCCAGGGAAGACTGAAATCCTGTTTAATCCATTTTCTACATGACTGCAGCAGAGTGGGGTAAGACCCAAGTTTCCCCTTCTGAACATCAAGTTCTGATTTCCTCCAGTCCAAGGTACCTCAAACAGGAGCATTTTGCAACCTCCCTGCTTTTGTGACAATACTGTGTAGGAGCACATCTGGTTCTCTCCAGATGTTGGCACTAGTGGCCACCTCTCTGCAAGAAAGGAGACACTTACTTGATTTCCTCCATGCTGTGCATATTCCTCAAGGCTTCTGCGAGCCTGGAGCAGCCATCGTTCCCAATGCTGTTGTGGTTCAAGCTGGAACAACATCCCCAGGAAAATGGACATTAAACTCCTGCTGCTCAGCATCCCAAGCCAGGCCAGAGAAAAGCTGCAGTCATGTACTTACATCAGCCTTTTCAGGGATGGCATCTCACAGAGCCCCAGCACAAGCTCAGGGATGGCAGCACTGCTGAGTTTCATGTGGCTCAGGCTGAAAGAAGAAATCACAAAGGTACAATTAAGTACCCAGGGACAGTTGTGTGAGCACTGAGCACAGAGGGGAACAGAACAAGAGTGGGAGAGATGGGGGAGTGCATTCTAGTCCCTGGGAATAATTTCGGTTTTGTTCTCTAATGCAATCCAAATGGACCTGTATGGATTCTGATAAAATACCAACAGAATCCCAGACCTCTGGAGCAAGAGCCCAGCCCCTGATGGAGCAAGGTGCCACTGTGACCACAAGACAACAAGATCCACACAAAAAACACTACCAAAACATTTGATTCTCCACTGGAATTCCCTGCCACAGACTACAGATCTCTGTCTCTCTCATTCACTCTTTGCTACAAATAAAACAGAATTGTTGCTTCTTCCCTATCTGAAGTCCTCTAGCCTTCAGGAAAAGTACATCTGTCCACAGTTCATGCAGAGGAGAGGCTGCAGTTTAACTAAAGCTTCTAGAAAGACCTGGCAGCCTCTGGACAGCCCAGTAACAACACACTCACTTGAGCTCTTCAATGGCCTGGCAATTCTGCAAGCCTGAGATCAAATAATCAATTCCAGCTGGTGCAACACTGCTGGAGGTCAGCCTGCAAAAATAGCAAGGAGCAAATGAGATGATCAGGTCTCAGCACACTGAGAAAGAGGAGTTACAGGCAAACTGCCCCATCCCAAATCCCAGACAGCACAGACATCAGGGACCAGTAAGTTTGGAGAGATTTCCACACCCTCTGTGTGCAGGACTAAGAGGACTGGTGTGAGGCACAGGACTGAGCAAATAATAAATACATGGAAAAGATCACAGCTGGGGACATACCCAAACGTCTTCAGCTCTGGAAGGGGTAGCAGGATCCTGACTAGCATTTCTGCTTCATCCTCGTGGAGTTCCACGTGAGACCACCTGCAAGGAGGGAGTGACAGGGCTGGGCTGGGCTGGGCTGTGGTGGCAAAAGGTCTGTGCCAAGCTCACAGCTAAAGCAGTGCTGGGACATTGAAGGAGTGACACAACACTGGCACTTGGCAAGGTCCCATGGGGGCTCCCAGCCATGCTGAGTGAGAGTGGCTTATCTGGGCACTGGGAGATTTAGATGATTTCAGAGGATACCCAAGAAGCCACCAGGTCTATGGGTCTTTTCTATTTTCCATTCAAACACTCCCAGTAGGGGACCCAAAGGGCAGGGACTGGGACCTTGCACTGGCCTCTCTTGTGCCCTGCTGTGTGTTCTGAGTGCTGCACTCACCACAAAAAGCTGCTCCCCTCCCAAAAAATCCTTCACAATGCCTGGCAACTCACCTCAGCTCCTGAAGCTGAGCACATTTCTCACAAAGCCTTTGGCAGAAGGAGGAGCGCTTGATCTCTGGCTTGTATGGACTCAGTCTGCAGAGCACAAACACACAACACAACTGTCAGTGAGGATCAACAGAGCCACTGCAGCACCTGCTGCCCCCCAGGGACACGATTAGGGACAGACCAGGGCTTCCAAGAGCCCACCTGGGGCTCTCCTGCCATGTCCCATTAATGTCACAGTCCAGTGGAGAGAAACACAGCCCGTCCCCACTGCCCAGGACAGGAGCTGCCTCTTCCTTCAGCAGCACAAAAGGAAAAGGGCACTGGTGCTGCTCTCTCTGCACACTCATGCAGAAGCCAGCATGTCTTAAAGAGTGTTCAAAGTGCTCCTGTTTCCCGAGTGCTCAGAGGAAAGTAGGTGGATTTTTTTGACTTGTTTAGGTCCTGAAGGAGAGCAGCCGAAAGGACACGTACATGTGCACAAGGTTTCTTTCACATGTGTGGCACATGTCAGAGGTGCTCTGAGACTGAACCCATGGAGACCAGAGCCTTAGACACTCTGAAGACATTTTTCATGCCAGGGTAAGGCTCAGAACAAGCAGAAAATACGGATAAATAGTCGCTTTCTCACCTGCTAACAAGTGATTCTACCTTCTCCAGGTAGTGTGGGAACCTTATGACTAATTGGAAGAGGGTTTTATCTTTACATATCCTGAAAAGGTAGAGAATAGAGAACATCATAAAACTGTAGACTGCTGAGGAACAGAAAATACTATTTTCCATAGGAAAAATCAGGAGGACTGGATGGGACGGGGCAATGCTGGCACGTGAAAGCTGATCACCCATCTCTGAAGAGGTTTAAACTAGCTCCAAAACCAGCCTAATCTTGGCCCCCTTTCTCCCAGGGGAAACCAGGAACATGCTCTACTTTCCATTAAACCTTCTGAGCTGTGTGACCACAAACCTTCTAAGCCCTTCTACCCACCAGCCAAATGGGCTAAAATTACTTCAGGTGGGCTAACAGCTCACAAATGCACTGGGGACAGTGAGTAAAGAACAGAAGATCCAGTGCTGGCTTCAATCCCATTTCCTTAAGAGTATCAGGCTAAAAGAAAATATCTGGAAGACACCAGAACCTGAGGTGCCACTCACGTGATCTCAGTGATGTTTCCAGAGGCCTGCACTGCCAGCCCAAGGAGGTCCATGACTCTCTCTTTGCACACCCACAGCTCCTCTATGCTGCAAAGGAGAATACAGGCAGCTCTGCTTTATTCACATGGATCCATCTCTGTCAGCTGAGTGTTCCACACTCTGAATATGAGGAAAGGCTGCTTGGCTTAGCAGAGTAATGTCTGTACGGGAAACAGGGGGCAAGCTGGGAACAGGCAGAAGTAGCCCAGCTTCCTGCAGAGGAGGGAAGAGTTTGCTACCCAGGCAAAGCGCAGGATGCTCAGGCAGTAGGAATGTGCCCACCAGAATTATCACCTTTCTTTGTAAGGCTGGCAGTGGCCTGCAGGGACAGCACAGTTTATGGCCAGAGCTCTACACGAGGCTCAGCAGGAATCAAGGAGATAAAGCCAAATACCAACTACAGAGTCAGCCACAGGAATTTCCCAGGCCAGTGCTACCTGCCTTTGGAAGAAGCATAGCTCACATTTGTTTTTGATGAAAGGAGACCTAAGAAGATCAGACCAGTCTCAGATCAGTATCTAAAAAAGCACAGTGACACAGTACCTGATTTTCAGCAGCCCCAGATCTTTCCTCAGGGAATGCAAAAGTCTTTCTGCAGCTTGGACTGTCATGTTGTTATTTGAGGACCTAGAACCAAAGCTCACTGTAGTGAAGAGCTCACAAATGAGCCCACCCAAAGGGGTCCCAGAGCCATTAACTCACGTGTACTCTGTCAGACCCGTGCACTTTTCCAGCAGCAAGAACAGCTTTTCCAAGTGCTCTGGATGAAAGTTGCACTCAGCCAGTCTGAAAGGAAGAGAAAGAGAACAGCCTTAGCTCATCACAGACAGTTCTGAGCTGGGAATATCAGGCAGCATAGCCTAATCCCCCAGAGAAAGATGGCACAAAAACTTGAAACACCTTTAAGAGTTTAAAAAAAAAAAAAAAAGATTGTGGCAATACTTCAAAAGCATCTGTGGAGATACTTTGGTGGAACACAACTGTGTGCTGCAATGGCACTGCTTTTTGTAGCACCCTGTGCTGTGACAGGGACTGGAAGCACACCTACAGGTGCCCAGGTAAGGAACAGGCAGTGGGGAAGCAAAGAGGAAAAGGGATGTGGGATTCTCTGTGATGTGAGAAAGCTCTTCTCAGAAGGTGAGTCAAAGGAAACACATTAACTGTTAATGTAAAATATCATCATACTGGGAGCTGGGGCAAAAAGAAGTTTTGCTTGCCTTGTCCCTAGAAAAGGGACACCACCTTTGCCAAAGAAATCAGCACAAAAAGTCTGTAATATTACCTCAAAATCTTTCTTGGGTCATCTCTGCTTGTCAGCTTGATGATTAAAGTTGCTTTGGAGCACAAACTGCACAGAGAAGACATGAGGATAAGGTTTAGAGGGATGATTACTATTTTTCCCAGTGGTCAGAATTTAATGATACCAAACTCCAGAAAGCAATCCAACACAGCAGTGACAGGGGTACCTGGTCCAGCTCACCCCTCCCTAAAATAAACCAGCCCAGGGAAATGTTTCAATAAGGTCTCACTAATGCTAAATTGGCATAAGGCAGTGTTTGCTGTTTGGAGAAGCAATCCTGACCTGTCCTGCTTTTATCTGCCTCCTCTGCACTCTCTGTGGGGCTCTGGGGAGAGGTACAACAGGAGAGTTTTCTACTTTAAAATAACCCAAAGATTCAGCACCCACATTTAACTGCAGAAATGAATGGGAGTGCCCCTGGTTAAAACTGGTTCAGGACAGACCAACAGGTCCCATGAACATAAACAATTATAAGGTCCCACAGATGTGCAGCACAGCCCATCTCATGACTGGAATCTGTGAGAAAAGCACTTCATGCCAGAACAACAGGCCCAGAGCCCATGGGATATTTTTGCCTCAAAGGAAAGGAGATAAAGACACAAATCCAAGTAAAGAACATGGGAAATTCCTTTCCATTGACTCCAAAATCTCAACATACTGAAGAGAACCTTAGAGAGCAAATGCTGACTCCTGCCCTGAAGAGGTTCATTAACAGATACCTACACAACAACAATTGGTACTGCTGAATATCTGTGTCTCTATACACAAAAATAACCTGGCCCTGTGGGATGGTAGTTCTGCTTGGCAGCTATGTTTGGCCATAGAAATGGACATAAACAAAAGCTTTAGGTAGATAAAGGTAGTAAAAAATGTGGCCCTCATCATGATTACCTGAAGATCACAAACTTTCAATAATTCAGAGGAAATCAAGCAGGGCAGACTCAGAAATTAATGAAGAAAACCAGTCACCTGACTTGAACTTCAGTGGTGTTTCCAGATGTGACAAAGGCATTTATGAGGTGTAGGACTCCATCCTGAGAAATCCCATTATGGCTGAGACTGCACAGAAGAGAAGGAAGGGTTTTCAGGAGTCAGGGTTGCCCCCAGGCTCCTCAGGCAGAGAGGCAAAATTCAAATTGGCACCAAAGACAGAGCAGTTTGGGGGGTGCTGGGCCCCTTCAGCTGCTCTCAGTCACTGAACCCCCCAAGACACAGCACTGATGACTTGGGGGACACAGCAAATGCAATTTGCTTCTTGCACTACAGGGGCAGCAGCAGTTAGAACATTCAGTGCCCCACCAGGAAGGAAAAGGAGAGGCTGGTGTAGGGCACAGCTCTGCTCACACAGCTCAGCTCTCAGCACCTTTTTGAGTCACTCAGAGAGGACACCACCCACAGAAAAGTGATGAACTGAAAACTCTGGGGGCTGGGTCGACTTCTGTCACACCACCCCACTCTGGTCATTGCTATTTCCTGCTGACACTAATGAAAGGACTTGTGCTCATTTTAGCAGGTTTTGGGTCAGAGCCTGAGTCAGCATGGCCTGGTGGTGTTGGATTGTGCTCATGGGTCAGTCAGAGCTTTCCTCCCAGGGCAGGGGAGGGTGAGAAGCACAAGCACAGCTTCAGGAGGGGTCACAGCAGCACCTTCTGCAGGGCACCTCACACTCACTGTGTGGGCACCCCATACTCACTGCGTGGGGACCTCACACTCACTGTGAGGGCTCCTCACACTCACTGTGTGGGCACCCCATACTCACTGCGTGGGCACCTCACACTCACTGTGTGGGCACCTCACACTCACTGCCTGGGCTCCTCACACTCACTGTGTGGGCACCTCACACTCACTGTGTGGGCACCCCATACTCACTGCGTGGGCACCTCACACTCACTGCGTGGGCACCTCACACTCACTGCCTGGGCTCCTCACACTCACTGTGTGGGCACCGCACACTCACTGTGTGGCCACCTCACACTCACTGTGTGGGCACCTCACACTCACTGCATGGGCTCCTCACACTCACTGCGTGGGCTCCTCACACTCACTGCATGGGCTCCTCACACTCACTGTGTGGGCTCCTCACACTCACTGTGAGGGCACCTCACACTCACTGTGTGGGCACCTCACACTCACTGTGTGGGCACCTCACACTCACTGTGTGGGCACCTCACACTCACTGTGTGGGCACCTCACACTCACTGTGTGGGCACCTCACACTCACTGTGTGGGCACCTCACACTCACTGTGTGGGCACCTCACACTCACTGTGTGGGCACCTCACACTCACTGTGTGGGCACCTCACACTCACTGTGTGGGCACCTCACACTCACTGTGTGGGCACCTCACACTCACTGTGTGGGCACCTCACACTCACTGTGTGGGCACCTCACACTCACTGTGTGGGCACCTCACACTCACTGTGTGGGCACCTCACACTCACTGTGTGGGCACCTCACACTCACTGTGTGGGCACCTCACACTCACTGTGTGGGCACCTCACACTCACTGTGTGGGCACCTCACACTCACTGTGTGGGCACCTCACACTCACTGTGTGGGCACCTCACACTCACTGCGTGGGCACCTCACACTCACTGTGTGGGCACCTCACACTCACTGTGTGGGCACCTCACACTCACTGTGTGGGCACCTCACACTCACTGTGAGGGCACCTCACACTCACTGCGTGGGCACCTCACACTCACTGTGAGGGCACCTCACACTCACTGCGTGGGCACCTCACACTCACTGCGTGGGCACCTCACACTCACTGCGTGGGCACCTCACACTCACTGTGTGGGCACCTCACACTCACTGTGTGGGCTCCTCACACTCACTGTGAGGGCACCTCACACTCACTGCCTGGGCACCTCACACTCACTGTGAGGGCACCTCACACTCACTGTGTGGGCACCTCACACTCACTGCGTGGGCTCCTCACACTCATTGAGTGGGCTCTTACTTGAGGGAACAGGTACCAGGCACTCGATCCAAGTGGTCCAAGAGGCACCTCAGGCCTTCATCTCCCAGCTGATTCCTGGAGAGACTGAAAGGCAGGAAAACAATGTGGCCAGTCAAAGCTCAGCCTTTGGAACAGGCTGCCCAGAGAGGTGGGGGTCTCCCCATCCCTGGAAATATTCAAGGCCTGCTTGGACAGGGTTCTGAGAAACCTGAGCTAGGTCAAGATCTCCCTGCTCATGACTGGGGGTTAGACTAGATGGCCTTTAAAGATCCTTTCCAACACAAATTATTCTATAGTTCTATGATTCTTTTGAAAAGAAATTCTCCTGTGAGAAACTTTGAAGAAAAAACCTCAAATTTCATAGACTTAAATCCTTTAGCCAATAAAGCTCTGTTTAAAAGAAACCACTGCCTTCTGAAACTACCTCATGCATAAGCTCCAGAGCAAGCTCAAATGAAGAGCCCAGGTGAGGCAACAAATGCCTCAAAACAGTCATGGAGTGAAAATCCCAAGGGAGTTGTCCCACCAGCTGAAAGAGACCTGTATTATTTCCAATTGCCTGTGCTTCTCAGCAGTCTGAATGAGCACACAAACCTTTGCAGACAGGCAATGCTGAACCCCACAAACACAGCTCTCCCTCAGTGACTCTGCTCAAGGTCTTGGTAACACCCCAAGCCCCACTTACTCTACTTCTGCCAGCCACCCGTGCTGCTCCAGGACGCTGCAGAGCTCCTTCACCTGCCCTTCCCCAAGGGCACAGCCTGTCAGCCTGTGGGAGACAGCAAGGGAGTGAGAGCATGGCCAGCCACCAGCTCAGCCTGAGCACTGGGAACTGCCCACCAGCAGCTGCCCCTTTACACCACTCCCCGTGCAGCATTCTCGTTTTTTTGCCATCTCCTTGGTGCTGGAACAGAGACACCTTACAGTTTTCTCTCCAGGTACTTAAGTACTCCCAGAGGGGCTGCAGACAGAGATCACATCACACAAATGTTCATATGGAGATTATCACCCAGAATTTGAGGCATACATTTGGAAAATGCAGTGGTGAGGGCTCAATTCAGGTGCTTGTGCAGCAGAATTTGGTGCAACTCAAGAATATCATAAGAATATCAAGAATATCAGCCCAGAAAAAAAGAGAAGACAAGCACGGGCCTCTGCCATCCCAATGCATCCAAATGGCTCTGAATTGCACATGAGCAGATGAATTGAGCCCTAAAGCTTAAGCTACCAGCCCAAGCTGCTTGGTCACCAGCCCATGAATTCCCAACACAAGAGGAAATCTGGCTCCCTGCTTCAAACCCACCCACAAGTGAAGGAGAGTAAGTGTTGTGTGCCAGTACCTGCAGGATGTCTTTTGGCTTTGCAGGCTTGCTCCTAAGTGCAAGAAGGCATTTTCACTTGACCTGAAGCAGACACAAAGGACAGTCCTTCAGCACTGATGTTCAAAGATGACAGGCTTTGGAGTCCCTTTAAGGCTGGGCTCCAGGCAGTCTGAGTGTCTCACCTGACTTCCACCACTCTGATCCGCTCACAGAGGTTGATGGAGTTGAGGAGTAAAACAGCAGCACGTGGGGATAAGGGGTTTTCCCTAATGCTGCAGAGGAGGGGAAAACAGAAACAATGAAATCAGCTCCTAAGAAGAGAGGCTCCCACACACGTGATCCAGTTTTCCCATCGTTCATTTTGAGACACAAGACTGGATACATCCCATTTAACTCAGGATGATGGAGCAAGGACCTAAAGATTTGAGCATTGGCACACAGCATTCCTTTAACTAAAGCAGAGTCTCCTTTAGTCCCCTTTGACTAAAAAGGGCTTACACTAAACAACTCCTCTTTGGGGCTATTGGATTAGAGATACCCCAGACTGGAGGAAACCTCCTGCCTGGGCAAACTCAGTCTCACCAGACCCTGCAGCTCCTCCATGCTACAACATCTTGTAAAAGATGGACAAGCTCCTTTTGGGCTTTTTGTCCACACAGTAGAGTGCCCTAGTCCCTGGCAGCACTCCTCTGGCCTGAATTTCAGCCTAAATGGCTGATGTGCTGCCAGAAAACACTTGTGGTGTCAAGGGTGGCAGGATCAGATCCATGCAGGGGCAGAGCTGTGAGACCCTGGCCACACAAACAGCTGCTGTGCTGTCACTGTGTGTCAAACAACATCTCCTGCACTTGTCATGGATGCTGGAAGTCATGTTCCATGGGACCTGCTAAATGTGGATAATATGGTATGCTGTGCCTAGGGCAGATAGCTTTCCTCCTGTCCTTTTTTCCCCCTCTGCTAAATATCATTAAAGTGCTGCTTTACTTCTAGAAACAAAGAATGGCTGTGAAAGCATTTCTGCATTTTCTTTGCCTTGCTCATTAGTCTACAATTACTGATTAATGCTCCTAAGACATGCTGTGGTATTAACACTTTCCAAACCAATGTTTGGAATTCAAAGTCAAAGCAGGGACCCCAAACATCACCTCAGCAGTGTCAGGTCACGGAAGAATGGCAGGAAACTCAGCAATCTCTCAATGCTCTGGTCACTCAATGAATTTCCGGACAGACTGTAAAACACAGAAGGAAACAAAACCCAGGAGAAATTGTTTCAATCCCTGATTACTTCTATAACATTTACATGGACATGCACACACACACATGGTGTTATGGGCAAATTCTGTAAAAGGACACATCCAAAAATGCCATGAAAGTTGGGCAAAGTTTAGTCCTTACAGCCTGATCTCTATGTTTCTCTACATCCTACATCCAATTAACATTTCAGTTTCATGAGTCTTACTTTTCACCATTACTGGACATTTATAAAATGATGCTACTGATGTCTTTCATGCAGGCAATAGGGTTCTTATGTTATTTTTATTTGCTATTACTCAGTTTTTATTCTGACCAGTATTATTCTAATTTTCTTGGTGCCAAGCTCCTGCCTGCAGTGACCAGCCCTTCAGGAGCAGAGTTCATGGCTTAGTGGGCCAGGAGCTTTTGCTCTGGCTGTGCTGCAATCCAAGGTCTCGAGGAACAGATGACAACAATTGTTTCTAGGCACAGGAGTGAGGAAGATTATGGGAACACACTCCTGTTCTGGGGTTTTTACACTCTGATGTGCTAGACTGAGGAGGGGCCAAGTTCTCTTTGAAACAGAACAGGAGGAAGTCTGGGTTTATCTCAGTATCTGGGTGGAGTTCTGTGGGTTCATCTGGGAGGATGTGGTGAGAGGAGAGCTGAGGTACAGCAGCTGCCACCCTGAACACCAAATCTGTGTCTGGGGGTTGGGCAGACAGACAGACAGGGTGACTTACTGGATTTCTGCCAGCTGGGGACATTGAGCCAGTGTCTGGCACAGCCTGGTCACATCCTCTGGACCCACTCTGCAGTCCCTGAGACTGAAACAAACACAGCACTTGGGAGCTGAACATGACCAGAGGATGCCAACACTCCCTGCATACTCCAGAGCCTGACATCCCAGGACAAAGCCCATAGTGACCCTCTCACTTCCACTACACATCTTCTCCTGCCCTCAGTCTAGGACTGAGAAATCAAAACCTATGACAACCAGATGACTTCACCATCCCTGAGCTGACTGAAGAGAACCAATCCACCAAAACACCAACAGTTTGGGTGTTGCCTCCCTAGAGCCACATCATTGGTGATTCAGTTGTCTCAGGAGGCCAGACAGCATCTTTCCCTGCTCAGCACTGTCTCAGCTCTCCCAGAGGAAGGCTGGAAATGCTGCCTCCTGTGTCCTTCTCCAAGAAGGAAATCATAGAAACCCTTTTTGGGTGCCAAACTGGCAGGTCTCCATGGGATGAATGCAGTAGCCAGACAGATCTGTCTCTCATTATTATTTATGGGTAGAAGTTTCCTCTGCTGGAAGGCAAGACAGTCCCCTCACACCAAGCAAAAGATGCACTATTTATTTTCCTCTCTGGGGAGACACAGCTGGAGGGATGGGTCTGTCCCACACACCACACTGCACTAAAGGCACAGACCCCCAAAATCAACTCTCCCTGCAGTCCTGGTGCCAAAGGGAAGCCAGGGCTGCCTTACCAAAAGCACCGTCCTTGTGCTTCCTGCTTGGGATGTGCCAGGGAACCACTTCTCCATCTGCTGCTACTCCTGGGGAGAGAACAGTTCAGCCCATGAGCTGTGCTCATGTTCTTGCCCCTCTGTAGCCAACTCTCTGTGAAGGGGGTGAGGTGGTGGCAGTGGCCTCATGTTCCAATCTGCCTTCCCTCACCACCTGCCAGAATCAGGTTCACCCCATCCCAGAAGAAAAAGAGCCTTATTATCCATCTGCCAGCCTCCAGAGAGTTCTGCACCCACCCAGCACTTGGGCCTTTGCTGTGTCCTGGCCCAGCAGGGAGATGGCTGCAGCCTGAATCAGCACTGGGATGCTGCTGGCTGCTCCAGGCCCTCAAGCTGCTGGCAATCCATCAGCCATGAGACAGCTCACTGTGCTTCCTCCACCCTGGCTGGAGTTCTGACACACCTCAGGGACCCACACGTCACCTCCTGTTTAGAACTTCACAAGAAGTTTAAAAGGCTCAGGTGAGTGGGTATGATTTTACCTGACTCTTTCCCTAAAGGTCAGATGAACCAGCGGTGTGTGTCCTAAGCTGCAACCAGAAAAGAACATCATCAGCATTGCATTTGACAACACAGGCTCCTGTATCACTCCTCAAAACCCACAGCTTGAGGTTTTAAACAGCAAAAAAATAGGAAAAGTACTCCTGGTCATACCTGAGGCTCATTGTTTTAATGTGCTCCAATGTAGATAAGGACTGAGCTAAAAAAACCACAGAGTTCAGGGAGATCTGGTTGTTGTTAAACCTACAGGAAGAAAAGGTGAAATCAGCTGCTGCAAGCAAAAGTGATTGCAATTTACATCACACCAGAGAACAGAGATCCTTGTGCAGCACTCCCAGGCTGCTTCTCTGCTTCTGCCCATGTTTCCAACTACAGTTCTGCAAACACAACCCATTTCCTTATATTTTAAATTCATCCCTCACTTTTAGTGTTCAGAGAATCACAGAATAACTGAGGCTGGAATGGACCTCCAGAGCTGATCTAGTCAAACTCTCCTGCTCAGAGGAGGGTTAGCATGGAGGAGGAGGCTCAGGGCATTGTACAGCTGGGTTTCTAACACCTCCAAAAACACAGAATTCACAGTCTCTCAGGGCAACCTGTTCTAGTGAGATTGTCTGTAAGTGGAACAGTCTTGGCTTGAGAACAGTCCAATTAATCAAAGAGGAGCAATAAATATTTCTTTCAATAGTGCAGAGTGGTTCCATACTCCCTAAGCCACAGTTCTGTACCATGCACTTACAATGGGAGTGCCAGGTGAAACATCCAGATAAACACAAGCCACCACTGCAGGGGAGTTCAGACTCCAACACTGAAGCTGGAGCTCCCCAGCAATTCCCTTCCTTCAAAGCTGTTCCCCCCAGGAGAGGAAGGACTGCTCCCCCTCCCAGTGAGGAACTTGAAGAGGAAAAATTCAGTGAGTTGCTGAAGACGTCAGGCAGTTTCAGGAACCAGGTGCCACACCTGACACAAAACCACCTGTCCCCTTCATGGAGCAGCGAGCACTGAGGCTCTTGGGCACTGAACTCATTCAGGCTTCAAGTGGAATCAATCTGTTCTGGACTGGAGGTGGGGACAGAGCAGACAGCACAGAGCATGTGGCCAACATAGAATATTTACTGCACTTGGTCGTGCAGAGCCCTTCCCAAACGTGGACTGGGCTTCCACAAACAGCACTTCACAAAACACAGTCCATGCACAAGGAAAAAACAGGAGCTACTCACTTGAGAGAACGTAACATTTTCAGTTTTGGGAGGCACTGAAACAGCAGCAAAAGTCCCTCATGTCCCAGGTAATTACGTGATAGGCTAGGATTTAAAGAAAGGCATTTAATTCTCACAGTGACAAAACCCAGCAGGCACCATCAGCTCTATTATCTGTATGCACAGCTACACCTCCCACCAGGCCATGCCTCTGCCACACTCTCTGTACAGCACTGCAGAACAAACAAGTGGCATTTTCTCAGCATCCCAGATAACTGCAGGTAAAGCCCATGGGAGTTAAGGAGGACTCACTCCAGCTCAGAGACACGGCCACATTCCTTCAGGACTGCACACAGATTCTTCAGGTCACTGGCTTGAAAATTACAGTCTGTCAGTCTGTGGGGGAAAAAGGAAATCAATCATCCAGGTCTGCAGGATTTCAAACAAGCTTGTGAACTTCCCTCCTTCAGAAAACCAGAGGATAAACGAGGAGATAATAATGAAATTAAACAATCCCCTCGAAATACCTCACTGTTCACCAGCTCCCACAGAATCTCCAGGTGACAGGCCAGCTCCTGCCTGGCCCTGCAGGTCCCTGTAAGGGTCAGGGTGGGCACCAGGTCACAGCCCCTTGCTGGGGGCTCCAGCCATTCCCCCCACCCAGGGCAGAGCCTGCAGCTCCCCTGGCAGCTGCACCCCGAGCTGCTGGCACTGGGGAGATTCCTCAGCATTTTCAGTTCTCTTCTGATTCACCATTCAGAGATGCAGGTTACACTGGAAACAGGACCCAGAGATAGGACATGCATGAGATACAATGAAAACTGGCCAGGGTACCTTATTTTTTGGAGGGTGGTAGGTGCCTGGCTTTCTTCCCCATGTTGTTGGTCATCAGTGGAGAACACAGGCTCTTCCCTAAGTGAGCACAAAAACAGACAAAGGTAAAACTTTTGTTTTAGCAATTTGGCAGATCCCTGGGGCTACCCTGGCTCCAGCCCATGCCGGTGTCTTGCCAGTTGCAAGCTCTCCTTTTCTAACCAAATATTTGAGCGTGCAGGCAACTGGGGAGAAGGGAGAAGAGATATTTCTAAGCTACAGTTTGATGGAGAATTCAGCTTTTGCTGAATTTAGCTGAATTTTGCTGCATTTAGCTTTTGCCTAAATAAGTTTTGTGAAGAGTCTGTACAAAAATTCATAACTAAATGGAACTGTCTATAACTAAACTGTAACATTGTCACTAAAAGCCACAACTATAAACAGCAAACCTATAACTAAATCTGACTATTCATAACTAAGTGAAACATGCAGAAAGTAAAATATCAGAGTTTGAAATGTCACCTGGGGCCTTAAAGGAGTCCACAGTTCATGTGAGTCAGGCTGTCACTCTCAAGCACAGCCACTGGGTTACATCCCATGACAGCTCTTCTGTTTCTCTCTGGCTAAGAGGTGGAATGCAGGTGTACCACGGGAAATGCTATTTTACACTGGGCTCAGTCCACAGAGAACAAGGGTATAAAGAGTGAACCTAAAATTCCAGGAGCAACAGGAAACCATTTCTTGGTCAAAACCTTCAGGTTGAGCTGTTTTAACCATAATTTTCTGACGGCAAAAATTAAACTCCAGATATCTCATGATTTAGGAGTGCCATGATCCAGAATGCACAGTGTTCTAAACTGCAGGGATCTGTGAATCTTTCCAGAATTTGGTGTGGGGTTCACTTGCTTTTTTACCCTATTATCAGATAACACAGGTGTCATTAAACAGCCTGCTCTGCTCAGGATGCTGTGGGTGGAAATGTGTTCTAGAGACATAAAACACTACAGAAGGCAGTGACAACTTTCAAAGTGGCTGAGAAAGCCAGGAGGCAGCTCTACATTTAGATTTGGGGGTTGGGGTGGGAGGCAGGAACTGCTGAGAAGTAGATTGTTCTTGGTACCTACACAGGATGCAAGAGCTAAACAGGATGCAGAAATAACACCATTTGTGCACACACAGCCTACCTAGGAGGAAGGGCAGCAAACTCTCTGTCTTCTCTAAACCTCAGGACTGCAGTATCATGATAAAGGCTGTGAAAAAGAGAAGTAATCAGTCAATGTCATGGTTTGGTTATTTACAGGACTTCTTGTTTGGTTTTGTTCTGCAAAACTCTGGTGACACCAATCACTTGTGCTTAAAATACTCCCAAAGCAAGAAAAAATAATCTCCATCAGTTCTAAATTCTGGTTGGATCAAATTGTGCACTGTCTGATGATCCAGTTTCTCTGAATCACCAGACAAAGCACTGACAAAATTACTACACTTGAACTCCAGTGTGTTTTCAAGTGAAAGTAACAGAGGAGAACTTCCAGCTCTGCTCCAGGAGGTGTCAGCAGCTCTCATCCTCTGCAGAGATCCTGTCTCCAAAACTTCCCAAGGCAGAGAGCAGGGAAGCATTTTTAAACCCCCCATGCACGACAGGACAGCCAGTTTTGTAAGCTCTCAAACCCTGGTTGATGGCCCTGATAAAATCAGCTCAGAGCAATGCATGACCGGGTGTCAGTGTCAGTAACCACCTTGGGATGTGCTCTTCACCCACCGCCCTCCTGAGGTGACTCAACAAAAACCTCAGAACATAAATCACAGACTTGGACATTGGGATTAACCCCAGGAATGATTCAGGACCTACATACCTGACCTGCACCTCCATCACCTTCTGGCAGGTATTTACAGACTTCAGCAGGTTGCAAATGCCAGTGACAGAGAGGCGGTTTTGACTGAGACTAAGAGAGAAAGAGGTAATTAGCTGGTTCCTGAAATCCCACAGGACTGTCCCAGTGAAGCAGCTGCCACTATCCCGCATGTCTGAAACCATTTCACTTCAGAAAAGGTTTTGTAGGTTGGTTTTGTGCAAGGCAACACTTACTTCAGCTGCTTTGAAATCGATATACAGGGGAGGCTTTCCAGCAGACAACTGCAGCCTTCATCTCCAAGACTGTTGCCTGATAAACTGAAGCATTTTCCAGTTAGTGAGGACTGAGTTGAACAGTAAAAACAACAAAGCCCTCAACACCTACTTGCTTTGCCTTTCCTACAATTGCTTTTTTGCCTGGACTGTTCTTCTGTCTCAGATTGATCCTCCCTGCTTATTTCTGCATGAATCAACTTCAGCCTAAAAGTTTTAGCCCTTGGGCAGCATGATTCATGTTTTAGATCCAAACCATCTTGCTTTAGAAAACCTTTGATCTATAAGGCCCCTTCCAACCCAACCCAGTCTGTGATCCTATAGATCCCCTGCTCCCACCAGCTGCCTACAGGCACTCGACAGGAAGGAAAGGAGGCACTCACTCCACTTCAGAGAGACAGGGACAGCTCTGGAGAATGGCCACAATCATCTTGATGTGCTGGGAAGACAGCCTGTGATCCTGCAAGCTGTGAACAGCAAGGCTTAGTGAGCAGTGAGGGGATGGGGGTGCCACTGGCTGGGCTGGATAGGATTTCTATTGTTATTTTTATTTACTGGTTCAGGTTTATTTCAAACTTTTCCACATGTGGAAATGTCCTCTGTCCTCAAGGACCAACACATCTGCTTTTCTTGCCCTTCTGTAGTACCTGTCACCTGCAAATCACATGCACCAGCAGGACTTTCAATGTCTACTCTTACCATAACTTCACGTGTCTGGTTGGAATTCCATGTTCTGTATTCTCTCCCAGCTTCAAATCCGAAGATCTGCAAACAAGCAAAACATTTGCTTTTAATAAACCTTCATGAAATATCTGACAGCCTGGGTCCTGGTTAGTATTTTCTGGCAGAAACCACAAGGTCTGTGCTCTGTGTCTTTCAGCAGTTTTGCAATAGAAACACTGCAGCTCAAGCTTATACAGGCACCAGAGAGCTGCTTTTGTGGAGCTGGTGTAGGTGTTTGCAAACCCAGCTATTTTGGTTACATTTCTCATTGCTCAGGCAGATCCAGCTCTGCCAGGTGAAAGGGCAGTGGCCACCAGCCCTGCTGTCACTGTGGCTTATGGTGACACCAAGCTGGTTTCAATCAGCATAATGGAACACAGAGTAACCACAAGGGCAGCTTCTCACCTTTGAACTTTCTCAGATGTGCCAGAAAAATAAATAATCACAGTGTCCACCCTGAAAAAGAGACCCAGGTCAGTATTAGGGAAGAGGTGGAAGGATGCCATTTGTTTAGCAGAGGAGTTTGTTAAGGACCAAAGCTGTTGCCTGGATGCTAAAGAGGACCTTGACCTCTGCCTGACCAGCTCACTGCCACAGCCAGGCTGCAGCCACGTGCTCAGAGGGAAAAGGACACCCCACGTGTTGAGCTGGGGCTGCAGTGCAGAGGAGACAGTCACACAGTGGAAAAGATTGGGCCAGGATTGGTTTTTTTGGGGTGTTTGGGGGGGTTTTTTGTTGGTTGTTTTTTTTTTTTTGCAAGACCAAAAGTTTGTTGGAAAAACGTTCAGTGGAAACTCCCTTCCAGCAAGAAAAATAAGAAAAAGCCATATGCAATTTGAGTTACACTAGGGATTACTTTGGCCTGTTAAACTTAGAACATAAGAAAGCCACAAGAGCCAGGATGATTTTAAAAATCTACCCTTTGTCATGCTGGACACCCAAAACCTGTAATTTAAAGGAACACAGAGCTAGAGCTAAATTCACGCATTTTCACTAAATTTAGCTGACTGATAGTAAATTTATGCTAGTTGGTAAAGAATTTCCTTTCTGATATATTGCAGAGCTTAAAAGCAAGTTTAAAATCTGTTATACAAGAAGAAATATCACACCCTGCAAATAGTTTTGTAGACCAAGGATAAAATGACCTATTAAAAATACAAAGAGGAAGTACATTGTATGATGAATTCACACTTTGTTTCCAATAGAAAAGAAAAAAGGAGTCAAACTAATTTTTGTTTACTTAAATTTGCCAACAATTGAGCTGAAAAACAGTGTCCATTGAAAGTCAGCATCTGAAGAGACAAGCTACTTGCTTCTGTAAGAGCTCTCATGTATTGATACCTGACACACAGCTCAGTAACATTTTGACACACGATGCCTTCCTTGGCCAAAGTGAGAACAGCATTCAAGGAGAGATGGTTGTGGCTCAGGCTGTGAATACGAGGAAGAACAGAATCTCAGCTGCTGGACCCCACAATATGTTTTTTTTGTTACACAAATGCCCTCTGCTCTGTTTCCCCAAACATCCTGAAACACACAATTTTTGAATAAGGGTATTTCTCCAAAACTTCTGAAATTTCCACCTAGGACTCAACAAAAGCATTATCAGATCATAGTTCTTTCTCTGCAAGCTGAATTCAGAATCAGAGATAACTCTTCTATGTGCAGCAGTTTAGGGTTAGTTAGTGGAGGTAATTCATACCTCCATGATTACACCACTGAGCCACAGTGCAGTTAAACTCCCAACAAATCCAATTTATGTATGGCTTATTGAAGCAGTGAGGCCTGAACACAATCCTCCAGCCTCTGAGGATTTATTCTTTAATTGCTTGTTCGTTCTGTTTCATTGCTTGTTGGACCTCATTAAACATGAAATGCAAGATCTTGCTCCTACAAATCCTCTGCTTGTTCTCAGGGCCACAGGGCACCTTCCCTGAGAGCCTCAGAGGAATCATCCCTGAGAACAGCACTCTGTGTGTGACAGAGATGGGTGAGGGAGTGAGGATTACAAATGGCACTGTTTTCCTGCCTTTTCCATAGGATAAGCTGCTCCACTGGGGCAGGCTGGCATTCCCCACAAGCTGTCATCCCATGTGCCCAGGAAAGCAAGAGCAGCAGGTACATTCCTCCTCTCCTCCATGCTTTTAAACACTTCTACCCACACTGCAAAGCCAGCAGTCAATTCCTGGATGGGATCCAGCAATAATTGCAGGTATTTTGGATTCACCTGCTTGCACCTGAGGGTATGGGGAACACCTTTAAAGGCAGAGTCTCTCTCAGCAGGGATGGGCAGGGAGTGCTCTGACTCCACAGCTTGGTGTCTATCCCTGTCCTGTCCCACAAACTACACTCAGACTCCAGCAATTGCAGCAGCTCTGCTGCTGCTTCAACTGCCCCTGGCAGCTCTTCAAAGGATTTAAATCCCTTCACAAGCCAGGCTGGTTCTCTCCACCTAAAAAGCTGCAGATCCATGCTGGGAGTTTCACTAACAGTCTGTCCCTCTCAGTCAGCACTGGACTGGCACAGGAGTGTTAGAAGGAGCAGCACAGGAGGAGAGGGCAGTGGGAAGACTGGGAAGACTCTGATGGAGCCATCCACCCTTAATCAGAGGTGAGACATCTCAACCTCACCAAGGTGAAAGAGAAGAGGAAAAGCCAGGCATTGAGCTGAGCATATGCACTGTAATTCCTGGAGAGCTGTCAGTGGTGCCAGGACTCCTTTGGGATTATTTTAAAACACCTGGATAAGAACTGTGAGGCTGAGTCCAGCTCAAACTGAGTCCAGCACAGCCCTGCTTGCTCTTAAATGTCAGTGCCTCAGCTTGGTGCCCCACACATCTCTGTGCTGTGCTTGGCTTCTCAGTAGCTACCATTTTTAATAGGTTTAAGCCATTTTTACTCACTCGACTTTCTTCAGCTTTTCCATTCTGGAAAACAGGTCCATCACCCTCTTCACCTGGGGATCCCGTATCCGATTGCCCTGCAAGCTGCACACGGATTCATTCTCATCAGTACCCCAAGGAAAGAATGGTTGGTTTGATGGCCATTGCCACAGCACACTCACTTTATTTCCTCGAGCAGGAGGCACTGTGATGCAGCCTGCACCAAGTCAGTCATCCCCTCAGCTGTGATGCACCCTCCTGTCAGCCTGGAAAGAGAAAGGATCACTCAAACCAGGCAGAGGGAGGACTGGAATGCCCTGCAGCACATGGCAAGGCTGTCTCAGACCTGTGCCTGCACCCTGTGCCCAGCACACAGACACACAGGCAGCAGCCTGGCCCTGCCACCTGCAGCCAACTTCACACTCCTTTTCCAGCAGGGCAACACAGCTCTGCTCTTGATGCCAGCATGAAACAGGAGCCACAGGTGTCTGTGCTGCTCTGTGCAGCACTGGCACCCTCTACACACTGCACAGAACAGATCAGCCTGGGGTGAGCCAATGTCACTGAATTATAGAGCACAGGAAGGGAGAAGGCACTGGTGTTACTAGCAAAGACTTACTCTAGTTTCTTCAGGTTCCCCATTCCTTGTAAGCCCTTTGAAAGAGCAGCAGCAAAGCCATCACCAAACCTCCTGCTACGAAAGCTAAAATGTGAAGAAAAGGGGGAAAAGATAAACACACCAAAAGCTGATATTCTCATTTGCTTGCAGGACTCACCCTGCCTTCATATTGTCAAGAAATACCTATCATCTTCCCTCGTATCTACTGCATCTGTTGTTAATCTTAATTAAAATAGAAAAATAAACAAAAATACAGTCAGAATGGATTTATCACCTTATTATCCTTCAATCACTCATAAATTCATTATTTCATACATTTCTGCAGTACAGAAGTTGTGCTGTTCAGATCAGATTTTTTCACACCATCTCTCTCTCTCTTCTAGAGCAAACGTGAAGCTTGATCTTCCAACCCCTTAGCCCTTCTCCTCACCCACCAGCTCACAGCCCTCACTGTGTTTACCTCAAGTGTTCCACATTTTTACAGCCAGCCAGAACCTCCAAACATTCAATGTCCAGAAGACATCCTGCAAAATCCAAGCAAGTCAAATCCTGGCCCGAGTTTATGACAAAAACCAAAGCTGACATGTCCAGTGTCGTCAGTCTAAAGTTTTTAAACTCATACTTGAAATTGAGCAAGTTCCCAATGTGCTGGGCTACCTCAAGGTTCTGTGTCTCAAAGGTGCAGTGACAGAGCTCGAGGACTTTGGGCCCTGACAGATGAGTGGCTGCCAGTTTCTTGAGAGACTGCAGGATCACATCCTGCTTCTCCTGCACCCAAGCTTCATCCTGCTCTGCCAGCAGCATGAGAAATGTCCTACACTCTTTCGAGGACAAGCCCGAGAGAAATATGTGAAAACTCTCCATAAACGCAGTCTTTGCCTCATTCTTTAAATTCCACTTGGACTTCAAGAAGAACTTCTTCTTCAAGTAGTTCTTGTCCACCTTCCTGCTCACCATGAGACACAGTGCTGCAAAAAACTCCTGCAAGCTCAAGTGCACAAAGGCATAGCCAACCTCTGGGCAAGTCCCACTTGTCTTCACCTCAAAGACAGTCAGCAGTCCATGCAAGGAAGCAAATTCCTTCACGTCCTCAGGAATATCACCAACATAAAATACAAGTTTCTTCTCTTCCAGGCCTCTCAGTGCAAGATCAAACAGACCCAGAATGGCCTTTTTGTTACAGCTCAGCTGAGTCTCCTCATTGCCTGCACAGTCCCCCTGCTGTTTGTTTAGGAAGATGAGAAACATTTTGATATAAAACTGTGTCATAGTCTGAGGAAGCTCCACGCTCATGGGGTGTTTAAGGAGCAAATACTCCAAGCAGATGCACACGACATTACACAGAGCAGGGATGAGGCACATGCTGAGGAGCTTGGTGTTGTTCTTCACATGAGCAATGGCTCGTTCTCTGAATGAATGCTGCCGAAAATAGTGGCTGACATATTCCTCAACCTTCTCATGGTCAAATCCCCAGATTTCTGCCAGCATACCTACTGTGTATAATAAGAAGCCAGGCAGCTTCTTAGGCCGGCTGGTGACCAGCACTGTGCAACCAGGCAGGAGCTTCCCATGGCACAGGTCTGCAAAGAGCTGGGATATGGATGTTGGGGTGGTAAGAGCTGGGCCTCTCTTGTAGGAGGATGACACGTCCATGCTAGCTGCAAACTCATCCAGCCCATCAAAGATGATCAGTGTCTGCTGGGCATTCTCCAGGAGGTCCTGGAACACAGCGTCAGGGCTGTCCTCTGGCTGAAGGAACACGTCAAACAACAGCTCCTGCAGGGTCAATTTTCTTTTTAACAAATTCAGCTGCCGAAACTCAAACAGGAAAGTGAAGAGAAACCGAGGCAGGACACCTTCTGCCCACTTCTGACAAATCCTGTGCATTAGCCTGGTCTTGCCTGTGCCTGGTTTACCAAACAGAAAGATCACCTTTGTTGTGTGCGATGGGGCCTCACTACAAAACAGATCTGACACTTTCACGGCTGTATCTGCACATTCTTCTGACTCAGGAGCACCTGCCACGTCCTCTCGGGGTTTCTCTGTCCTCTCTTTAAAGCGGGGGGCCTTGTTCTGGCGAATGACAACGTTGACAAAGGTTTGGTTGAAAGGCAGTGGCTGTGTTTGCTCCTGTGCTTCTGCTCCTGCTTCTCTCCTGCTTCCGTATCTCTGGCAGATGGAATTGATGAGGAGGCGCCGGTACTTTGCAGATGAATCTGAGAGAGAAGACAACAGAGGGAGTATGAGAGTGAAAAAGTTCATTTTGAGTCATGACAGATCCAAAATACTACCACTTATAGACAGAAAAACAATGGTCCTGGTCAAAGGTTGCTGGGTAGAAATGAAATTTTGAACTCAGGAAAATAGCCCGCAGCTTTTCCTAATTTTGCATAGGGGCCAAAGAAGAACATCTGGGAAAAAGATGAAACAGCTTTATGTGAAAACTAAACCTTAATATCTCTAAGATGAGATTTAGGTATTTGTGTATTATGCATATTATTCCCTGTTCACTTGCTCCTTCTTCACCCTTGCTGGAAGTTGATTTCTTGGGCGTTTCTGCAAAGACATTAAATAAGTTCCTTCCTCAGAGGGAAGCCCAGCACAGCTTCTGGAACACTCACATACCCAGTCGTCGCTGCTTGGCCTCCTTGTCACTGCCAGAGCTGCTGGAATGGCGACGGCGAGCACACCCTGAAAATGGAGAGGTCAGAACTGTGTCAAAAGAGCTTTTTTAAATGGCAGTGTATTAAAGCTGGGCAAGACTCTCCAGCAAAGCATTTGGAGAAGCTGAAGACGAAAAATTGGACAGACAAAACTGTTTGTAAAGTCAGGCTGAGATTGCAGAATTGCTTTTTCTGAGATGAGCCCCAAGCACCTCGCTGGTGAGTCTTTCTGTCGGCAGGATGATGCACCTGCCTTGCCTTGAACACAGGAACTGCTCTGACATCCTGGGGAAAGTGGCAGGGAATATCTGTTTCTGGGGAATGCAGGGCCCACAGATTCCCAAGGCTGTTTATGGTGGTTAATTCCCTGGTTTTTTTATGGTGCAATGTCAGATGGAAAGAATGGACAGAGCTGAGAGAGGCACATGTCTTTCTTAACTTGTCTTAGTAAATTTCAACACTATTTTCAAATTTCCATTCCACGACCAACTGGCAAGATGGACTCACTAGGACAGCACAGCAGCTGGCAGCAGTCTGAATGCACAAGAAATGTCACTTTTTTCTTCTTGTTTGCAAGATCTTTAACCTCCCTGTGACACACAAGACAGTGTCATGTAACATTTGCAGTGCTGTGACTTGGAAGTCCCTGAGCAAAAAGCAGAGGCAGAAGTGTCTCTTCATGATCTGCCCCAGCTAGAAACGTCTCAGCTCCAAATTCACCCCTGAAGAAAACCCTACTATCTGTTCTTTTAAGCTCCTATTCTGACAGCTCTGGAGTGGTTTCTGCTTGATCAACACTTGTATAGTTTTTCTGCTCTTCCTTTAAAAGCCAAACCAACTTCCTGCACCACTAATGAGCTGACCACAGTAAAAGTGCTAAAAGCATGGGTTTTGTAGAGTGGGTGGGAGATTCCCACAGAGAAACCAAAATGAGCGAGTTCCTTAGCAGAGGGTCAGCAAGGCTTTTCTGAAATTTGGGGAGAGAAAACAAAAACAGGGGAGATTCACACGGAAAGCACCAAGAACAGAACAATGAAAAGTGAAGTTGCAGTGGCTTCTCCACACCTTGCCAGTGCTGAGGGCCAATACCTGGGACATTTGTAGCCCTGCCCAGGCCATGAGCAGAGAAGATAAACTCCAAGAGCACAGTGCCCCAGGGTCTGCTCCAGCCTCACCTTTTGGCACAGGTGACTGGGCTCTCACATCTCTGCCTGCTTCTTCTGTCTGGCTGAAGGTACCTAAAGGAGTTGAATGGGAAATTAAATATGGTTAACGTGAGCATGCTGCTCTTGAAATTTGGAGTGCTGTTGGCCAGACACAAAGGGCAAGCAGCCTGCAACACAGACAGTGGCACAAACCAAGTCTCAGTATAAGGGATGCAGATATCCAGGTTTCAGGGTCCCCATGGGATCTTTTCCTTTCAGATTAGTCTACAGCACAGTTAACTTCACTTTCAAGGAAGGAGAAAAACAGCTTTACCCTCTGTCACAAACAAACTCAGAGAATGGGCAGGTTTGGCTGATCTGAAACCACACTGTGGCCCAAAAGGGAAGCCCTGCTTTCTCGTTCCTGCAAAGAAGGGTTTTCTGTGAATAAACCACTGGCAGAGTTGGCAGCCCAGGCAAGGGCCTTTTCTGACTCACTGCACAGCTCAAAGCTGCCACAAAACCCCTTCAGCATAACCAGAAGCAATTCACCTTCAGAAGGATTAGTGATGCTCAGCTGCTAAAACAAAAGTTAAACCAGCATAAGCCAGCTCCAGAACCTTCTTTTATATGTCACAGTATCAAAAGGCTGAAAACTGTTTCAGCTTCAGTCGTGAGAGAAATCCCCCACCAGTCCACATTCCCTGCTGGTTGTCTGGTCTTTGCCCTGTTTCATCTCAGCCAAAATTGCAGCTGCTGCATTTGGTTGCAAAAGTTGCATCCACCCAAGTGATGCAACTAAAAAGAGTTACTGCAAGCAGGATGTGAAAGACAGTACCGTTGAGAAGGACTCGTCTTTAAGACTTCCTGCAGAAAAACATAATTAATCAACAGATAAAGCAACCCACTAAAGGAGAGGCACAGCTCAGCTGGCCCTCACAAAGCAGAGAGTGTGCACACCCTGGGTAGTTTGCAAGATAACACACACTCACTGATTATGGTCCTTATGAATTGTCTCACTTTCTCTAAAGCCACTGCCTCTGCTAACAAGAGATATGGAGAACTGGGTTTGTGTGGTTATTGTAAGACTTCTGTATTTCTTGCCTATCTGGATCAGGAAAATTGAAAAAACAATTCAGAGTCCACAGAACAAAGAGACTGTAGTCTTTTCTCTGTCAAATAAATCCATCCAAAAATCGCATCTCAGCTTTATTGGAGATGGGGGTGCACAATTTTTATTGGTTACATCTGTTTATGTCACGAGGTTTTTCCCACAGATTACATTTCTAAGCCAGAGGTTGTGCTTCCAAGAAAAACAAGGCCATGCAAGTGAGGGCACTGGTGGTCTCACTGCCTGGACTGTGTGATGGTAACGGGTGGCCAAGGCATTGGCTGTGTGTGGCCAGAGGAAGCTGGCCTGGCCTCTCTTACCTTCTCCTGCAGAGCTCATGAGCAGGACCTCCAGGTCCAGGGGCAGGTCATACTCCATGCAGACAGACTGTGCAAAGTGTTTCCAGGCAGCAGGACCAGCCTTCTCCAGCAGGTCCAGGAGCTCTGAGATTTTTTCTCTGTGGTCAGCGATGGCACCCAGGCTGCTCAGGGCTGCCTGGGGGATGAAGCGCTGGGAAGTGGTGAGCAGCCAGTCAGGGCAGTGAGTGAGGAACTCCACGAGCTGGGGGCGGGCTCTGGCTACAGCTGCTTGCAGGTCCAGGTCGTCACTCTGAAATGGGGGCTGGAGGGATGAAGACAGAAAGGGTAGAAATGGGCACAGGAGCAAAAGGTGTTCACCCCCACAGCCCTGCATGGCTTGATCTGCTTTGCTACCCCTTGGCCTAACCCTGAATTTCTTACCCTGACTCCCAGAGTTTCGAGTAGAGATCTGAGCCCAGTGGTGAGGGTGCAAGGGTGGCAGTCCTTGTCTGCCTGATAGCAGGACTGTGAAGGACAGGGACAATCTGTGGGCACCAGCCAGAGAGAAGCTGTTGAAATCTGTGTTGCTGCAGTGGCCATCTGCCAAATATAACACCACAGGCATCTCTCACATGTACCAGGACCTCTGGGGAGGTCAGGGATGTTTTTTGTATTGTTCAAGGTATTGTTCAAGAGGGCTTACACAGTCAAGGCCTCTTCTGCTTCTCATAACACCCTACCAACAAATAGGCTGGGGATGCACAAGAAGTCAGGAGGGAGCACAGCCAGGACAGCTGACTTTAACTGGCCATATGGCAGCATGCTCAGAATATAAAGCTGGGGTAAGAAGGAGGAAGGCAGGGAGTGTGGAGTGATGATGTTTGTCTTCCCAGATCACCATTTACATGTGATGGAGCCTTGTTTTCCTGGAGATGGCAGAACACCTGCTTGGCCATGAGAAACTGTGAATGAATTCCTTGTTTTGCTTTCCTTGTGTGTGCAGCTTTTGCTTTACCTGTTCAGCTGTATCTCAATTCAAAAGCTCGTGCAGGACCCCCCTGCACAAAAGGCTCAGGCAATTGTTCTTGCTGCTCATTTTGTGGGGATGAACAACTCATTTCTGCTTTGGTGACAATGCCACCTCCATTCCCACTTCCTTCCCACAAAGCCATGCACATAATCTCCTACCTGCATTGTTGTGTAATTGGTTTCCTTCCAGTTGTCAAGTTGTCAAGCAAAGGTGGCTTCTGCTCCATATTCTGACAGAGAATTGGTCTGCTGGAGGCAGCCTCAGCACACAGACACACCCCAGTACATGGGACATGCCTCACTTGGTGCCGATGCCTGGGGAGAGCAACAACAGAGCTTGATGTAGACATGCCAGGCCATGGCAATTATGTGGGTCACACACCCAGAAGCTCTGCCTTTGATCCAAGGGTCAGCTGTGATGTTTTCATCTCTTCTCACTCAAACCAGCAGTGACCACAAAGTTTCGACATTTGAGGATTTGCTCCTGTTCTCATGAAAATGCAGGCTGAGCTTTGTGTGCCAGGATGCCAGTGAAGACAGCTTTAGAGGAACACTTTGTGGGGTCACACCTTTCCTGGTGTCACTGCCTGATCTGAGCTGGGCTATGCCACTCTGCTGCTCTCAGCCCCTCCGTGGAAGCTGCTGCAGAAGCAGCAGCATCTTGCTCAAGTCAGGCAGTTAGTCACACCAGAAAAACTGTGAAAAGCAGATCCTCTGAGGCTACACAGCTCTCAACAAAGAGTTTCAAGTGTAGGGGGCTGAAAATGCCCCTGATGTCAGCTCCCCACCTCTCAGCAGAAATGGCAAATGGAAATTTCACCCTGCTCTGCAGCTGGCAGTAGTTGATGTCCAGCCACCCTTACCACAGAGAAAGGGAAGAGGAAAGCAATCACCATCCGGGACAGCTCCAAACATCCTGCAGCAGGGTCCCAGCCTGGCTGCAGCAGCAGCAGGACTCTGCTGTGTCCAGCACCCAACAGGGATATTGAAACCCAGATCCAGCTACAGCTACCTGTGTCCACAGAAAGGCTGAGAACAGAAACCACGGGGAGCAACCTCCAAACTCCAACCCCCCAACAGATCCTTGTTTTTAATTTGGACAGGACAGTTCTTCCAGGTCCAAGGCTGCTGCACTGTGTGTGGTGAGGGATAAACTCCCACAGCTGCCATAACACCCAGGTTTAGGTGGGCTGGGGGTGGGACAGTGACCAGCCTAGTCCAGCAAAAAGTGCTGAGTGGAAACACCGTGTTGGGTGGTGTGGTTCCATCCCCTAACAGGGATGGTGCACGTGGTGCCACTCCCCAGCAAACATATTGCCAAGCCAAGGGCAGCAGCCACCCCAGCACCACCAGGGTGGAGGACAGGGGGAGTTCATGCTTCAGAGCTCACCTGCTCAACCCTCACTCCCCAGACAGGCTCTATTCCACACTGACCACTCAGGTATTCGGTAAAAGTACAGCAAACCCCTTCAGGCTTTTTATTTTTGCCACCTTTTTTGACCTGGTTTATTAACTGGAAAAACTTAAAAGAAAACATTTAAGCTTCTCAAATGTAAGTAAATGGAAAAATAACAAGGCTTCTTACAAAACAAACTCCATTCCCCAGTAGCCTTATCAGTCAAGTTTTGGGAATTTTCATTTTACATTTCTCCAGCAAAAACACCAGAAATCTGTGGATAGCTATGCCCTGACTTTATTCCCCTGATGATCAAGAACAACAGACTTAATAAAGCCATATTAAATACGTACAGAAACAGATAAAATCAGACCTTAA